>JAWWLV010000053.1:640513-650792 GCA_035041135.1 Platyrinchus mystaceus
GAGAGAGAAAGAGAGATCCAGGGATGGGTGAGAGAGACAGAGAGAGAGAGAGAGAGAGAGAGAGAGAGAGAGAGAAAGAGAGAGATCCCGGGATGGGGAAGAGAGAGAGAGAGAGATCCAGGGATGGGGGAGAGAGAGAGATCCAGGGATGGGAGAGAGAGAGAAATCGGGATGGGAGAGAGAGATAACCCGGGGAACAGGAGCGATCCCCCGGGACATGGATCCACCACGGCCCGGTAACTGTCCCATAGCTGATCAGGGTGGACACACACAGGTATCCCTGTGATCCCAAATCCACCTACCGCCCCAGCACCTTTGTGCTTTAGGAATCCCAAATCACAGGTGGAGATCAAGTCACAGACGACAAAATATAACACTTTATTAAAAATTAGTGTTCCATTTCCATTTAATGCACTGATAAAACACTTAAATCAACACATAATTAGTTACTGCATTAACTAAGTAATTTATCTGTAAGAATGTCCCTAAAAAAGTTAGACATAAAAATAAAACAAAGACTGATGCTTTAAGAAAACAACTTGATCACAGAATGTCAATTTAAACAAGATCAGCAGTCATACTTGCTGTCCTCTGGATACAAAATATTATAGAAATCCAAAAGAATCCTTTACTATTATTAAACAAATTAACACAACATCCCTCTGAGGTAGGGGAGGGTCTTATCACCACTTTATTTGATGAGGAGAAATTACACATATACAGCAAACATCCTGCTGTGTGTGCTGGAATGGGACTGGTGCCCACTCACCTCCCACAAACACCTCGGCTCTCCCAGGAGCACGGGGGGGGGGAATTTGGCTGAGAAGGTTGAATGCCAAGGATTGTCAGAAGATACAATCTGATCGTGTAAGGCAGGGCCTGCTGGGCCAGACCCATCCACTTCAGATATGTTCATCAGTGTTGCCTGGAGGGAATTGGGGCTGAAAATTAAAAACCCCAAGGCGGAAAAAAAAAAAAAGTCAAACCAAGCCCACAGTAAGTACTGCCTATTTCAAACACAGCTCTCAGTGACACCACTGGCCCCTGCAACACCTTCCAGTCCCAGCCAGTTATTCTCTATTTTAACCAAGAAGTGAAAAAGATAAAAGTCGCTGGAGTGGAACATTATGGCAGGATAAATGTCTGCTGTTCCAAAAACTAAATGTCAAGGTGAAGGTTAAGCAGTGAGTTCATCAGGAGCTGCTGGCCTGCAGAGCTCTCTCTAACACTGTTGCCTAATTAACACCAATCCTGAACGTCTGTTCCCCAGCAGCCAGTCACTGAGACACCTTCCCTGGAGAAGGACCAAGGCTGTTGGCACTGCAGCCTCCAGCACAGGATTGGGCACGGATGGCAGGGAACAGTTTCCATTCATTCCCTCAGTCTGCCTGAATGCTCAAAGGTTTGCTTAAATTCAGGAGTGAAGAGGACAGCAAGTCCTGGAAGAATGCCAGCTAATGTAGTCAGAATTCACACCCTATGAATGAGGCAAAAAGGCCTCTCCTTCCTCCCAAAGGCTACTCCAAATTCCCGGGCACCTCTTTAACACACCTATAGGTGACAGTCTGTGGGAAGCCACTACAGGTCTCAGCTTGCAGACAAACGCATAAATTAGAAACCAGTATTGTCTTTATCTGTCTACTTAGAGCCAGCAGGGAGGACCCTTAGGCAGCACAGCCATCGCTCCCTTGAGCAGTGTGGAGCTCCCTGCAAACCCACCAATGCTGCCTTTAAACTGCATCATCCTGCTCAGTGCTGCTGCATCTCCTTTACAGCAGGTCGTAAAAACATGTTCTAGAACGACTAGAATGTTCCTCTCAAAATACTTCACAGCCTTTAATCACATAAAGGCTGATTAAGATGAGAATACAAAGCATATGTTACATGACAAAATTATCAGAACCTGGTGGTCAGAGACACCACATCCTCAGGCCACGATTTTGGTGTGAGGGACGTTCAGTAACAGCCTGTGCTGGAGCAGTTCCAGACAAGCAGGACTCTCAAGAGAAACTACAGTGAAATGAAAAGGATATTCGCACATTTTTAAACACATTCATAACTGCTGACACTTCTTACTGATATTCCACGTTCCACAAACACCAAGAAGTTCCTTTGCACTTGGTAGAAGATTAATACTAATTGTTTGCTATGGGAGACAGGGACAGAAGACCAACTAAACCAAAACACAAGCTTTTCTCTGCTTCCTACAGTGTAATAATTCACAAGTTGGATCCATTTCATTAATGACTCCTGGGAGTACAGAAAGCCTCTGGATTAGCACATGGATCTGACACTCATTCTTTTTCACACACTCCTTCCCATACCTGTCCTCCCCAGAGAAAATAAATGCAAATATGGCATTTTTATGCTTATAACTTTTTTAACACAGTTTTGCAAGGCTACAGCATCACTTAATCTGTTAACATTCACTGTGATAGTAGCAAGAAAAAAATAATACAAATCATTTTCCAAGAAACAAGTGCCACACGTGGATTTTAAATGGCAGCAGCCTTTGTTACACGATGGAAAAAGCACAGAAGAATAAACTGAACCCAATAAGTGCAAAGACTCCATCACTGCAGCCTCTGCTGGTGGCTTCAAATTAAATAACATCAGTGGAGGGAAAAAATTGTAAAAAATCCACATCACACTCTAGCAGAATTAGAGAGAAATACCACAAAAATCTTTGTCAAAACTCATCTCAGCAGCTGTATTTTCCCTGCACAACAGAATAACAGCTGGAAAACAAACTTACAGAGAGCAGAATAAAGGAGAAGAGGTTATTAGAGTTTTCAAGAGGCCTTTCACAACAAGGCAGGTGCATCTCTGTGCAGTGGTGCTTCCTGAATGTGAGGAGAATGAAGTGAATCCTGCCACGTTTAGAGGCCTGGCCAGGCAGGAAAATCCTGAAAGTTTATAGCCACTAGTATTTTCTTATTAATCCCCAGCAATTCTGTTTTCAAAAACCTAAATGGGTGCAAAGAATCTTTTTGTTCTCTCCTCTGCTTCCAGTACTCCCAAACCACCTACATCACAATTCTACTTACGACCTCCCTGTATTCATTTGAGATTATTTTCTTGTAGGCTTTTGCAGTACTTTTCCTGAAATCTTACAGGTAGATTTGGCACTGGTCAAAGCAGTTCAGGATCAACCCTTGTGGGATCTGGAGCTTCCATGAGCAGGTACAATATTGGAACACAAAAGCAGAATATCCAACATATCCATTGCTGCCAGTGGACAGCCAGCAGGAATAACCATTAAGGACAGTGGTAAAACTGGAATATGCAACCTAGAGCTCAAACGTACAAGCAAACATTTAAAAATACAGTAATGGCTTTTCACACTAAACTTGAAGCTGTTTCCAGGGACCCAATTTGCAGAGCAGACTTGACTCCAACCTCCTGAAGTGCCCTGTACAATTAGCACCCAGCCAAGCACTCAGGATAAAAGTGATTATTTCAGTTTAAAATCCAGTATAAGCCACCTCTCTCCTGTGCCCAAGGCCCCTTGCAGTTTCATGCTAGAACAAGATTTTCAAGGCTGTTCTTCTCTTTCCACTTCAAGTTCTATGCTCTAAAAGGAATTTAAAACGCAGAACTTGAATTCACATGATGCAGCCTTATAAAACACTGTTTAGTCTGTACCTCCCCAGCCACTGTAATTTTTCCCCCACTGCAGGAGGAAACTAATGCAAGAGCAATTCCATGGATTGTCCTTGTTTATATAAACAGGATTTCACTGTCACAAGCCTAAACAAGGGCAACCCTGCCACGATCTGCTCAAGTTTGCTTACTTGAAGTTTCTTCCCTCTCCGTACCCATCTCTCCATCTCCCAGGACAAGTCATTACATACATATTTAAATGTTCAGAGACTTCTCATTTTTCACAGGGGGAGGCTGTTCGATGACTTGGCTCTTGCCATTTTGGGAGAGCTTGCCTTGGACTCGATGACTTTTAACGGGTGCTGTCCTGGAACACAAACCTTTGCAGGGGTACTGAGGAAAGGGGTGGGAGAAAGCACACGTGCAGTGCACCTGACTGCTGGCAGCTGACTGGCCAGACCACCATTTCTCCTGGGGGTTATCACATGTGGTGTCTGCCAAGAGTAGCCACATTCAAGTTCTCCCTTCAGTATCTTGATTTAAACCTGCACATTCCATCATGCAGGACCCTGAAAGGGCAGGTATCTGGAAAAAGCTTTTCCAACCGCGCCACCTCACTGCTCACAGGACGGGGAAACCGGCAAGTTGTCACATAGGAAAGCAACCCCAAACTGAGAACCAGTGTTACAAATCTCACCCCTCCCCTGGCAGGAAGAGGGGCCAGTCTGTAGGTAAAGCACGAGGTGCAGAACTCACACCTCAGTTCTCCAAGCCATTAGTGTTGCTTTATGCACACAAATGGCCATTTGCTTGTCCAGGGAGCCAAGATGCCAAACGATGATCAATCCCCAGAGCCCAGGGGATCCCTCCCTACTACCTGATCCTGCAGGCACACTGAGCCCAGCCTGGCTCAGGCACTAGTGGCCGAGCTGGCGGTCGTCGTAGGTGCTGTATCTCTTCACGTGGATCCGGCGCACTCGGTCGCGCAGCTCGAACCCCTCGTCGTCCTCGCTGTGCGACGCCTGGCTCCGGCTCCGGCTCGTGGCTTCCAGCAGGGAGTTGTCAGGAACCCGTGGGGTTTCATACAGTAAGACATTTAGTGTTTCCTCATAAATTCGTGCCTCGGGGAATTCAACCTACAACAGACAGCACACGCCCTGTTCTGATCCGCCCAGGCTAACGTGACTGGAACACAAACCCGTACGTGAAGAGATACTTGAGCCATAAAGAGACAGATGTTACAAACGGGGGAAACAGAAATGAACAAAGCAGACTAATCCCTGGTAGAGGATTACTCCCACCCCCAGGCCACCTCCCTCACCTCTTCTTTTAGATTGTTCTAGAAGGGAACACAGTATTTCTGATTCCTAATATTGAACCCTGGTCACCTTGCCTGCACTACTTGACATCAGAAGTTAGTTAACTCCTAAATTTAGGGAAACTCTGTAGATTCACCATGCTAGCCATTCACTTAAGAGCTGGACTTGATGATCCTCATGGGTCCCTCCCAACTCAGAATATTCTGTTTCTCTGGGATTCTGTGATTTCTAACCCATAACAGAGAGATGGGAGAAGCTCCACTACCTTGGTCTGCTTCTTCTCCGTGGCATACACGATGGAGGTGCAGCAGACCTCGGCCAGCTTGCGGCCCTGCCCGTAGAAGGACCAGCAGCAGATCTCATCCCCTATCACGTCCTTGATGAACAGGACTCTGCCGTTGAACCGCAGAGAGAGCTTGTCAAACAGCTCGATGTTCTTCAGCAGGTTGTCATCTGAGTTACTGAAACACAGCACCAAAAGCAGAAAGAGGATTTTTCAACTGGCCATCTCTGCCCACTGTATATTCTGCTCCACCAGCTGTAAGCATTGATCTAACTACAGAATGCAAATAAGTAGTGACTCATTGTCATATGCTGCCAAGAAAAGAGGGGTAACGGCCCATTTCAGATACAAATACACTGCTCTGACCCCTGTGAGCAAACACCAGCCTTTAGAGGTCAACCTATATAATTAATAATGACAGCACAATGTCCTAAACAACTACATCAGCTATTCTCAACTCTCCTGACTGGCACTCGAGGTGATCAAAGCCCAGGCTCACTGCAGTTCTCTGGCTGGATCACAGCAAAAGCCCAGAGTCAGTGTGTGCTGGAAGAACACTGCTGTAAGCAAAAAAACCGAACCCCAACCAAACCAAAACCAGCCAAGTTAGGTCATCCATCATCTTCCTCCACTCCCACAGTCAAAGGGAAACTTTCCCAATACAGCAGGGAAAAAAAACAGACATACCTGGTGTAGGAGTATTTATTGTTGCTTCTATTATAAAGCAGCTTAACAACAGGCTGTTGGGAGAGAGAGAAAAGCAGAAAAGGTAAGTTCTGTGTTTGAATACATTTAGCATAAATTCATAGTTCTTAGGAGCAGTTACTTTCATTGATGACTCTATCAGTCTCTCTTCTTCCTTTGGAGAGGTGATAATAGGGATGCTGCAGACAGGCTCATACAGGTCCTTCTTGTCCTGTTTTAAAAAAAGAAGAAAGAGGAAATAAGAGAGAAATGCTAAAGCTAACACTGCTGTCTCCTCCAGCCATGTTCCCAAATGCTGTGATGCACAGGAAGCTCTGGGTTGCCATAGTAACCACATAGCTTACCTTGATCTGCAACCCAGAATCACAGCAGAGATTCCTTATCCCCGGAAGGCAGCAGTAATTGAAATATTGGGATGCAGGTGGATGTCCTCAGCTATAGCAAGGACAACCTCTAGTCATATTTGGTTTAAGTGGGTTTATTATTCCATCCTTTCTTGAAGAAAAAGACAGAGGGAGTTTGCACTAGTTTTAATCAGCTCAACCCCTGCAGCATAGAACATCAGCCACTGTGAACTGAACACCTGGCAAAACAGGGTGTCACCAGCATGGCATCAGCCCTTGGGACACAAAAGCCACAGCCAAGTGTGTGCAGGACAAGCTGTGCCCCCAGATCCCTCTGGCAGCAAACTCAGAAAAGCTCAACAGCTAACAGGGAAGCCTCAGAACATTTTGTTTGTAGAAGCCAGGTTTTAAATTCTAAACCAGAAGGAAAATTGTCAGTGTGGCTTTGCACTTCTTTCAGTGACACCAGTAGTATGTTGAACCCAGTATGTGGGGTATTCAGTAATTACTAAATTTTGTCCTGCAAGAAACATTCATTTCACAATTTTAGGACTAAGTTATATATATTGTCTCCGGGCTAACCTTACTAAAAAATTGGAGGCTCAAAGCCATTCTGCCTATAATTATTATCTAGGCCATGAAATAATCTCTAGAGTTATCTTGAGTAAATTTTATAGGCAAATCACCCACGAAAAACTTCACAGGCTACTTCTGTTCTTACCTGCAGGGCTGCTTGGCACATGTCCACTAAGCCCTGAATGAGATAGTACTTGGCTTCTGCCATCAACTCTTTGATCTCCTGCCTGTGTTTTGGAAGTGCAATTGTGTCATCTCGCAGATAGTTTAAAATTGTTCCAAAGTGCTTCCCACAACGGTCTATAAGGATCCAGCCTGAAAAATAACCAACACATTTCAGTCACCTCAACACTGGAGGTAAGAAAAAGCTCCTTGGAGAGGTTAAAAAAGCCTGAAAGTAGAAGTCTCTGCTGACTTTGAGCAAACTGAAGCTCATTCCAGAACAAAACCTGACAGTGGTACTTTTGTACACATGGTACTGCCTGGATGTTCCCATTGCTTTCCAGCATCCCAAAAGCAAAGCCTCGAGATAAAAACACTCGGCTTCCAGCACAAGACACCAAGTTTGCTGCAGGAACTGAACTGCAGTGCTACTCCGTGATGCTGGACCGTCAGAAACTGCGCACTAAGGAAGGACTGGAGGAGAGAATTCACAAATGTTTGTAACAAGTAGATTTAAGTTCTGTGGCCTAACAAGGAGGATTTGGCACTTCTCCAAACACATCTTCTGCTGCTGTTTGGAGTTCAAGAGAGAGAAGTGTTCTGAAGATGCTAAAAGGCAGACCAGCCCCTAAAACACAGTGTAGGAAAAAAGCTGTTTTAGTCCCCAAAGAGGAGCAAAGAACAGGACAGACACATCGGGAGGGAGCACGGAGGGGATGCAGCACAGGAAACAGTAGCAGACAGACAGTTCTTGCAATTTTACATCCCTGAAGTCACATTCCCCAGGAAACAGGATGTCTGATTGCTGCCAAACAATAGCAACGTAGGATGCACACAGGCAGAGGACTTAATGCAGTGCCAAACCCTTTCCCATAATGTGGAAAGCAGAAGAAAAAGTGATATTTTGGGATCTAGGTACAGAAAACAACCTAGGAAAGTAAGCTAAACCTCTGTTGGACTCTCACAGCTCCAACTGGAGAACATGACCCTCGTTTTCCATGCGGGCTGAGGCTCTTATACAAAACTGCTTGTCCTGCTCTCTATAATGGATCTGGGATTTGTGATGCCAATATCCCGTGTCCAGCCGGAGGTGACACACTGCCTGCCTGACCCCTGAACACCGCCACAGCACCGTGAGCCACGAGTGACACATGCTGCTGGAAGCAGGAAAAAAGGAATTTTCAACATAGCAAGCCAGGCTATTCTGAGCCTTGAAGCTGAAAACTGCACGTCCCTCCCCACGTGTGCAGTTCGAATGATGCCACTGCACGATGTGACAGAAATGACAACCCACAGACTGTCTGTTCAGTGTTTACAACACCACCAACAATCTGCTCAGATGCTGTGAGGGCAGGAAAGAGGCCTAGTCCTTCCCTGGTTAATTCTGGTAACAAAAGAGCACATTTTATAAAGCCAGAGGACTGCTAGCGTCAATGGGAGCTGGCTGCCTAATGTTCCAAGTTATTTTTGGAACATGTCTTTCCCTACATCCTTGACAGAGCGTAATCAAGATATTTTAAAAACCACCACCAAAACCCAGCTGTTCTACAGAACTGCCAACAGCAGAAGCCCCTCCCTTACCTTCCTTGTCTGTGAGCACTTCCATCCTGCCGCTGAACATGGCCTTGAGCATGGTGTCGTGCCTGGTCAGCACCTGCACCGTGGTGTAGTACAGGGAGCCGCCGACGTTGAGGCGCACGTACTTGTTGCCCAGGCTGCCCCCCTTGAAGCTGCCAGCCTTGGGCTTGGGCCCCACGCCGGGGCACAGGGCGAGGCACGTGTCCCCAGACATGTCCTTCTGGAGGTAGATGACGACCCTGCAGCGCGTGGGCCGGGCGGGCCCCGCCGTGGTGCTGCGGTCACGCGTGTCCCGGCGCGGACGGGCACGGAGCGCTCATCACCTGCGGGCAGAGCGGGCAGGCAGCACTGACACAGGGTGGGCACTGCCAGCAGACCCCAAGGACACGGCCACACACACTGGGACAGAACAACATCGAGCCATTTTGCAGACAATTCAGGCAGCGACACAACGCAGCCCAGTTACGGCTGAGCTGCATTTCTGAGACACGCGAAACTCCCCTGACTGCCTGCAATCTCCTCTTCAGCCAGCGCTGCAAACACCACACACCACCTGAGGCCAGGCCTAAACAGTGCTGGAATCCAGCTCCCCCCCAGCTTCCCAAAGGAACACAACTCTCTGGGCAGAGCCAAAACACACTGGAAGAGCTTCCTGCCCCTCCTTCAGCTGGGCTGTGTGTGCATCTCCCTGAGCAGGGTTTGCTGAGGTCAGTTTGACTCTTAACTGGAGACACAAATGTCTCTTCAAATGCCTCAACACCAAAAGGTTGAATCATTAACATTCCGTTTCCAGGTAACTCCTTTCATTTGAAACTCTCCTTCCTCTATCCTGGAACCCTGAACAGTCAATGTAGTTTTAAGAAAAAAAAAAAAAAATTAACACCACTCACCACCAAGTACATTCACTCACTGGAGTACCTGCCTCAATTAAACAGCCAGCCAGGCATCACCTCTTCCTCTCCCCAGTCTCACATTCACCTTCTCAGCCACAATAAGCTCAAAATGGAAACTAATAAAAGAACGAAACTCTACTAGGCCACACTTGAAGTTCTCTAACCAGAAAAGTGCAAATACAACTTTCTTACCTATCTTTCTTCTAGTACTTATTTTGTCAAAAGGCTTTTGCTCTTTTGGGTTTTTTTCTGTTGTTTTTTTCTTTGTTGGTTTTTCTTAAACTCTTTCAGACTACAGATACCTCCCCCTCTCTGTTCTGTGCCTATGGCACACGAGTGACCTTTATAAATAAATATACCACCTGTTAACTCCATCGCTATTCTTCCTGCATCCCTCTTCTTTCTTACCCCATCTCAGCTTTCAACAGAGAAAAGCCCCTCGTACAACCACCCATCAGTACAGTGAATTAATTGGCAGCTACAATGGTGTCTTAAAACTGCCTGAGACTGGAAGAACTGCTGAACTCAGACCTAAAATACAACGTTATTCTGCAGTTTCCAATTAATTACTCCATTATTACAACTAAGCAAGCGCTACAAGTGATGTCTGTTAAGGAGCTGTGGGGCCTTTGCTGTAAAACAGCCGCGAGACGTTTAATTACCCGCTGGGACACGACAGAGAATTCCCCACGTCCTTCCTGCCCTCCCGTCCCTGCCCTCCTGCCCCGCGGGAACGGCAGCGGGAACGGCAGCGGGAACGGCAGCGGGAACGGCAGCGGGAACGGCAGCGGGAACGGCAGCGGGAACGGCAGCGGG
>JAWWLV010000053.1:650892-667194 GCA_035041135.1 Platyrinchus mystaceus
AACGGCCCCGCTCGGCAGCGCCGGCGAAGGAGCAACCCGGCCCCGGCCCCGGGCCGGTCACAGCGGGGCCGGTCAGAGCAGGGCCGCTCGCACCGGCCCCGCTCGGCCCCGCTCGGCCCCGCCCGGCCGGGGAGGCGAACACGGGAGGCCCCGGCCCCGCTCCGCTCCGCTCCCCTCCTGCCCCACACCGGGCCCCGCTCCCCTCCCGCCCCGCTCCCGGCCCGTCCCGCACTCACCCCGCGGCCGCCCCTCAGCGCCGGCCCGGCCGAGCCTCGTCCCGCCCCGGGAAGCGCCGGCCCGGAAGAGCTTCGTTGGCTCCCGGCGGGCCCCGCGCGGCGAGGGCGGTACCGGGGCGGTACCGGGGCCGCTCGGAGGGGCCGGAGGGGCCCGGAGGGGCCGGAGGGGGTTCGGAGGGGCCGGAGGGGCCCGGAGGAGCCGTCAGGGTTCGGAGGGGCCGGAGGTGCCGGAGGTGCCCGGAGGGGCCGTCGTGGGGCGGTCGGAGCGGTCGCTCCGCGCCGATGGCGCAGGCGGCGCTGGGCGCGGCGGGGCTGCACTTGGACGAGCTGAGCAAGCTGCGGGTGCTGGAGCCCGAGGTGGCGGCGCAGACAGCGCAGCTCCGCGAGGAGTGCCGGGCCTTCGTGGACAGTGAGTCCCGCACGGCCCCCGGGCCGCCCCCTGGGCGCTCCAGGGATTTCCTCTTTCCTTGCCCCTTTTATCTGATTCCGAGGAAAATCTTAAAACGTGGCTGTTTACAGTAAACTCTATAAACATCTAAAAGCTGTACCACGAAGCAGGAGCGTTGCTCCTCCTTAGGGCTGCTCTGGTATCACTTGGCAATCTCTTTGCAGAAACAGAAGAATTTCAGAAAATAGTGAGCAGCTTGATTGAGCTCGTTGACCAACTGGCCAAAGCTGCAGAAAGTGAGAAGATGAAGGTACAGTGCAGTTAATTCCTGGGTTCTCCTGTGCTCTGCCCTGCCCTGCGCTGTGTAAAAAACCAGCTCTGTCCCTCCCTCCCTTTACAGCAGAGGCAGCGTTTCCCTGTCACATTACTCCTGCATGTCACAGTGCTGCTCTTCCTGCTTGTCAATATTTCTGCACATAAACAGAACCTGTATTTTTTAATCACTCCTTTTAGTGGTAGAACTTAGTCCTCCAGAGGCAGGAGAAGCCTCCGGTAGCCAGAGCGTGTCTGGACGAGTGTCCAGAGGAGTCGGTGACTTTGTTCCCTGTGTCTGAGGGACGCCCGAAGGCCTCACCCTGCCCAACCCCTCAGGATCACAGTGTCACCCTGCCTTATTGCTGGCATGGCTGAAACACCTCAGAATCAACCTGCTGGGAGGGAAGGGGGCTAAAAGAATTAACAAACCCCCCTCACCACATCCCACCCTCTGCTGCCAGGCCATCGGGGCACGGAACCTGCTGAAGTCGATCGCAAAGCAGAGAGAGGCCCAGGAGCAGCAGCTCCAGGCTTTGATAGCCGAGAAAAAGATGCAGCTGGAAAGGTGAGGTTTGTGCTCAGCGCTCTGGGGAGCTGTGCAGGCTGGAAAGGCTCCGGGCTGACACAGGGCTGACCCCCTGTGGGACCCTCAGTCGGTTCAGACAGTCCCACCTGCAGCAAAGGTGTGTCCTGCCCAGGGCACGTGTGGACAATGCCAGAGGCCTGGACTCACCTTCAGGCCCTGCAGTGAACCAAAGCAGGTTCCTCCCTGAGGACTTTGGGGCAGTGCAGAACCCAGCACACCTGTACCAGCCTTGTGTCTGGCTGCTAAAGGGCCTTGAGAGCTGCACACTGTGACTCTGGCAGCTGCTGCTCACAGTGGCAGGTCACACAGGTAGCCCAGCTGCCCTCCCACAGCTTGGGGGGCTGCACTGACCCCCCTCACACAGCTGGGGGGCTTTGACCATTTTTCTCTTGCAGGTACCGGATCGAGTACGAGACTCTCTGCAAAATCGAAGCGGACCAGAATGAATTCATTGACCAGTTCATTTTCCAGAAATAGAGGATTTTAAGATAAAAACCAGCTCACTTGGAAACTTGACCATTCCAGAATCTCGAGAATTTCAGAAATATGCAATTTCCACTGTGCAAGAGTGCAGGTGGTTTGTGCAATGGAGGGGCTTTACCTTGGTGTGAATGTCCCAGCCGTGGCAATAAGGAGGGCTGACAGCTTACAGCTGCACACACTGTTCTGGCCTTTGATTTTATACCAGTTTTGTACAGTCAGTAGTTCAAATTACAGTTGAATTAATGCTACTGGTGCTCTGTTGTGTCTCTTTTTGAACTTTACAGCTCTTTCAGAGAAACTGGGAAATAAATTATTGTTCTCAGACTTTCTGGCTGTACCAGAAGTAGTTGCTCCTGCTCTGTTATTTTTCAGCTTAAAGGTTTACAACTCCCTGGACACTCTCAGTGGTTTTCCACTTTCTTGGTGTCTGTAAAGATACCACACACAAGCAGCAGTAACTTGGATCTGCATTGCCCACATTACTCTCTATAGAATTAGAAAAAAAACACAGAAATTTATGATTTCCAGAATGCATCAATTACAGACACACAAAGAAGCAGAAACTACCTGAGAATTAAGAACTTTGAACTGTTCCTGAGGAATGTCCATTCAGGAATGTCATATTATGAGAGCTGAATTCTTTCATGGGCATTATTAGGATGCAAACCATTCCAAGTGTCAGTGACACCAGGAGCACATAACTGTACAAACACAAATGTGAACTCGAGCCTCCTGTTGAAGTGCAAACAGATGTGCTTTGTGTCTGTCTGTGGGGAACCCAGTATGGAAATGTGGCTCTTTCCAAAGCCTGGGGAAGGCTTACATTGTACATAGTGAAGTCCTGAAATACAAGGCCAGCACCTGAGCAGCTTCACAGGGCCCTGTCACATCTCACCAGGCTCCAAGTGTTCTTGCAGATCAACTGAAAAAAAACCCCAACCACCCCAGAATTTCTATCAGTTGTTGTAATTTATGCATAGATTTACTCTGTGAACTCTACCATCTCATGGTCTCTGTAAGTTCCTTTCAGCCTTTCCCTGAAGAAGATTAAATGCAGATTATTGCATGTAGTTATTTATTTCCATACTATAAATGATTTCAGGGAAGCGAGAAATTTGCAATTCCTTGTTTACAATTACTGAATTTCAAAATTTCAAAATCTTCTAGGCAATATTCCTCATTTTCAAAGGTAACTTTAAGTATCATAAATCCAGATTTTGGCACATTTACCACTGATCAGACATTTGTAATTAATCAAAATGAAGCAGAGCAAAGGCAGGGAAATTTCAGAGGAAGGGGTGTGGAAGTTAAGAATCAGGATATGATTGGAAACGTTTCAGAAGCACAGCTTTGCAAATCTGGATGTAATCACTTGGGGAGTCTGCAGAATATGCTGTTGGAAGACAGATTTCCTACTTAAGTCGTTTCCAGTCATCCTGGAAAAAGGGAACTTGGAAGAACAATACCAGCTGCAGAGTGTGAGTGTGTCCCCTCACAGTTACACATCAAGGTTACAAGTCCATTTGCCTGTTGGAGAGGCCCCGGGGTTGCTGGCCCAGCCTCTGGCAGAGCTGTTTGTGGTGGGAGCAGGGCTGTGCACTCAAACCAATTCCATTTTTCCTTGCAGCAGTCAGTGCCCTGGTAGGAGCTGTTGCAGCCAACACGAGGGGGATGTTTGTCCCAGAGGACTCCGTGAGCGCAGGGTTGGAACCAAATCCAGGACAGGAATGGTGTGTACGACTTCCAGAGTGGGCTACTTCCTTTTTCTCTTCTCCACGTGTTTGTAGTGGGGGTTGCAGAGCATGGTGAAGAGGATCAGAAGGGGGATCAGCAGGTAGGGCAGGTATATGGAGAGCAGAACGAGGCGCTCACGCAGCGTCTGAGGGCCCACGTGCTCGGACTTGGAGAAGTCGTGGAACAGGATGTGGGCCAGGATAGCAAACAGAGAGGTGGCTACGTGGGTGGAGTAGATAATGGCAGGAGTCCTGATCCACCTGCAACCACCTGCACAGAAACAAAAAGGAAAACGTATTGAAGTATTTTTGAAACAAGCAGAATTCCAAGGCCTTTAACAGAACATTGACTGCTGCCTCTCTGCCAGGGTCAGCCATCAGTCAGACTGAATAGGTAGCACAAAAAAACCCTAAGCACTAGTAGAACCCAGGAAATTTCACTCCCTTGATGGACATTCAGAACAAAGAGGTGATCCTGAAAATTTTTAAGTAACAAGATGAGTACAAAGGCTTGACCCAGACCTTTATCTGCCCTGGAAGTGTGCCAGATGTCAAATGCTGGTTACACAAATGGCTGCACCTGACAAGGGCCTGTAGTCACAAGGTTTTGTGTCTGACAGACTTTATTCTGTGCTGCTTTCCCGGGTAAAATCTGCCATGTGAGTAGCCCAGTGCTCGTGGCACACTCGTTGTAAGGGCTGTGACAGCCCCGCCCTGCACAGGATACATCCCTCAAACTGCTCCAGAGTGGTGCAGAAACCTTCTCTGCTCTTCCAAAGCAGGTGTCACACAGAAGAGCTCCCAGGACATGCCCCTGCTCTGGTTTCACACCCACCCTTGAGGAAGGCGTAGGCGGCGATGGGGAAGAAGGGCAGCTGGAGAAAAGCTTCGCAGTAGATGAAGGCCTTGAACCACTCCGGGGGCTGCAGCATCATGGGGTCCCTGAAGGCAGTTGCATACTGCTGCAACAGGTCTGTCAGCTTGGGGAAACCAAAACAACACATTCTGTCACTGAACAGCAACCTCAGCAGGGCAAAGACTGTGATTCCCAATTGGATGAAGCCACCTGTGCAGTGGGAAAACGCAGTGATCCCACCTTGGCACGCGAGGATTTGTACTGCAGTTTGGTTTTAACAAGGACTATGTTTATAGCAATGAACCCTTTGCATTAAGTCTGTATTAAATTTGCACTACAGGCAATTTTAAGATTACTCCCGCACTAAGTACAGTTTCCAAAAACTACTCCTGAAATATGATTTCCTATCAGAAAAAACCCAAACCACAGGAATCTGCCCCTTGACACGTGTAGCTATGATTTCCCTCTCTCTGCCCCTGCTGGTGCCATCCCAGGGGGGCTCTGTCGGACTGAGGGGTGAGCCCCCAGCCCCCCCAGGTCCTGCCCAGCCCAGTGGGCTCTGGGGGCTCCTCCTCCCAGGATGGAGCCCGGCTGCTGCCGTGGAACAGCTCCATCCAAGGATTTGGGCTCAGGGAGTTGCAGTTACTTTCTATGACAGAAATGTAAACTCCAGCATGGCTCTACGTTGGACTTTGAACGAGAGATATGCATTGGGATCTGCTGGTTAACTATTAATTGAAAGTGGTGCCTATATTGGAGGAATTCTCCAGTAATTCCAATGGCAAAAACCACGTCACCAATTGTGAGGCTCAAACAGGAGGCGACAGCCGACCTCACCCTGACGATGAGGGCTGAGCTAATTATCAGCCGTACAACTGTGGTTTGAATTAACTTTATGATGTTAATTGTCTTTCACGATTTTGTTCATAATCTAGAAAACCACAGATTTCAAATAATAAATTCGGTCGCTGGGATACGTGCGTGCTGCAGCGGCAACAACTCCCTGGTACGTTTTCGGCAGGAATTGGAGGAAAACTCGGGACCGGAGAGTGCCCAGCCCCAGCCAGGCCCGGCGCACGTGGCACCAGCGGGACAGGGGGCTCTGCAGGGACAGGACGGGGTGGTGGCAGCTTCGGAACACCCACCGCCCACCGCGGGGAGGAGCATTGGCAGCGCCGGTGCCCGGGGAGATCCGTGACCCCCCGGCCCCGTTCGGCGGGGCCTCCCCAGGCACAGCTCCGGGCAGCGGCGCCGGCCCCATCCCCGCTCCATTCCCCTTCGTGCTCCCTTCCCGCTCCTCCCCAATGAATGACCCGGCTGTGATTCATGCCGTGGGCAGCAGCCCCGCCGCGTTCCAGCCGCTCTCTCACGCACGTTCACTGCGGTTCCTCTCCCCCCTCCCGTCTCCACAGACGCGGTTCGGCAAAAGCCGCCCCCGGCCCCACCACACCCGCGGATGCTCCGCGCGCGGTCGCGGAGCGAGCCCCGGCGCGGCCCCCCGGCCCCACTCACGGCCCGCGGGGGGATCCCGGCGGGCAGCAGCGGCTGCAGGTCGATCAGGGCCGTGATCGGGATGTGCGAGAGGAAGTAAAGGGCGAAGAGCCGCTCCCGCCACCGCGGAGCCGCCGCCATCGCCGGGCCACGCCCGCGCCCAGGACACGCCCCCTTGGCACCGGGCCACGCCCATCGGCACCGGGCCACGCCCCCGGACACGGCCACGCCCCCCGGCTCCCCCGCCCGTTTCCCATTTTCCCGGTTTCCCCATTTCCCATTTTCCCGGTTTCCCCATTTCCCATTTTCCCGGTTTCCCCATTTCCCATTTTCTCGGTTTTCCCGTTTCTCGGTGCAAGATCGCAGCGCTGCCGGCACCGACACGCCTCACTTTGCCCCCGCCGGCCCCTCCCGCACCTCGGGCCAAGCCAGAGATAAACCCACCTCTTCCCGCATCCAACGCATCCTTCTCCCCGGCCGCTCTCGCCCTTCAGAGCTCAAACACTCCCCCCGTCCCGTCCCAGCCCGGCCGGGTCCCGCAGCACGCGGATCGGGGATCAATCACCTGCCTGGACTGGCGGTGCCCCATGGATCCCATGGCTCCGAGGATCCACACCTGCGCAGGGATATGGAGCACACGGAACAGAACCTCCTCTCAGGTTATACCCGACGGAGGAATATTAAAGGTTACAGAGACCAAACAGTCCCAGGGTCTCGCGATTCTGTTACTGAAAAAAATCCAGGGTAAAACAATTAGAAAACTTGACCCCCAGGAAATCCCAAAACGACCACTTGGGGCTGGTGAGCACCACATGCCCCCCTCCCACCAGGAAACAGCACAGTCCACTGCCGATGAACTGGCTGGAGACAAGCACAGCTTCCACAGGTTGCTTTGAATCAGTCACTGATAATTCACCAGGAGATGGATTTTAGCCACTTACTGTTCCAGGACTGGCCTTGACAGCTCCTGTGCTCAGTGTCACAGTGCACACACGGGGTTGGGCCTTCTCACCCTAAAACGTTCCTCTGACGTTCTGTGAGCAGCTCCAAGTTCTCCTTTGCCCTCAGCACGCCTGGTCCCTTCTCAAGGCACAGACAATCCAAGGAGACACAGCACTGTAGTGACAGAGCTTAAAACTTCTGATGACAATTGTAATTCGTTTGACATTGAGATCAGCAAAGCTTAAAACTGATTAAAATGAAACTCTGATAAACCTCAGGCCAGGTTTTACCTCGCTGGGAAGGAAAGCAGCTCTCGTGCTGCCTCACGTGTCCATCATGTTCCCCTGTGTGCTGACTCTGGCAGTGGAACTGTGTGTGTCCAAGGGGGCTCAGGGAGCACTCCCTTCACTGTCACTGACTCACAGCAAACGTGGCAAATGCAGGTCAGGCTACAGAAAACACTCCCAGGATTGTGGTTTGCATATATTTGTACATACAGTTTTAGTTACACCTTGTGCCAGTGTTATTCCACATCCTGCCCAGACACCTTGCAAGGTAAAGGTCCCAAAGATGTTTTATTCTTTTTATGTTTATGGACAAGATTCACCCAGAGACCTCAAGCAATCCGCTCCAAAAAATCCCCTGCTGCCCAAAGTGTCTGTGCCACGTGTGCTCCCACCCTGCCAGACCCACCCTGTGCCCTGCCACGACCCCCGGACTGCAGCTGTGTTCTGCAGCCCCACCACACTGCAACCTTTGCATCAGGACTGCAGAGAACAGGAAAGGGGGTTGTGCTGAAAAAGTAACAGCTGCTTTGCAAACTAAATACACTCAGAGCTGCCTGGAGGTCCAACCCCCTCCCAGGACAGTTCAATTATCAGCAAGTTCAGCCCTTACCCAGGATGGGGCTGGGGGAGCAGGTGAGTCCTGTGTGTACGAGTCCCAGATGTGTACAGGTACACGTGTGTGTAACAGTCAGCACCGTGCCCAAATCATGATGTTACAAAGTCTTTTTACTGGTGTTGTTAGTCCAGATTGGAACAATCTGCTCTCCAATGCAGGTGGGGGATCAGGCAGGAAATAACAACGCCAGCACTGCGGTTTCAAATGTCACATTTAATGTTTTCACCACTGTACTCCAAATCTACATTTTACAAAGTGACCAGCAAGTGTGCCACATTAACTGACCAACCTCTGAGATTTTACCTTTCATACCAGTGTCTTCTGGGGCTCGTTAATTAAACACGTTTCTCACTCAAGTGAATTGAAATGCTTCCGTTGGTTTTATTCTCAGGAGCCTCATAAAAAACAAAGATATTGCACCATCTTTGTTCAGTTATTCAATGTTTGTCTCTTTCACAGCAAATAATTACTTCATTGAAGTTAAAACTTCCAAACATAACTTACTAATAGTCTCCAATTCCAGCTCAGACCACTCTTGTTGAAAATACTCTGCTAAATACAGATAACTTACAATAACTTTAACAGTTAATTGTCCATAACAAACACCACGGTTTCTCTCCAGACCAAGGCTCAAATTTTAAGACCACCCTTTAGTATTCCTTTGTACAGGTGAAAAACAGTCTTCAATTTTCTAGTCTTGTTTTTAAATACAAAAGTTGGAAGGGACATTCAAGTTTCAAGTCTCCACACTGAACTTAAAAAAAAAAAAATCATGTGGAGGTAAACAAACCAAGTTGTATACTCCAGGAGGTAGAGGCCTTCAATTTGTGTTCATATATACATATGCACAGAATTCAGTGTTCCAACAGAAAAAGAAATAGCCAAAAAGTAATAAAAGTTATTTACTACTGTGACATTTCAAGACTTCCACAGCTTTGCCTAAAGACACAAACACAATTAACAGAATTCCCTATGTGCTTTTTTTTGTCCTTTTCTTTTTTTTTTCTCTCAACTGTCCAGTGCAGGAAAAAGTTCTCACAAAATTTCACAGACCTAAAATGTGCAAGCTAGTTTCTCTCTATACAGCAATGATGTCAGGGATCTCTGAAATTAGCTCATAAATGGAATTATTTACACACATAGAAGATGCATGCTGGGGGGTTTTATGTAAGAAAGAGCAGAAAAACCTCTAATAAAAATAGATTAAATATATATATATATTTATACTGGGTAAGGAAACAGAAGTTTAGTCTCTCCTAGTCACAAACTCATTCTCTCTACTCACAACATTTGATTTTAGAACAGCACACATCACCATCACAGCTCTAGTGAGAAGCTATTTATAGGGTTTGGGCATCAGGGGACGTGGCCACTTCCCAGGGTCACAGCCCCCCAAAGGGACTTCATGATTGGTCGCAGTCAAGTTTTCTGTATTCCTTAGTTTTAGAAAACCCAAAATCTCCAGGAATGGCTCAATATCAAAATGTATGTCTATCTGTTTGTACAATCTCACTTCAATTAAAAAAAAAAAAAAGGAAAAGAAAAAAAGAAAAAACCTCCCCGAATTTGGTTCAATTCTGTTTGTTCTGAGCTGAGCCATCACAGCTGCACTAGAATTCAAAAAACACGTGCAACTCTGGGTAAAATATTTTCTTCTAAAAGCACAACCACTTTACAAGATTAAAAGTCTAGTACATTTCTAAATATTATTCATATTGTACAAGTAGTGGTTGTTATTTTAAAACTTCATTAGTAAAATTACAGTACAAGCATGATTAACCTCCAGAATTGCAAATCCCAGACTCCAGTGGAAAGCTACATTACATCTTCAGTAGTACGTCGCGCTCCACGTCACTCCCACACCAGCGGAGACGGCGGCATCTCGGAGGGCTGGGCGACCGTGGAGCTGCAGGGCAGTGACACCCAAAATCAGTGTTCATTTGCAAAGGCTCACAGACCACAACCTTAGTGCTCGACTGGGAGGCAAACCAGGAACACAGAACACCCCCCAGAGCAACAGCTGCCTGACCACAAACACCGCGCGACGTCTGATCTACGTGTTTTCACCCCTGTCGCTCCTTCTAACGCTCTTACAGGGCAGTTCTACAATCAGAACCCAACCTGCTGACCTTCCTATTCTCATTTTCAGTCTGACTTCTCTTCTTTTACACAGTAATAGTATTTGAAACTTTTGCACATTTTATTTAAATTCTAGAAGAGTTCATATAAATAGTTTACAAGGGTTTTATCTATGGGCTTTCCTATTCTCAGAGAAAACTGAAAACCTAAAACATTCTGGATGTGCAAATTCTGTACTACTAATAAATGGGAATTAATATCAGATGTGATTACATACAGTTACCTAATAAAGCTCTTAAAAGCAGCAGACTGAGGGTTGATGCAGAGAGGCACTCTGTTTCCTTTCTGCTGTTCCAAAATGAACTGATGAATTATTTCTGTGCACAGGAGAAAAATACAAAACACCACAGCATTAACATTTCTGGCTTCAGTAAAATGCAATGTAGATGGGGGGAATAAAGCTTCCCTTACTGAGAGTGCATTTTAGTGAGGATAAAAGAGCTCCAGCTTCCCTAAATCTCAGCTTCAGCTCCTGGAAGGTGCTGCCTCTTTCTGCAGATAGCTGTGGAGGTCACACCTTGTACCCAAAAAGGGCCACAACACTCATTTCCCCTTCCCCTGGTGCCACCATTCAGTACAAGGATGAGGAACAGGGCACTGGGGACAGTGCTGGTAAGGTCTGAAACCCATAGACTTCTGCATGTCAGCTTGTGCTTGTGCCACTGTTATGTCAGAACATTTACAATTCTGTTCTTTTAGTGAAAAGAAATTGTTTCCAGTGTCTACTACGGAAAAATACTTGAAAGAAAGCAGGCCTGGGGTTGGTGCACAGATGCAGAGCACACACCCAGCTGCATCCCAGTTCCACACTGCTGAGGGGGCAGCAGGACAGCTGCACACCCAGCCTGAACTGCCACTCACCTTTAACCTGCCGAACAGAACTGAGGTTCTTCTCAAAAGTGTCATCAAATTTGGGATTGGTGATGGGTTCAAAATCACTCGTATAAACTCTTCCAGTAGATGTGGAAAAACAACATTTACACATACAGGTGTGGTATCGCAACCGCCCCTCGTCGAGATAGGGGTGAGCTAAGGCATCCTTAGCAGATATCCTTTTGGACTGGAAAGAAAAACAGCAAAGCAAAGAAAAAGAAACAGTCAGGATACTTTCAGGGGTGTGGAAACCACTCACCAATTCATTGCCAGGGGTTTTGTAAAGCCCTAATCCTGTCGGGCTGTCTGGGAGCTGCAGCAGCTGCCACTAGAGGGGAGCTGTGGCTCAGGAACAGCCTGGCTGGGACGGCACCGACCCTCCCGTGCCACAGCCACCATGGGAACAGCTGCTCAGGCTCAGAAACACCTTTTCCAATAGTTACCTTCTCCAGAGAACCCTACAGTTATGACTCCTACAATAAACCAAAACAAGCTGGGAATAACAGCATTCTAAGTGTTGAGGGAGTTAGGAGACTTTAAGGTTTTTTATATGGAAATCATGATTTAACATTTCCATGGTTCTGTTCAGCAAAGCAATCTTAAGGTTGAAAAAAACCTCCAAAGCCAGTGCCTTCTGAGTGCTTCATCAGCCCTAGCCTCCTCCTTTGCACTGCAGTCATTGTCTGGTTTTTATTTGCAATACTGGGGGGGTTCTATGAGAATGAAATAATTAAAATTACCAATTCTGGTATCAGATTTTCTAATGATAATTCTCTATAGTGTCCCTAGAGATGAAATCCAAAATTCACAGAACCACATTTTTGTTATAAAAACAGTGGAAAAATGATCCTGTTCTGTGACTGGGAATGCAGGAGGAATTTTCTGTGTGTTGCAAGACCAGGAACACCCCCGTGTCCCTAATTAGAACTGCACCAAAGTAGCTGATGTTCTGCTACCTACACCCAGCTCGGAAAAGAGCATGAGTCACACACACCCTCACCCGTCAGCAGCTTCCCTCACAAGACCACTCGGCTTTAAATGTGGAACCCCCCTTCCAGGGGGGATTAATTGGCTGGTTATGACATTTTTACATCTTTTACAGACCAAAAGTACTGCAATGCCATGTAGAAGGAAACCAGTTAAAGCAGTCCTTGACTTAAAACACTCATTTAGGTACCTGACAACAAAAACTGTTCAAACCAAAAGTATTTGAGATAATTTTCAGTCATACTTACTGGATCAAAGACCAACATCCTGCAAAGGAGATGAACTGCTTCATGTGTAGCTTGACTGGAGAGTGTATATAGGACAGGAAGGGATGGCTGTAGGGGGAATGGGAGGAAGAGAAGCACAGAGTGTCCTGTCAGATCCATCAGCAAGAAAACCCTGTTCCAGCACACGCCATTCCGCAGTCATCAAGGACAAACTCCTTGTTAAAGAGGACACACGGTACCCAGCGCTTTCCAGCCCCACAATAATCACCATTACAAAACCCAGCAACTGCAATAAAGATCAAATGGGTCATTTTTTCCCTTAGTTCAGATGTAATCCCTGGACAAACTTATAGTTTATTTATTTTTCTACACAGACACCACTCATCACTCCCAGCTGCAGCTGCTCAGGGGTTTGATTAACCCCATCATTTCCAGTAGTTCATTTTTCTGATCTCAATCACTCCCAAATTATAAAATACTTTGCTTTTCCTTGCCCAGGCAATCCACAGCTGACTGGCAGTGACAGAAGGACTGTACTGGATGTCACAGTTGCTGTAAATTTCCCAGTATAAATAAGAATTACACCTCCATAGTGACATCAGCCTAAGTTAACCCTGAACTACCACATGCAGCCCTGAGCACTTCTCAGCCTTGGTTTCTGAGGGCAGCCTGTGGAATATGAAGCTGTAATATTTGGTAACTTCACCTGATTTTTCTAATTACTAAGTACTATCTACACAAAAAAGCACTGTGGGCCAAGCACTGTGATTACATAGGTTTCATCCACATGCCAGAGCAGAAAAATAGTATTACATTCCTTACTTATGGAAACTGCTGCATCCAATACAAATGAAGGACTCTCTTTTTGTTTTGGCTACGTTTATGGCCGTTGTCAGCAGCTTGTCCTGCCATCTCAGAAGCATCTGGTAGGAGACAGCTCTTGGGGACAGCAGTCTCTGAGCCAGAGCTGGGAGCAGCCCTGCAGGAGCTCTGCCCGGGCAGTAGGAACTGGGACAGTGGCACTGCACCAGGATTTGATGCCATGGAAGCCGTGGGCAGTCTGTCAGCAAGCAAGGAGCATCCTCCTCCTGGCCTCTCCCACAGCACAGGGCAGGAGCAGGGCAGACAGGGCAGGGATTCCAACAGGTTTCCTCGGAGAAGGGGCTGAGCAGACCCGTCACCCTGGGGCCTCCAGGGGCAGCTGCATCCACCCTGACACGGAGCCTGAAGGAAAACCTTCAAACACCCAGGTGACAAAGATGGAGTGTGGAAATGCCCGTTCTGCCAGCACTCAGTGGGGTGGGGGCTTCAATCAGAGCCTTCACACACTAATCTATTTTTACAAGGAGCAGCAAAACGCTTCACCCTCCCCTCCCACTGCACTCACCTACGGCAAGTAAAAATAGTTGGTGTGACAAAGTAATCTCCTGTATCTAACTTGGATTTCTCTCCCTATTAGTCTAATTAAGAAACTGGTAACTTTAACTATTTATAACCACAGAAAGGTCCATTTAAGAAAACGAAGAGCCAGGAATTTGCATTCAAACATGAAGTTTGCTTCAAGCTGAAAGCAGAGAAATATCATTAATCACCTGGATGCTCTGTATCCCCTAGTTCCAAGCTGCAATGAGCACACCAGCTCAGAGACTGCTCAGCTCCTGTGGCAACCCATGGAAAATGAACCTCGTTTTCCCCAACTGACACAGAACTAACTCTTAGAGTATATTTCCTACACCTTTGTGGCCAAAGGACATTTTATCTATAGTGGAAACTTTTTATACCACTTCACCTCACTTGCTTTTTAGTATTCCCATCATTCTGTGGGTCATGAGACACTGGGTTTCCGAGTTACAACTCTTCTAACACACGGTAGCAGAAAAATATACTTGATTTGTTTTAAAATTGGTAGAGAAAGTCTGTAGGAAATCCTCCTATTATTAATTCTCAAAGAAAAAATCCTGTCATGAAATGGAATAGAGACAACTTGATGTAATGAATCCAAACTGCCAAGGAGGCAGAACTCCCCCATGTCAATAATAAAGCAGAATATACATGCAATGCTCATTTCTATGGTAACTACTATTGTGGTGAACAGACGTGAGAAATTACTTCAAAATGCAGAAAATAAAGATGCAAACTTAACTACTGGAAAGATCTGACGTACAGGTCAATAATTCTGTAATTTTTACTAACAATCATAAAAATGACCATATTGGATGGCCACACAGCTCTATCCCTGCAGTAGGGATGCCTGCACAAGCATTTCTTTGTGTCTATTAACAGCATTTGCACTTTTTATTGCCCAGTCAGAACAATGACACCATGCTGCCTTTTTTCTCTGGTTTGCTTGTTGTCTTTTTTTAAATTAACTTTTACTTTAGATGTGTTGTATGCTCTGTCTCAGCTTTCAGTCTCTTGTTGACCCTTCCTGAGCAGCTCAGGTCACCACACAGGTGTGCAGGGACCCTCTGGGGTTGGGGTTCTGCCCTGAGCTCTGGCACACAGACAAGTTCCACCTCTAACACTCCTGATCCTGGCAGTGCAGGACCCCTCGGGGCTCTCTGATTATACTGTCAATTTTCATTTATTTTCATTTGTGTCTCTTGACAATACTATCACTTAAATTTAACATCTTCATTCAAAACAGCTTCATTCAAAAACACTGTCACTTCAGAAAGGGAGACTTTCACCTGTGTCATCGAGTCAAACAATACACTGAAGGCAGAACCCAGAAATGCACTTCACTAGTGAAAACTCACCCTGTCTTCACAGCAGTTGGACTAATTACACCACTAACCCATGTCACTGCAGCACCACACCACTGCTGGTAATTTAACCCTGGTTAACAGGCAGAGACAGCTCTGAGACTGAATATCCAAACCAAGTATTTACAACCGACAGGCCCTGAGAATGGAATCGAGCCGTGGAACACTGTGATGCTGCAGCAGGAGCCTGCCCAGAGCCAAGTGTGGCTCGTGGGGCTGCTGCAGGGTTCCCTGGCCCCAGTGGCCCAGCCCAGCCTGTACCTGTTTATGAGGACCCCTGAGTATGTGTGCCTTGGCGCCTTCACAAGCCGTCCTCATCGCCTCCAGCGACGGCGTGCCCAGCAGGTCTGTGATCAGATCCAGCTGCAGAGCAGAGCACACAGGCTGTCAGTGCCCTTCCCCAGCACAGCACACTCCTCAGTAACACAGAACAATCCGAGGTAGGGGTCACTTCAAACCCACTACTTTGCAGAGAGTAAATTACAAATATTACTGTACACTTTTAGTAGATCAATATATGTAATCTCACAATTTTAATGCAACATCGAAGATGGACATTTTTATGTCCATCTTCTTCCTTCTCTTAGACATGTAAATGCATCCATCTCTAATAACTTGCTGCAGACATTTTCTACCTACTGTAAATATATCACTTCAAGATGATTAGAGGTGTAAGTATACTACACTAACTTCCTTACTGTTGGAACAGCCCCAGCTATACAACATAAAAAACCATTCACTACCTTCTTACACACCTGCCTGTTATTGAAATGAAGCAGCCTGAGCAGTCCTGTTACCTGGCACTGCAAATAGTTCATGTGCCAAGACTGCACCTCCAATTGCATCTTGACAGAAAACTCACCACTTTCTCACAGTAGTTGTTACAAGACACTTGATGCCAGTGACATCACCTTTACCTTATCTGGATGAAAAGCCCAAATAGTGGTACTGCAGCAATTACAGGGGAGTGCAAACCCCACACATTTCAAAAGCAACTGTCAATAAGCACTTCTAACACTGGAAATCCAGAAACTGTCACCTCAGTGTCCCAAAGTAGTTTGGGTTTTGCCTTGTGTAAACCAGGCAAAGCAAAAGCAAGTTTGGGGTTCAAAATCCCAGAATCAATCAGGATGGAAAAGATCTCCAAGATCATTGAGTCCAACCTGTGACTGATCCCCCCCTTGTCCCCCAGCCCAGAGCACTGAGTGCCACTGCCAGTTGTTCCTTGGACACCTCCAGGGCTGGGGAACTCCAAACTTTCCTGGGCAGCCCCTGCCAAGGCCAGACCACCTTTTCCATGAAGAAATTCCTCCTGCTGTCCAACCTGAGCCTCCCCTGGCACAGCCTGAGGCCGTTCCCTCTCCTCCTGTCCCTGTTC
>JAWWLV010000053.1:667294-688056 GCA_035041135.1 Platyrinchus mystaceus
GTTGCAGAGCCAGAAGGTCCCCCCTGAGCCTCCTTTTCTCCAGGCTGAGCCCCCCCAGCTCCCTCAGCCCCTCCTCACCACACCTGTGCTCCAGCCCCTTCCCAGCTCCACTGCCCTTCTCTGGACTCACTGCACCCCTCAGTGTGTCCTTGAAATGCACCAGTCCAACTGATTCCAGGAAATGAAGCAGCAGGACAACGTTGAAAGGGGAACACAGGGATACCTGCTGGATGGGACTCTGTGCCTGAAACAATATCCTTCTCCCAAGCAACTCTGCAAAGATGCAGCCAACAGACCAGATGTCGATGGCATTGCTGTAGTGCCGGCTGCCCATCAGGATCTCCGGAGCGCGGTAATACTGAGTGACAACTTCCTGAGTCATGTGCCGGGATTCGTCTAACTCTTCCACCCTGGCCAATCCAAAATCACAAATCTAAATTGAGAAGGTAAATAAAAAAATTAAAATAACCAAAACACTTTCTGCAGTTCAAATAGGCAACCTTCTGGGAACGAGGCAGAGAGTCCCAAACAGCACTAAACACATCAGATAATCTGCTGTCTCTGCACAAGCCAGGGGAAAGGGGGACAGGAGCAAATCATCTTACTTTATTCCACAGCCATTTATCCTGTCTACAGTTTGCTGTGAAATCACAGTTCATTTTAAGTTGGCATTACAATATTTATAAATACCATTTATAATAGTATTTTTGCACTACAGATGTTTATTTATAATTTTTAAAGAATCCGTGGGATTTTTTCCTTTTAAGTTGACTTTCAGGGTAAGTGTTCACATCAAATGTTTTTTGTTTAAAAAATTAACAACTGCTCCATAACAACCAGCACATACACAGGGACATCTTCAATAAATGTAAGTAGCACCTTAAGGACACAGTTGCTGTTCACAAGTAGGTTCCCTGGTTTAATGTCTCGATGTAAAATGCCGGCAGAATGTAGATATTTCAGACCTGAAATATTAAAGCAAGTTAAAATAAATAATTATTCTCCTTTTAAAAGAAGTTTAAGGCTGCCAACAGTTTCCTGGCAACTCCTCATCAGCAAAGACTTTGCCTGTGGCTCAGTTTTTATACGACTCTAACTTCTAGTCCCTAGAGCACACTCAGTCACTCAGTGAGAGGGGAAAATTTTGCAGTACATAAACTAGACAGAACAAGGAATTTATGTATCCTTTCTTAAAAGAAAAAAAACCAAACCCAAACCACCACCACCCCCCAAAAAACAAATCAAAAGCAAAACATCATCTCCCTGGTTGTGCCATGAATACTCTGCTAATCCTCACACTGGAATTTTGGCATACACCCCTTACTGCTCTGTTTTTCAGTAACAATTTTGACCTTAAGTGGGTACAGTTACACATATTTACCGACTTGGCTCAGTCTAGGTGCCCTTTCTGTGCCTTGACTCTAAAAGCATGACTTTTGTTCCCCCCTGACTATGCTGGAGGGCAGCAGGGCTGCCATGCTCTTGTAGCTGCAGTGATTCACGCTTGCTATTTATTCAAATACGAAATCAAAAGAAGCTTCCACAGGAAACTTATTCAAGACGAGGATGCCTTGAGAATAAACATTAAGAAACAGAAAAAATACTACTACTACAGAATTTTCTTTACATTTACAAGAAGAAAAGTTACCTCTTAAAATCTGGTAAAGAAAAACTTTGACATGATCCGAGCTGAGTGGCTGAGGAGAGACGATAATCTTATGGAGGTCACTCTGCATCAACTCAGTGACAACATATCTGCAGGTTACTGGTTAAGGAAAAGCAGAACATCCGGCACAGAAGCTCTTGAAACATTTACTAACTCCTACTTATTTGGCCTCTTACAGGTCAGAACTATGGAGTTAAAGAGAATAAAGCTGCTTCAGAGGTCAAGTCTCCAAACTCTGATAAGAATGAAAATAAAAAAGGGGTTGTGGAAGAAAACAGATCTTAGTCAGTCACAGTGTTTGCATTAAGGTAGTTGTACAAAGTTATTCCAAAGCCAAATTACAACTCAGAAAACAGAACAAAAAAGTTGATATAATTAATGGCATCTGGAAACTTTTATATTTTTCCTGAAGGTTGGTAAGCCACAAATTCCACACAACTGCAGGACCATCCTCACAGTGAACACACAGCAACACAGTTCCAGCAGCCCAAGGAGAAGGTGCCAATCCGTGCAAATCGTTATCCCAAGCACCTTCAGGAGGGTCCCAGTCAGGAATGTGGAGTTTTGAAAACCCACCCACTTCCCTACATGTACCCAGTGCCCAGCCCTTCACCTGCCCAAGCATCGTGTACACCTGCACACAAATCCCAACCAGAACTGCTCGGAGCTGTATCAGAAATCATCACAAGAAGTACTGGGGCACTACAGGCATTAATTAAAATAACTCCTGCTTTAAAAGCTTAGTTCAGCAGTCATATTTCAACCAAGAGTCCCTGATACTATTACATTTGCAGCTGAAGGAGGTAAAGTGTTTAACTCTACAGCAGGGTATCAAATGTACATTTTCTTTCACTTCTACCTAGTCAATGTTCCACTTCCATCTGTTGCTCTGCCAACCCTCTCCAGCCAAATCCCCATTGGCCAAACGGTTCAGCTGCCATCAGCACAGCACACAAAAATTCATTTTATAAATTAAATATTGCCAACTTTTTGAGGGAGAAAAAATTAAAATGGCATTCATAAAGAATTCATAAAGAAAAAACCCATCCCTGCAGCACCATAATTTGTAATCCTCTAATTTTTCTTTTCCTTTAGCAAAGACTCTCTTAAATATTTATACCAGGCTTTTAAAATTTGGGGTTTACCTTAGAGCTGCAACAAATCCTTACATTCAGTTTAATGCAAAATATTTAAAAAAACCCAAAAGCATTACTCTGCACTTTATTATGATAAGATTTTTGTTTTGCCACACCACAAATCCTCCTAAATCTCAATCCCGAGCATAATGTCTCCCAGATGTCTCAACTAGTTGCCATGCCAACTAAAGCAGCTTAAATTAAATGAGGGCCTGAAATGGCACCTGCACCACTCCAGGTCTGGGGCGCATTAAATAAAGCCCTTGACAGGGCTCAGAGGTGCCATTAACCCGAGAGCAGCGAGCTGATTATTGTCCCTGGATAATTTGATGAGGGCTCTGAGGATCTCCTGCCTGGGACAAACGGGGCCCTGGCTTCACCCAGCCCCTGCTGCAAGTGTTCAGCAGCAACCAACCCAAACCTGGTGGGACTGCAGCCCTGCTGACACGGTACCTGCACTCAGCACACACTGCAGACGGGACACGCAGCCACGGGCGTTACTACCGGGGAAAAATGGCTCCTGACAGCAGTAATTAGTTAAGTAGCTGTATAAAATTAGAACTACAAATGTACCAGTTTGCTTCAGAGTAATTATCAAAGCAAATGCACGGCACAAAAGAACTTCACCTGCTCTGCTGGCTGAGACCTGCTGAGTTGGTGGATTTTATAAAGCGACAGACACATTCTGGAAGGGAACGAAGTGCCCTTGGTGATGTGGTGCTCTCAGCATGGCTTGGACCCTTCTTTTTCCACCTCTGCCCACCTCAAAACTCAATTCCACAGCCTCACAAACTAATCCTGGTGTGTGAATTCAGCTGGTGTGTGCTGGACCAGGGGAACCCTCACCAAGGGCGAGCACACGCTGCTGGTCCCAACAGTGCTGTCCGTGTCCCTCTCACTGCCTGCAGGAACCAGATCCTGCCTTGTTCCTCTCTGCCCTCCTCCACCCTACAAATATGAGGGATTTACTCCCTAATCCATCAGAAAATAGTTCTTTCACCTCTTCATGAGATCAGTGGGCAGGAATTGCTGCACACCTTTGCTTTTACTGGTATTAAAATCTTTCCCGGTCAGTCTAACAGACTGACAAAAGTGGTGTCTTTTCAGCTGCTTCTGATACTCACTTTAATGGGAAAAGTTTTCCAAAAGTTATTATAGAAACTCTGAATAACATCCACAGATCTTCAGTTGCTCAATTCAGTATTACACTCTGTGGAAGACTTTGTAATTGCAAAAAAGAGCTGTAAATCACAGAATCCTTTAGGGTGGAAAAGACCTTTAAGATCAGAGTCCAACCATAAACCCAATGCTGCCAAGCCAGTTCAGTCAAGAACTAACAGTTATGTTCACTGTAATGAAAGGATTTTTAGATGCTCTACGAAAATCCAACAGTCACTATTCACCTTTATACCTGATGTGTTTAAAGCTGGGTGAGCCCACCCGGGAAACAGGTGGATGACAGAACCAAAATACTGGCCAGGCTTGGATCCCAGGGATTCCACTCCAGCTCCACCACGGCAAACTGATGACTGCAGGTATAAGCCCTGAACTTTACCCTAATGACAAACTTAAAAATGAACATAAAACCCCCTAAAATTCACTAACAATCACTTTTTCATGTATTTTCTCAAGACAGACACACAGAATAACATATGGTCCCTTATGTATTCATTTTTGCCCTAGGTGATATCGGCAAAAATATCAATACCTATAAGATTCTAAATGCTCACAAATATTTTCAATCTAAAATCTCATTAAAAATTCAAATTATATCTCAAACTAAGAGTTTGTAAAGAATTTTCATTCTAAAACAAAAATCTCACTAGATCAAACTTATTTTATTCATCACCAGTTTCCTAAGAAATCTTTTAATTTATCATTAAAATTTTAAGTCGGTTTTATAATTAGTTCTCTTTAAAAAACACATTTTGCAATTCCTGCTGGTACCTGTGAGACACTGAATAATTTAAAGGAACTGTACCAGCTCATTTGCAACACATCATTCATATCATTTTAGTCATTCTTTTATTTTTTCCCAAGAAAAGGACACTACAACTCCTTAGAAAGAACAAAGGAAATCCTGTAGCACCAACTCCAGCTCTTCACACTTTTGTCACTCTTCAGTATATCTTACTGTAGAAATGGAATGTCCCCATGACACCTTTAGGAACTCTACTGGTGGATCAGCAAAAGGACAGCCCTATAAAATACTAGTCAGAATGATTTAAAATCAGTTAGCCATGAAGGAAACTAACATTTTGCTTTTATATTCAAAACTTGGCAGTAGCTAAGCTCGTAAAAATAAGCTTATCCCATTTAAATATTCTTGATTGTACAATTACACAAAAGGAGTAATCCTTAACCTAGATCTGATTTATAACTCATATGACTTGTTCTAAATGAGGGCATTGAACTAGTGCACATAACCAAACTCCAGTTTTTGAACACTACTTATATGCTCTTCATGTGAAAGAAATATCAAAGCAAAATTTAAGAGCTTTATCTAAATTCATATGAAATAGCCCCTGTACAGCACAGCAATACTTTTGATCAATTAATGTGTTTCTCCACCAGTAAATTGTGCTGTACTTTGGTTAAAACCATCAAGTTGATTATACCTACTTTCTTCACCAATCAATTCAATGTATTATATAAATAGATCAAACCATATTTTACAAAGTTCAGGTTATCTAAAAATAATGACAATTTCCCACCCATTAATTTTAAAGTGGGTCATACAAAAAAGGAGGTAAGACCCACCAGTAATTAAAACCAATCTGCCCAAGTCTGAACACAGGAGCAAGAGGGAACTTCTCTTCCCACCAGAGTCAGAGCCCACCCAGCTCCAGGACTCGCTCTCCTGACTGAGACAGAGCTGACCCAGCAGAGCCACAGCCCTGCTGCTCCCTGAAACCTCTCCCAAAAGTCATGGCTTCAAAGCCTGGGCTCTCTGAAAACACCACAAAGTGTTTTAAAGTACTAATAACTGAGAGGAGGTTAATTACTGGATATAGTTCTCAAAAAACATTTGGGGGGAATCCCCACTAGGGGCAGCAGGAGCTGCTGGTAAATCCCACAGTCCCTGCACTGGCTCTTACAGAGTCAGAGCTTTGGGTCAGCCCTGCACCATTTCTCCTCCAACGTCAGCAATAACTCAGAGTTCTGGATTCACTTCCTCAAACAAACTGTTCAGATACAGGCTCGAGGGTTCTGCAGTTCCACTTCACAGGTTCCACCAACCACAGCTAATGAAAATCACACGTACCTCAATTAAGATGCTCTATTTTTATATTTAGGATACATTTCTTCAAAATAGTCAATGTGTGGAGGCTGGAGGATGTCGAGGGCAGAGAGTACCTAGGAAACACCACACAAGGTCAAGGCCTATTCCAGTCAAACAAAATAAATCCCTTTCAAAAAGACAGTCAGACCTCACCTTTCTTACACAACTTTGCTTTATTCTACCCCACAAACAGACCAGTGTTCTGTCTCACCAGGTATGAGAGAGCAACAAACTGCAACACAGGGCGGAGGGTGATGGAGTATGAAACAGCTCAGCATTGGAAGTGTGTCCAGCTGGCACAGCTCTGTGCAGCCTGACTGTGATCTAAGGCCTGAAATAAGACTGGGCAGAACTGTACTGACTGTCCATTTGCAAATGTTTTGGAAGGGCAATTATGAATATCCTTAGATTCTTGATAATTTCATTTTTATAGTAATAGTAATACCTGAGTTTCCAGAAAAGCTGATAACTGTAAAATTAGAGAGCTCTTAAAGCATTTTAGATACGCTACAACTTAAAAGAAAACACACTTCCACTACAGAGAGCTCCATTTTACATTTAGGTTTTATCAAAGATTTCAAAATTACTTTGAATTTACTTACATTGTCATGCTTAAAAAAACACAACATCTTCAACTCCCGGAAGACCCTTTTACAAGAGACCAAATTTTGGAAGACGTTGGGCATCTTTTTGAGTGCAACTCTCTTTCCATCTCGTGGATCTGTTACTGACCTACAGAACAAAAGATTTAGAGCATCACACTCCTGCTAGACAATTTTTTTAAATAAGAAAAGAATATTTTAGAGTTCTTGTCATTCTCAACTCAGGCAGTCAAAACAGGGTGAAGACAACTCTGGAGAAAAAAGCATTAATCCAAGGGCATTAAGCACTGTCCCACAGAGCCCGAGTCCCATCAGTGTGATCCCTCCTTGGTCAGAGCACACACCTCCCAGCCACCTCAGAGGCTCTTCAGTGGTCACACTCACACACCCCAGTGTCTGTGGCTTTATTCTTCCTCTCCTAAGAGAGAAAAACACATAATAATCCCATTCTGACAGAACACTGACAAGTTTAAGACTATTTATTGGTCTATCACCAAATCCCCTCACATCTGGAGAAGCAACAGCAGGTGGTATCTAAGTTTTCACATATGGAAAACAGGTATAATATTGGTCTTTCTCCCACAAAACTTCTGGGATGCAAGTATAGTAGCTCAGAAATTATAAGGTGCCTTGCACATGGCAAGTATTTTAACTTAAAATAATTAGATTCTGAAAATAGAATTTTATAATGAGAACCATAAAACTAGAGCAAGGAGATTATGGTGCCTCAATTCCCAATCCCAGTTTTTAAGGTGAGCTTCTCAAACCTCACTACAGAACAGAGTATATGCATATTTTTACTGGGATGACCAAAATAACTTTAATCTCAGTGCAGTGCTGAACCCACAGAAGAATCTACACCCAGGTGTGTATCCCAAAGACTACACTGTCCTTAAAAAGTGTCTGGCTTTCCTGTCTCTCATGCAATTCCTCTACAGTGGACACCTAAGGTGGCTTCTTCTGTCTCACATCCATGTTGTCTTTAATATCTAATTAAAAAATTAGACTGGAGTATTCAACTCTCCACCTTAGCTCCAAGTGCCACATCTGATTCCAAAACACAAACCAACTCAGTTGGGCCCAACACCTCCTCCAGACACCTGTTACCAGCTGCTGCACATCTGTACTCTAATCAAGGGGCAGAGGGGACTTGGGAAAGGTGGTGTCAGACTATTTGTATGGTGGGAAACAGCTAAAAGCAATCTGGGAAGGTCTTCTGTTCCAGGATATATTTCCTGTTTTCTCCAGGACCTTTGCCTCTGCTCACACAACTCTGCACTCACACGGGCCACACTGAAACGTCCCTCACACCACACAGAGACTGCACTCAGAGGCCATGGGGGACCTCGGGAACACACCTGCAAAACAAGGTTATTATTCACCACCATTTAGCACATTTTGGGCTGGCCTGTGGCTTTGGGGTCCAGCAGAGGCAGAGCCTGAAGGACACAGACACACAGCGGGGCCAGGCCAGGCAGTGGCTCATAAATTCATATCAATTTGATCCCAGCATGAGCTCAGAGCTCCCACTGCTCACAAGGTCAAGCACCACTGATCAGCTAATTAGTGGTGTTTTCTCTTTAGCAGGCAGCATTTCTGGCCCCCACCAAGTTTTATCAGCTTTAAAAGGAAAAAAAAAAGAGCGGCAAGACACCAAACCTCAAACCTGCTAAAGTCAAGCTAAAAGCTGCTGAGTCCTGGGAATTAAATACATATCATTAAATAGAAATATTTGCTCCAAAACCAAAGGTGCAAAATTTCATTGACACTGCAGATGGCAGTGAGTTACTCTGGTCCCTGTTGGAGCTGACCACACTCCCACAGCTGCTGCCAGGATATCCATGGGAGGGCGGAATTCCAGCGGAGGATCCCGTGATCAGACACGGAGGTATCACTCAGGTGTGAGCCCCAGGCCTCTGACAGCACGACACTGCTGATGCCCAGGCAGATCACCAGCATGTTCTGTTTGACAGCACAGTCACGAGAGCTGAATGACTATCTTGGCTACAAAAACATGACCCTCAAACTCCTCAACATTTATTTTACGCTGTATTATGGCATATTTAGGGCACACTCGGCATTTCCAGGCAAGGTCTGAAACTGAATACATTATTTTACAAGACCAGAAGTACTCCTTTGCCATTGTCCAAACTGAGGGTAAGACTGCAGAAGTAACATATTCAAAGTTAAAAATCCGAATCCAATTCACAGAAGGGAATTTCTGGAGTTCCCGTAGACAAATGAAAACCAGAGAGTTTGAAGTGGAGGTCGTTGCAAAACAATACCTAAACTGGGATTTTTGGTGGACTCATGTTCTGCAGCTGTTCTGCTACAAAATGATGGTGGCTGCATAAAACACAAGAATCAACAGTCAGCTTTCACCAAAACCAGTTCAGATTGAAACTGAATTTTGGGACGTGGAATTTGACCATTTACAGTCGAGTAAGTTCATATGTGCTGTGCAGAGAGCCATGAGGCAGTTTAGAGTTGCCTTAATTAAAGTTCTCATATCAATGCTAATTACACACTAACAGTAATACAATCTGCATAACTTTTTTTTTCCTACTGGCATTAGTCTGAACTTTGTCTAACCCCCTTCCTAATTCCTTTATCAAAATTTTTACAGAGGAAAACATTTTAAAATAAACATTATCTCAGATAATGAGCCTCACTTAAGAAAACTGTCAGCGGTTTGTACCTCCAAGTACCAGACCTCTTTAGTTTAGTTTAGACACTTATCTAGGAATACTAAATTGTGTTCAGTCAGAACATAATCAGGCAACCGACCCCAGGGATCAGTGTCCTGTGGACTCTCACCCTCCTCCCATGGACAGAGCTGTCCTGCTGCCTCATTGGGGAGAGGGAAAGGTTTGATAAAACAGTTGGTCTTTAATCAAATAACACAAAAGTCTGATTTATGTCGATAGCTGCCACAGATTTACTGATGCTCACTTCTTCTAGTTGTGGGACACTTTTTAAGACTCAAAAATTGCTGCAGACGTTGCAGAGCTGTTGAAGTTCCCTCAGCTGTGACACGCCAGGCCTGGCATGGCTGTTCTCTGCCTTTCCAAACGCTGCCATCCAGTACCCACTGCTTTTCCCAGTGCCCTGGGGTAGTCTCCCATAGGGGAAGGAGTTAAACAGGGCTGCTGTGACATTTGCATTTAAGGCCAATTTCTCTTTTTCTTTTAAATAACCCACTTCTACAGACAAGTGATGCTCACCTGCAGTATCCAGCTGGGAAGAAATTCCTCTGCTCTCTCCCCCAGTAGCTGCAGCAATGTCACCCTGCCCCTCACCTCCCTGCCTTGGGAGCTTTGTACCATTCACCAGCAATTTCACTTCAAGGGGCAGCACAAAACTAACAGCCCAAGTTCTGAAGATCAGAACTGTCAGGCCTGAATTCCAAAGAACAGAAACAAGAAAGGAAGAAAGAAAACAGCCTGTTTGAAAACCTGGTATTTACAGCATCCAAAAAAAGATGCTGAAAATGTTGCTTCGTGTTTGTGTACAGTACTTACTTTGATACTAATAAAACCATTATTTATAGCAATATGCTATCGGGTCACATATCCCCAAGAGAAACTAGAAAAGCAGGAAAATCTCCTAGGAGCTAATTGAGAGAACAGCTAGAAAGGCAGCTTTACTTACTGCTGCTCTCAGAAGAACACATTTCAATTCCCTCCCCTGCTTTGTGAGGACACCCCAGCCAAGGGCCCAGCAGGCAGGAGTTGTCCATCACCCAGCACAGGCACCGGGCTGCGCCTTCAACACACCACTGAGGGCTCAAAGGGTTCGCTTATCAAGCACCGACTGTCGCTGGGGATAAGGAGATCAGAGACCAAGATTTGAACCAAAAATAACTTAGCAAAAATTATATATAGATATGGGGCAAAAAATAAGTTAATAAATATAATTTGGAAGTGGGGGGGAATATCAACAGTTCAGCTGTCACCATGCCTTTAGGAACGACGCTGAGAACTGTGAGCTGGAGCCGGTAGATCCGGCACCAAACACCACAAGTTGGGTGACCCCAGAGCCCCCCACGCTCGAGGGGTCAGTGCTGGGCCAGCACAGGGCTGGGGCACAGGGCAAGACAGAGAGTTTTGGGGAGCAGGTCACCAGCACAGCAGCAGAGCAGGCCCTGGGTCCGGCCAAGGCCAGGAACAGCTGGTGCCCTGTGCAGAAGGGCCTCTCTTCTACCATCAGAAACCTCCTGTTTGGCCGATCATACAAAACATACACATACATGTCTTATTTAAGAACTACAGTAAAAGTTTATAAAATAGTCTGACATGAAACATACCAAGGAAAAAGATACTTTACAAAACCTGCAGCTTCTACTTACATCGCAGGCTAATCATGCCAGAAATAATACAATTTTAAGAAGTAATAGGACTATAGAAGGGATTAATGACACAATCTGGACCTCTAGTTAAAATGTTTTCAAAGACAATCCTTATCTCAAAGAATCCTTGCAGGCATTCAGGCGTTTCAATTACGCATTATAAGCCTTTAGCAACTCTCTGCCATGCTGATGGCAAATTTTCAAGGTGGAGACTTCGCCAACAGTGACTTTTTCTCTCCCTGAATCCAGGTCAAGGCATACACATTGTTCTGTAGTTTCAACTGGTAGAAAAACAAGTTTGTGACTGCTCCATGCAATTATTATACAAGAATGAGATAATGAAAGAATGTTCTCAGGGGCGGTGTGGGAAACTGCTGATAGAGTCTGTTCTGCAAGGGAAGTGAACCTTCCTTCACTTATAGAACACCTATAAATTTACCTCAGGACTTACCAGAAGGAGGGGGATTTAATAGGATTACTCTGCAAGTTTTTCTTATTAGTCAGTGAACTTTTTTCCTCAGTTGCTTGACTCAATCACACAGGCTTTTCCAGAAAGCCTTACTGTGAGATATGTAACTGCCCTGGTCCCACCAGCATTTCAGCTGCTCACCCAGGCATGTTTGACACACCACTTTTAAACAAACAACACAGCTCATACTCAAGGGCAAGCGACACCAACACAGCACGTTTTCAGTACACGATATTGCAATCAATCACATCTTGGCATATCTCAAAATACATCTGAGCATGGGATGACATTAAAAATCTTAGAAAAATTCACAAACCCAAAGGACTCCCCAGCCTAAAGCAGAAAGGCACAGAAAGGGTGTGTAGTTATCAAATCTCTTATCTGGGAAATGCTTGATTGGGCACATAAAATTTGCACACAGAACAGGCCATGACACCCAGAATCTTATTCTCTGTAGAATCACTGCCAGGCACTGAGCCCTACCAAAACATGACAAAAACTGATCTACAACATTTAGTGGACTATTGAGTAGCAGAGGCAGAGGTGAGGAAAGCAAGCACGTAAGTGAGAGATCATTAAGAAAATAAAACAGTGTATGTATACACATTTAACAATGGATTTCTTACTGAAGGAAAAAAGCACATAGACTGAATTTTTAAGCAAAGCAAAGCAGCTGCTTTAACAGTTTGCTATTATAGAGACTCACACACCACTGAGACAGGACAAAGGTGAGTGAGGTTCCAGACTCTCCAATGACCGTGCCTATTAACAGCATCATTGGGTCGGATCACAGACTGGACAGTCCATCTGGAACCATCCCACACTGGTTCGTGACCCACCAGTGTTCACCAGCACACAAAAAACACATTTTAAGGCTCTGTGACAATTCCTAATGGAAGTTAAATTATTCAAATGCTAAATGCTTTCGTCCAGCTTTAGCAGCCCGTCAGTTTTCCAGTCCAAAGCTCCAAGTGTGGCTCCCTGACCTGGGGACTGGCTGCTGCCAGCTCCAGCCTGCAAGCAGCTGTGCTGGCACAGGGACACGGGGAGCAGGGAACAAGTCCCTGAGACAAAGGGAGGACAGACAGACGCTTGTTCAGGAACAATGGCAGCCTAAGCATATGTCACAGAGGATCTAAGTCAGTCCCACTGGCTCTGCCGAGTGAATAAGGAGAGGGAGAGGTGGAATTAATCTCTTTTTGAGGGCTCTTGGGTAACACATGAACTGCTTCTCTAGAGGTGCCTCACCCCAGCAGTGAATGCAGAGAACCAGCTCAAAGCAGAGCCTCCCTGTACACAACCAGTTTCCTGACTTGAGGACCCTGACTTCTGAGTGTCACTCCAGCCAGAGCCGTCTGTGTGTCAGACCACGCCGTGCCCCGTCAGCCAGGTGACCTGGGCTCCCTCCACCAGCGACCAGAGCCCATCATGGCAGGGAGGAGGCTTTTTGTTTTGGTTGGATTTCTCACAACGAGAGTTTTAGCATACACACTCATGCAATTAGCCTGGCATTATAATGGGTTTTACCCTCTGGCTGTACACGCGTTGTCTGAGAGATGCAAAAGCTGATACAACCCCGTTTAAGGGAGATATTCATAGTCATTTCAGCTATAATTTTTAAAGAAAAAGCCACCCACAGATACATTATTAAAAGGAAGAAAATATTACAGCAAAGTAGTGCCCAGTCCTCTTCACTTTGTTGCTCTCTGGAAGGCTGCTCTAAACTTACAGCACGAGGCCCTTCCCCACTAAGGAAGAATAAAAACGGGAATAAGAGCTCAGTCACAGCACCATGGACACTGGAGGAGAAGCAGGAGTAGAGAAGCACACAGAATCCAAGGATGAACACCAAATCCAAGGATGACTCCCCACTGCAGTGAGGAACGGCACTGACCAAAGGTGGATCCTGCACCCACCAGTGGCCAGAGACACAACTTTGGGGATATTTCTTATTATCTTCCCCCTGAGCTACATTAAGGATCTGCTTCCCCCAAGGAGCTATTCAGGCACATGTAACGCAAACACTGACACGGACAAAGAGTAACCACCTATAAACACCAGCCCTTTGGGCACTTAAAAACAATTCCAAATCACTGCATCAAACCATTGCCTACAAAAAGCCCCAGTAGCTGCACCACAGAAGAGTATGAACCACTGGGGCAGCGCTGGTACTGACAGCAGAATTTTTAGCACACAAGCACGGGAAAATAAGGTTTCATTGTTAGAAGACATTATCAAAAAGAACAGCTGTTATTTTTCAAGCTATTTAAGCACTGGATGTGCTGTTAATGATTTTCAGGTCACTACTGCTCTGCAGCAGCCTCCAGCTGGCAATACTTCAAAGATCCTAAAATGAAATATTAACAGTGGGTAAAAAAAAAAAAAATCTTTATTTTGAGAGATATGATATGAAAGCAAACTGAAAAAGAGAGCTGAAGAGATACTACTAAGCAAAACTTTGATTTCACTTGGATTTAACTTCGAGGCACAGCCAGCCAGGTCCAGTTGGTGTGAAAGCACTAAAAGAACTACACAGAGGGACAGAGGGAAGAGCTCAACAGATCATCTCCCCCGTTTCACCCATCCTTGGGGATCAGCTGCAGGAGTTTGGCTCCAGCTCCAGCACTCACTCCCACAACTGACCATTTGATACTAAATACACAAGAAGTCACTGGCAAACTGATATGGATTGATAGAAGTTGGGTGAAGGTGTTCACAGACAAAAGTAAAAACTTCTTGAGCTTTTAGACATCTGGAACCTATAAAAATATATTCTACCTGCTAAATATTTTCTTAATATTTAGGCAAGTAAAGTAGGTTTTGCATGTAGGAATTTGTGTTTGAATTGTTTGCGTGTGTTGTAAAGATACTGAACAGGAAGTATGTTACTGAAGAAGATTACAAAAAAAGGCAATTTAATTACCTACTACCAATGTGCATTCTTAGCATTTCATTAAGTTTTCTCAACATACTCCCTGGAATACTGTAAAGTAATCAAAAATACCCAAAAGCACTTCAAAAAACCTGTAAGTTACTCCAAATATTCAAGTCCTTCTAATACGTCCTCAAGAGTTGGGCTTTTTAGAGGTACAGGATCTGCCCAGGGAAGGAGCTGCCTGAACGTAAGCTCACAGATCTCGTGGAGAACTCTCCTGGAGGCTGAAGAAAACATCCACATTTCATTTCCACTAAAAGGTATTTTATGGGAAAGGGTTAAGCACCTTTTTTTCCCTACCACACTTCAAAGGTATGCTTCATCCACTCCTGCTCAGCTGCCAAACCAGACCTCTCCAGAGCTCCTTTTCCAACCATCCCTGTCCTAAAAAAGCCTTTTAATGTCGGGTCTAATCACACCCTCCAGCATGTGCACCATTATCACTTATTCTTTACAAATCAGAGCTAAAAGCAAAACTGATTACTGCAAGAAATCTGTCTCCTTGAACAAAAGTGATTCAGAGTATCTTACTTAAAAGAGAGAAAATTAGAGGGATACTGTTATGGTTAATATCTTTAAAAATGTTTAATTTGTCTTCCTTCATGGAAGCTTAAAATTCAACCTGCTTTCCAATTCAAGTTTATTTCACCATTTACACAAAATTTTCTGGCTATGCTTGAAATCTTTTCATTCACTTCTCAACTGCCTTTATGAACCGCAGCTACAGTAAGTTATTACACTACATGTGACATTTATTCAGATACATTTTTTAATTCCATAAAAACAATTCTTTTTTTTTTTTAGTCAATGGCATAGCTCTGTAAGGTCTGCAATGTTCATAAATAAATAATATGCCCAATAAACATATAAAGCTCCATGTATTTTTGTACTTGTTTCTTCTTCATTTTTAAAGCATATACCACAATTACATGCACATTCCTGCCCCCATTCACTGACCTCTATTCCCATTCCCACCAGCAGAGCAAGAAAAACCCAAATGAGAAACCTTCTCCACGTCCAACAAGCCTCCAGGCCTTGGCACAGTTCCTGGAGTATTTTTGCACCTCCAGAGCAAAGTAGGTTAATAAGGTCTCTGGTCACATCCTCTCGACAGACACCTCGTTTCCTGCAATAACCACCCCCAGCACTGAGGGTTCACCAGCAGCTCTCCTGCCCCTCTCATCTCCCACCACCCCTGCCCACCGTGGGGCACACGGACAGGACAGACCCACAGGCATGGGCACTAAAGTTTCAATTTATCCTGCCCATTCTTTATTCTGTTTATTACAATAATACAGAACACAGAATTGCAACTCAGAATGCTTCATAACTGGCGCTCTCTCTTCCATTCCCTTTGCCAGGAATTACTTTAGGTAACAGTATTTCATTTATCTGTCTTGCACTGGAGTGGATATTAGAATCATAGAACTTTAAACTATTATCTAAAATACACATTAAGCCTGTAAGATACAGTAATTTCCAACCACAACACTTCCCAATGGCCAAAGTAAACACTAACTAGAGATGTCTCGATTCCTTCACTTTTTTTCTATGGAAAGATTTCTATGTGATCAACCCAGTCATTTATTCCCTGAATTACAGTAGGAACAGAAAGGACAAGTCAAAACACAAGTGTGAAATAAATAAATTCATAACCTCTACAGTCCAAAAGTCCACAAGATGCTTTAGGGTTACAGGATACTTTTGGAACATGAAAGAAGTGCTTTTCATCTCAGTTAATGCTAATGAGGTTTTAAGAAAGACCCACAACATCACAAAGAAGAAGTAAAAAAATTTTTACAAAATCAGGCTTCTCTTTATTAGCGGGGAGTTTAAAGACACGCCAGTTCCCCATTGCCACGGACCAGTGAACAGTCCTGTCACATACCATCAAGTCTCACGGCGCTGTAAAAATTCCACCTATTTCCTTGACAGTCTCAATTACACGGGAGCCATAACCACTCCTTGTCAGGAGACTCAAAAGGCAATTTCAGGAACACGAAGACATGGCAGTGACACACTGCATGGAGAGGAGAACGGCACCTTTGAGCGACCAGCCTGCTGAGAGCACCGCGAGAGCGTTTAAAATCCTTTCATGTCTGCAGGAGCAGAACGTGGAACCAATGGATTTCCACGAGAGGTCGTTTGGTTACTACTCAAATGCCTGAAATACTGTAAAATCTGCAAATTTACATCCTCAGGCAAACGAGCCAACACTTCATATCACGGTGCCAGGGCCAGGTGACCCGTGCTGGGTGCTAGAGCAGACCTGGAGCACTCAAGGAGGCAGCACAAGGTCAGGGATCCTCTCCTTTAAAACTCACCCACGATATGCCATCCCAGAGAACTCTTTAAAGTACTACAAGATCTTCAAGGAAAGTGGGTTTCTCCCTCTTCCCTCCCATAAAAACCCCAACAAAACCCAACCTGAATTGTTATAAGCCGAACTCACTGACATCCTACAACGCTGTTGACTTGGTCTCCCAGTTCCATGCAGAGAAATGCTGAGGTCTGACCTGCAGGGCTCCTGTCTGACCTCCTCATTTCACAGCTGTATTCCGGGATCTCCATGAACTGACCTGAAAATCCTAATATATGCTTCCCTATTCCGAGTTTGCCAAAAGCCTTGTGATAACAGATGGAGTCACTACCATGGGTGCAATTCCAGGCTAATGAAATTAATGGCTCTAAAACACTTCAAACCCAAAGTTTAAACAATAGTTCAGGATGAAATAAAAATGATTACAGAAGGATTTCCTTTACTGGGTCATATGACAGGTGACAAAATCTCCTTGGGAACAACTGTGGGAGTGATGATATACACATTTAATATTCAAATTACCAAACACCTGTCAGTTCTCAATGTTTCAGATGAAGTTTCAAATGAATAAACAGTAGTTTAAAAATTATAAGGTGACATGCCCAAGACAGAGATCAGAGAAAAAGCCACAAGTAGGTCAAAGCTGGTCCCAATTCTGTCAACATTCACCTACTTTTCTTCAACTGCTTCAGAAAACAATAAGCAATCCAAACCTTAAGAACATAAATGCTCTGCTCCTTCAGCAGGAGCAGAAGGGAAGCTGCAGCTCAGCTTATGGGCCTGGCTGAGGATGTCAATGCCCTGCCAGCAACAGCCCAGTGGAAGTCCTTAATCCTGATTTTTCAAGTGCAATCAATGAGCAAATATGCTCAGAAAAGCACTTTGATACCTTGAGGTATCTATAATAATCAAAAAAACAAACAAAAGCTACTTTCCACTTCATAATTAAAAACTGCTTTTAGTTAAGCTGTTAGGTTGAACTCTTACTCTCTTCAATTAAATCAGCTGACCCAGGGTAAAATAGATTTTCTTTAATTTATTTTTGCCTCTCAGTGCTGCTGTAGGACATTCTCTGTTAGAATGTCCCTTTAAGTTATCAGCAATTATGATGTGGGAGCTTCTGCCCCCGACAATTTGAATTTAGACATAAAGTAGATGCTAGTTGTTACTCACCCTGGTTATTTCACATGAAGGGCTGAGCAGTTTTTTTTAAGCAGCCCCTGGTTGGTTCTGTGTTTGGTGGTTGGGTTTTTTGTTTCATTTCCATATGCTGAACTAGAGGAAAACACAACCCCCTAAGCCCCCCTGTCCTTTACCTGCACGTGCTGTTGCAGCAGCAGCTCTGAGAACTGGCTGGGAGGACATGTGCCCTTAACTAAACTATTGGCAGATGTTCATTTTCAGCTCTGGTCCTGTTTGTTCTGATACGTCCCTGCCACCAAAACAGGACTCCTGACTTGAAAAATGCAAATTGAACGAGACACTCCCCACTCTCGTTAAAAAAAAAAAAAAAAAAAAAAAAAAAAAAAAAAAAAGCATCTCAAGTCTTCTTGCATTGTTTTGACTGACTTTTATATTTTTTTATTGTCCATGAAGAGTCCAGAGCAGGTTTGCAGCTGCCCCTTTCCAACCCTTCCCACAGCAGTGAGTGAGGCTGGGACGATCCGTGTGTGACCTTGGGCAGTCCTGCATTATGCACATCCATTTGAGGAATATCACAGCTTTCCATGACCTACTTGATCCACATTCTTCCTGTCAGTCAGAACAACAACAAAAAGAATAATTTTGCTTCATCAACATACCCACAAGCTACAAATCAGCATCAAGGAGGTCTGGTCTAGAGGACTTCAAACACACCAGGGAGAACACAGGAAAGTCAGAAAGCACTGGGAGATTCAGGAAATTCTCTTCTTCATTTAACCAAAAAACACTAGCCTAGGAATGGTTAAAATTAAGGAAGATGCATCTTATTCCTTGTTCCAAAAAACCCTCCCTGCAAGAAATCCTCACTCCAAAGCAATGCTCTGAAGTGAAGGAGCCAACCAGAGCCTACAGAAACACCCAAAGAGAAGTTGTGTTGGTATATGGAAATGGCCTTTAGAGCAATGATTTTAATCTGTCACTATCCAGTCTCTGGAGGGAAAAAGCTCTTATTTAGGGCTTTCAAATAGTCTCACATGGGCCTCCAAGGGCCTTTAAAAACAAAGGCAGGAGGAAGCCAAACAGGTACTCAGTTAAAAGGCAGAGACAGACACACTCTGGTGCTCCGAAGTCAGTCACCTGTGAGCTCTACTCCACACAGAAGTGCCCTACATCAAAGGGTTCAAAATGGCCTTTTTCTGTATTTCCTGTAATATAGTGTAAGCCATTAATTAGGAACCAAAACAGCTAAAGGTGAATAAAATGGTTTTCAGTGCAGCAAAGCCCCCTGCCCCAGAGCACCAGCAGACTCTGCTCCCTCACCTACACAAGTGCCAGCACAGACCTCAGCAATGCTGCACAGGAAGAACATTGCTCAGGGCTGAAAACTGTTACTGCCTTTATGGAACAAGTTGTGCTATTCATAGACAAATCTTCTTCAATAGTTACATGAATTTATATTAAATAAAATAGTAAAATGGATTATCTGCAGTAACAAACCCCATGCACATTGCCAAGGGAGAAGGGAGAGCCAGTTGCTCTTCAGAGAAAACATAATAATTTAGATCAAAGCCTGAATAACTACTTGGCCACCAGTTCAATACCATGCCCATCTTTACTGGTGCCATTAAGCAAAGTCTCTGTCCTGACACCACTTTTAGGTTGTGCAATGAAGAAAACTCTAAGAGCACCGCCTGGTGGTACCCAGATAATGGAGACAAACTGCCAGGAACCAGGAACAGATTTAGGATTAAAATTTGGAATAGCATCATTCCAAAATGACAAGGAAATTGCATCAGTTTCTCTGGGGACCAATTTTTTTTTCACCTATTAAAATGTATTTGCATATGAAAGAGAAAGGGGGAAAGAAAATCCTTCTCTAGAGTCCAAGGATTCCTACAGTTGCCAGTATATTTTACTTTTCCACAAAAATTTCCTGTAAGGGTTCTTGAATAGAAAGCTCTGATTTGTTACTTTTTTTCCCCAAATAAATACCATCATACCGTGTTCTAAGACAATTAAAGAAAAAAGAGAAGATGTGTTCTACAGAATGATTCTGCTATAACCATTCCAGTGTTATATCCAACAGCATAAAGAGCATAAAAATTCCACTCACACACAAATGCTTCCAAGCCTTTATAAAAAAACACCATATCAGGAAATTAAAGAATGATACTACCAGGACACACTGATTCTGCCACAGCCCCCAAGATTAAAGCTCAAATTCTTACTAAGCACTTTTAAAGACACGGCCATATTCCAGAGTCAGCTGCAGCCATGGAAGTTGTTTCATATCAAGGCTGATGATATAAGTCTGCCTTCATTTATCCATCATTCTCACATAACAAAAGAAGTTGCAGCTTTAAATACTGCCACAAAGTCCAGATTATTGTGGTGGGTTTGGTGTATTGTTCTGGTGAGTTTAGTGTTTGAGCAGCATTTTGGTCTCTGTCTGTACTCCCCCCCTGCAGTTTTCTGCTGGTTATGGTCAAATACTATTATCAATAAATAAATGCATTAATCCCAGAAGGCTCTGTTCTTTCCATACATGTTTGTACTGCCTGTCATAAGCCACTTCCATTTAAGCATCTCCTACCCCACTCAGAGGTCTCCTTCTACAAAACTGGGTGCAACAGTTACCCTGACTCCCCACACAGCAAAACTTACAGCATCTACTACGGGATTTTCCAGCACTTTAATTTAAGTTCTCTGTGGATTTTTAACATGCCTTTTAAAAACAATTACTGATTATATTGGGGACCCCCGGTGGCCTAGCGGTTAAGATGCTGGTCTCTCAGCGCCAAGGCTGCAGGTTCGAATCCCGGGTCCCCCGGGTAGATGGAGCTCGTCAGCCCCTAAGGCC
>JAWWLV010000053.1:697089-797163 GCA_035041135.1 Platyrinchus mystaceus
GCCGGCCCCGGCGCGGCCCCGCCCCCGTGACCCCGCCGGCCAATCAGCGCGCGCCGCCGCGCCCGGAGCCGCCGAGACCCCGCGAGATTCCCTCACCTCACACAACCCTCGCCCCGGGCGGCCCCGCCCCCGCGCCCTCCTGCCAATCACCGGGGCCCGCCGGCCAATCGGCGCCGCTCCCGAGCACAGTCCCGCCCCCGGCACCTGCCGCTCGCCCAATCGCGGCCGCCCGTCCGATCCGATGAGCCAATGGAGAGAAACGAGAGCCCGAAAAGGGGTTACTGGGCCAATGGCACCGGGAGGCGGGGCGGCCGCCTGACTGACAGCTCTCCTCCCCAGTGGCCGGCGCCGATGGGCGGCGAAGGAGCCGCCTCTCCGCCAATCGCAGAGCGCGGCGCCGGGGGACGGACGCGGAAGTGGCCGGTGCGCCTGCCCAGAGGCGGCAGGCGGCCAATGGGCGGCGGGGCCGCGCTGACGGGCGGCGGGCGGGGCCAATGGCGGCGCGGGGCGGGGTCAGGTGAGGACGCGGCGCGCGCGAGGCCGCTGTGGGCGCTGAGGGGGCGGCGGGGGCAGCGCCGGGGACGGGCCCTCGTTCTGCTCGCTCTCTCCTCCCGGGGCCCTCCCTCTGCTCCCGGGGCCCTCCCTGCCCGCTCTCCCCCCGCTCAGTGCGCGCTGACCGCCCGGGCGCGGCCGGCGGGGGGTGTGGGGGCTGCTGAGTGGGTTTGTTCCGGGGCTCGGGGGTCTGTGCTCCAGTCCCTCAGAGCTGCAGAGCGGGCCCGGTGCTGTGGCACAGCTGTGGCCCCGGCTCACACCAAGGCGAACCCCTCGCTCGCGGCGGGTTCCAGCCGTCCCCAGCAGGGTCTCCCCGGCCCCCGCTCAGGGGTCCCAGTGCGAGGTACGTGCGAACCAGCACCAAAACGCCCTCTGTGCGCTGTTTTAGTTCACTCACGCCATGACCCCGCCGGCCCGGGGAACGCGGTGCCCTTGTGAGAGGCGTCAGGGTTCCCTGCGGCACAGGCTGAGGGAACACCTTCCGTGTTTCTCATGTGAACGTTAATCGTACCTGATGAACAGTTTCGCCTCAGAAAACCCGCTGGTTATCAGAGCCGTGGGGCAGAGTTAAGTTACCTGCGGCGGTGCCAGGGAGGTTCCCTCGGGTGGCTGAGCGCGGTTCCAGAGGAGGGGAAGGGCTGGCGGGGAGCCCGCCCGTGCCCTGCCGGGCCGAGGGAAGGAGCCCGCCGAGCTGGGACGGGGCGGCTGCACCGCTCGGGTGTTCCCGGCAGGTCCCCGGTGCTGCAGCGTCCACCCTGCCACCCACCCTGCCACCCACCCGCTCTGGGAACGGGACAGCAGCGGGCAGAGCCTAAATTCCACGGCCTGTTGCGGTTCTGAAACTCGAGCGCGCAGTCTGTGAGAATGGGTTTGGGTCCTTGTTGCCTGCTCTTTAACAATGTAAACAAGAAAACCCTTGCAGGGCTGAAGGTGGGTTTCTTTGTTAAAGCTGTTTCTGCTGCGTTTTGAAATGTTGTTATATTCCAGTCTGGAATCAGCATGATAGCAGAGGTTTTTTGCCATCGTGGCCTAACAATCCTTGTGTGGGAACTTTGGTTCTTGGTGTACCTGCAGATCATTGTCTCAGTGTCATTATTCAAGTCCAAATACAGTGTCATCTTAAATATTTGTTCAGTTAGGTACTTTACTGGGTCAGTAAGTGTCCTAGCAGTGCCCTAAAGTGTGGTCAGACACTGCCATATCTCTGGGTTTTCAGCAGTGAGCAGAAGAGCAGGGTTGTAGTCCTGGCATTGGCACCTGTTTTCCTGACACTCCAAACCATGCCTTCCAGTTCCACCTGGCAAGTGTGGGTAAGATCTGGGACCCACTTTATTACTCTGAGTTGGATTAAATGCTACAGCCATGTTGCCCATCTTTTCTTTGCCCTGTGGAGCTGACCCAGCCCCTCAGAAAGGCGAGAGGCAGCGGGAGGACTGTGCTATCTCAGAGTCTGTGCGGAGCTCGGTCAGGTGCCAACGTTGGAATGACCCACCCTGATGAGTGGATCTTCCTGCACACTGGGTTCATAAACACTTTTAGTTGTTGTCCCTGGCCTCTGCCATGCTGTGAAGCTTAAGACTGTCAGTTCAGCTGCTTTTTAGGCTCTTCATGCTATGAAATTTAAGGAGGATGAGATCCAGTTGATGCATACGGAGGTATGTGTAAGGAAAAAACTTTTAAGAGGATGTTAAGGAAACCCAGAACTTGCTGACAAAGTGCTGCCCTAATAGACTGTTGGTTTCCTCAGTGCAGGTCTGTAATGTGAACGTGTTCCCTGTGGGTTGTGTGAGTCACTCCCACTTAGAGCAAGTGAATTACTGGTGTAAGTCAGCGCTTCCTCGGCACCTCCTGCCCCCTGAAGAAGCACGAGGCTGCTGAGGGGCTCAGCACTGAGCTGGCTCGTGGAACTTGGAGCAGGAGTGTTCTGGGAGTAGTTCAGTGAGCCTGAGCTGCTTGATGGGTGAGCTGGCAAAATCCAACCATGGTAATTGGAACTGGGCAGGCAGAGCCACTGCACGAGGTCCTGCCAAAGGCTGGTTTGAGGGCAGCTCATTTGTTGTCCCCAGTGAGGCCTGGAGATACAGGATGGGTGACTGCTGCTGCTGAAACATGACAGATCAATTGTAATCTCTTGCTGCTGAAGACAGTTATTCATGGGGACATGCATCTGTCTCTTAGCATTGTCCTCACAGTAAGAGTGCTGTAACCAGTACCAGTCTGCTGTCTGAGAGGGAATGCTGCTATAGCTGGAGTTGTCTGCTAAACTCAGGTAAAAACTATATAGAAAAGTCAATACTGTGCATCAGAAACACAGGGCACAGACTTGTTCATTTTTGAAAATCCACGGCTTCAACTGTAGTCTTTTCTGACTCTTGAGAGATTTGTTCTCCCCTTGGATTTGACACTTGCTTTTCAGGGATATAATCTTTTTGACAGCTCTCTGTGCACGGGCAGGGATGGAGGACAGTTTGTAATCAGCCAGTCCTGTTTCTGGTCCTTAGCAGTGTTGTAACCTTAAAATTCTCCACAAAAGATTGTATTATCTTGCATGGTATAAAATGTAATGGTCCGGTTCCAGACATACCTTGTGGGCTTCTTTTCCTTGTCACACACGAACTAGCTGTGAAAACAGAACTTGGAATATTAGAATGAGTCTTTTGATTGTGAGTTGTGTATGCATGTCCTTCAGCATTTAGCATGTAGGCTTTTTGTGATCCTTTAATGCAGAAAAAGTTACATCAAGTGGAACAAAGCATAATAAAATGCACGGATTTGTCTCTGATCCAAAAAAGGGGTGCTCTGAGCTGCACTATTGATAATTTATCGTGTGGGTGTTTGACAAGCCCACACATACCCTGATATACCACTCTGCAGATACAGTCCTCAGTGTTCTGTAACACCCTGGAAATATTTAATTCATAAATCCTAATGCTGAAGCCCTTAAGGTGTCATAAGCAGGATGCTGATGCCTGTGAATCTGAGGGGGTTTGGTTAGTCAGATAAATACCATGCTCTAAATAAACTGTGATCCTAATGTGCAGCAGAATAAACACATACACAAAATATCATGGGATTAAAATTCCTGTTGGAGTATGTTATTCCTTTTCTTTGTGAAGAATAATTTCCCAGAGTTTTTGTCTTTAAAACCTTTTCTCTGTGAAACTGGAAAAGAATAAATTACTCCATTAATAAAATGCAGTGAGGAGCAGGGGAGAGAATATTTTCATTTAACTTTGGTTATTTATAAAGGTTTCTGTCTTAAAGCTTGCAGGGATGGCAGTATGTCTTCATCTAGGAAGAGGGCAAGGATCATCTTGTGGAATGAGGGATAAATCCCTGCCCTCTCAGGGCAACATTTTAATAAGATAGAGGGACAAAAATCCAGTAGTCCAACCAAGCAGGTGGCCCAGTGTAAGGCTGTTGGTCAGGGCAAAAGGCACGTTGGCCAAGAGAGCCTTTAACCTGCAGTGTGGGAACGTGGCCCTGCCCTGGACAGCGACTGAAGGGGGCAATGGTGCTCCCTGCAGCAGGGCAGCACTCACCTGCTTGGGATGGGGCAGGGGACAACTGGTGTGACAGATGGTGTCACCTGGGATCCTGCATCTCTCTGATCGTGAACATCAGACTCTGCAGGCACTTCTGTTCTTCCCCTGCCCTGTCAGCCCTCGGTGGCCCTTGCAGAGCAGTGTTTGTGTGGGGTGTGGTGGCTGCCAGCCCTGCCCCGAGTCTGTCCAGTGTGCTGCACATGCAGATATGACGGTCAGGTTTAGCACTGCAGCTTGAGATCGTCCCCAGGACTGTCATCTCCCAAACACTGAACTCATGCTCTGCACAGCTGTGTAGCCAAAGTGTTTTCTTTTGAGAGTCCTGAGGGGTTCCTGAATTCTTTGCTCCCTGCAGCACTTGCACATGAGCTTGGCTTTAAATGGGAGTGCTCAGGTGCTTACAGTTGGTTTGTAATAATTAGTCATTTAAAGGCTTCAGCCGGATTGTTTAGTCCTTTCTGTCTCATTTTCCTCCATGCTGCTAAACACCAGTTGCAGGAGACAGAGGGAAAGTCTTTATCCCCTGCTGCTTTCTGGAGAAAGTGACAGTTCTGCAGTTCTCTCTGTTCTATATTTCTTTGCACCAGAAATGACCCTGCTGCTCTTTGTCACCAGTGTTTCCTTTTATCCCTCTCCTGGCAGCTGCTCTTGCTTCATTCTGATGTTGGAACAGCAAATGAATTCCCTCTGAAGCAAATGTCATGCCAGTAAAGATGTTGAAGCAGCAAGAAAATCATCTCTCTCTCTGAAAACTGAATTGGAGACCTTTGTGAATGAGATGTTCTTAAAATAGCTCTGCAGTGTGTTATCTTCCCTAGAAGGTGGAGAACTGAAAACACCACCACGAGCCACTTGTCCTTGTGCAAGCAGCATCCCTAAATGATGGGTTTAGGAGTGGGGAGAGGCTACTTCCTTTTCCTCCTCTCCAAAAAAGCACTGCATGATTTTAGTCTGTGTGTGACAGTACAGTTATGTATTTTCCAAGAGTCGCATCACTGTTTGCTGCTTGTTTAAACATGTCACGTGTTGAGTGACCTTGTTCTTCTCCGAGATCCACTGTTTCTGGATAAACTAGTAGGTAAAAGTAATGCCAAGCCACAAGTTGAGTAGAGATGCTCTAAATTACCCTGGCTGAGGATCTGGGCAGCCTCTATGGAGAGCAGAGATTCCCAGCTGGTGGGATGTGACGTGCCCGGATACCAGACCCCTCTGACACATGGCCTGTTGTGTGGTGGGAGAGCAGAATGGTTCCAGCCCTGGGCAGTCTGGGGCTGGGGGCATTCACTGGGTGCTGTTGCTGCCAGGTGCTTCAGTCCCTTGTTTTGTGCAGCATACCTCTAATATTAGTGGATGGCTTAATTTGCACAGAGTGCACGTGCCCAGTTATTGGTTTATCGTGTTCTGAAATGTGGGTGTCACATGGGGCACGGAGATAAAGGCCAGAAGGGTTCTCAGGGAGGACAAATTTCTGACAGCAATCACAGAGTTGACACCTGTCTTGGGCTGGGTGAGCACATTGGCTTAACTCAGCATCAGGTTCACCTGTCGTGCACTTCACTTCCTGTCTTGATTCACACCTCCTTGCCAGGGAAGAGAATGGGGTTGGAAATCTCCCTTTCCGTGTCCCCTGGGATCCTCTGGTTCGGCTGAGGGAGCTCTGTCTCTGTGGTCACACAGGCAGCAGGCGTTGTGTCATCCCTGGGCAGTTTGGTCAGTCTGAGAGCTCTTGCTGAGATCTTTCTCCCCTCAGCCAGTCTGGGGTGTTTAATTTCCTGGCAGCCTCAGGAGAGCCCCCAGCAGGAGAGGGGACATCCCTGTCTCCGAGGACAGCACAGGGCTCGTGTCCTGGAGCCCCAGAGCTTCACACTGTGTGTCACAGGCTGTGCAGGTGAGCCAGTGCTCCGTGGCTTACAGCTACCTCTTGAGAGTTCATCGCTGCATTGTAGCTCTGTAATCCAAAAATGTTGTACTTGAAATCCAAAAATGAATCTTGCGTACGTGCACCTTGGAGCAAAACATGCAGCTGCACGTGTGGCTTGCACATGAACTGCTGTTATTTATCAAAAAATTATTGTAATGAATGGAATTGAGGAATTGGGCAGTAAAACTAATCACAAAGAGCATCTTCTACAGGTCTGTAAATATCTGAATATCTGCTTTTATTTTTCTTGGTGGGAGTTGATAAGTGCTAGATGCAAAAATGAAAATGCTAATTATAGAACAAGGGATTTTTATAGCAAACAGTTTCATAAGTATATTCATATCAGAAGTTTAACTAGGAGAAATGTTAAAATTTTAACATCTTGAGGTTTTCATCTTTTGTATGAAGGTGGAAATAATTAGTTGTACTGATAGAAACACAAAGTTTTCAGAGTTCTCTCAGTTTTTTTAAGGCTATTAATGTTTTTCCTAGTCCTGCTTTTTGACATGATAATATCCCTTTAAGGGCTTTCTTTACCAGATCAATTCCTTTTCTACTAGGAGAACTAAAGCTTTTCAGCTGTCTGTCCAATTTATCCTTCTGGACTAAATTTCTCATCTCGAGATAACCAGCAGCAACGCTCCCCTCAGGAGATTTGTATCAATTAGTTCTGCATCGCTAATTCCTGTGGTGTTGGGGGACCAGTGAGTTGTAAGAAAGCTGCTCTGTAAACAGTTATGGCTGTTGGGGGTTTGTCTTTACTTTTTTTGGAGAGGATTTTTGTTTGCGGTGAAATACGTTTTTTACATGGCAGTTATTGAAATCCTGCAGATTTACATGGGCATGCAGAAACAGGGGCAGCTTTAGCTCCTTTTGGGATATTAATTGTGTCTGGATTTCACGTAGTGCTAATGAGGGGCCATGTTAGACAGAGCTGAGCAAATTGATTCAGAAAATACTTGGGGTGGAGGATTCATCTGAGAGGTGCAGGGCTCTGAGGTACAGCACTGCCTTGGAGCTGGGGCATCACTGGTGGCTGTTGGTGCTGTGTGTCACAGCACTCACTTAAATGTGTGTCACTTGGAATTCCAGGCATCCTGAAGGCTGCTGCTAACTTTTCTTTTGCCCTGTGGTCTTAGTGCTATTCAATTGAATTCACTGTAAAGGGAAGTGGGATGTAAATATTCTGTAAAAGGGACTGGGGTGCCCTAGTGGCAGCCTGGCCTTGAGGAGGAGGGGGTGCAGTCTGCAGAGAGACTGAACAGGAGGTGACAGGAGCCTTTCAGAAGCCACTGTAGCAGCATTACGTGCCAGTGTAAGTGATGGAGAGGGGGTGGCTCTTGTTCCAACGTGCTCTAAGCCTTGGTTTTGCAGTGTGATGTTGTGCTGCTTAGCAGATCCTAGAGGATCTGTACAGTATCCAGATCTTCACATCCATCTCCTGGCAGCCTCTCTGAATTGCTGCTGCTCCGTAGGTGGCCAGTGCCTGTGTTCCTGCTGCTCAGAGAGCCCTGGGTGTGCTCACTGCAGCACCTGCTGGGCCTTCACCCTGTGCTGGCCCTGCCCTTGGGGCAGCCCCGGCACTGCTTCACTGCACGGCTGTGCAGGGCTCCTTTGGGGTGGGGTGGGGTGGGGCTGTGTGTGTGAAGAGCCACATTTGGGGAGGGCTGAGCTCTGTGGCTCCAGCTGTGGCCCCACTGCCATCCCTGGTGTCACCAGCTCCTCACATCCCTGACCAAACTGAAGGTGGGGAGTCACTGGCCCTTTCCATAACATGAGTGGCAAATTCAGTCTAGCAGGAAAGCAGGTTATTTCACAGCTGGAGTGCAGGCCAGGCTTCATCTAATCCCTCCCTTGGCCAGAGAAAGGTGGCTTTAATCTATTTATTCTGCATGTGGTTGTTTTTCCAGCACTGATCTATCTGCAAATGCCATAGCACTGTTAGTCTGTTACTATCCATTTGCCATTAGCAGATGTGTCAGGACATGAAGCTGTTCTCAGTCACTCAAGTCTAATCCCAGCAGTGCCGTGGGATCTTGGGAATGCTCTGCCTTTATACAAAAGTAAATGACACGTAACATGTCATTTTTAAGAACCTGCAACCTGTGGTTTTAGGATTTTTTTAGACAGCTGATGTTTTTGACAAAACTAATTTGATAGAATTATTAGAGGAGGAAAATTAAAAGGACAAAATCATCCAGGAAGCTCATTAAAATGGAAACCTGGAAGAACTGGGTAATTGGGGATTGATTCCGTCCTCTCCCCTCACTTTATGAGCAGTATTGTATTAAAAGTAATGTGTCTGCAGGATGATGCTTCAACATCTGTTACTGCTGAAACAAAAGTATTTGCTTGTTTTTTCCTCTCTACATTCTTCCAACATCTGCATGTGTAGCTCTGTCCTGTATATTAATCACATCTAACACTGCTCCTTTCCAGGGAAGAGGCATCAATGGGAATGGGATCCTTCCTTTGGTTGGGAGGGGAATGTTTTGGTGGGGGATCCTGCACTGCCATTCACTCCTGTCAGGTATTGGCTGTGAAATGAGTCGAGTGAGCGCTCGGAGGGCTCATGAAGCCCATGCACAGGTCTGGTGCACTCAGGTGTGTTTGTAGGGAACAAAGATGTTCACAAGCTGTGGCCTGTCTGTCTTCCAAATATTTGTGTCACATTATGTGATTAAAACTGTGTAAAAAGATAATTTTCCTTATTTTCTGTTCTCTGCATATTTGCAGGGAAATCACAATTTTTAAAAGTATTTCACATTGAAGATGCTCAATAATTGTGAGGGATTTGATTTTTTTTTTTTTACTTTGTAGGTTGATTCAGTAAATTGATTCTAAATCTAGCTTGCTGAATGTTTGCTATTTCAATCACTCTGGCTGTGATTATTGTGATAGGAAGCAATCTACTTGCTTTGGTGTAAGTTTTGGGTGTTTGCTAAAATAGATATGGTTGCATGTACCAATCTTAAGGTTCAGTTTTTTAGGAGTGTGACTTGTTTCCTTCTCTTCAGTATTTGTGCTATAAAAAAACAGTTGCATAAAGGTTCATAGCAAGAAAATAGAAAAAGCTGGGCAATGGATTTGAAATAATATTTGGAAATATTTTCTGATCTCCTATTATTATGATGTTAATTGTGTCTTCCAGTCTTGAAAGTAAGCATGGGAAATTTAATCAGGAGGAAAGCACATACTTAAATCCATTCCTATCCAGCAAAATGCTTGAGCTTAATTTTAAGCATGTGCATAAGTTATATTAGTTAAATAACTCATAACTACTTGCTTAAATCCACACAGTATTAGACTGACTAAATATTAGAATTGCAAGGTAAATACTGCAGTAAATAAGATAAATATGGGTGTTGGCTTTGCCATGAACTTGTCAGTGGTTTTGACTTTTACAATCATTTTTATGGCATACAGTTGAAATCAGAAAAGAATGGAAATTTCAACTAATTTTTTAATATGCTGAAATGTATTAAATTACACAAAAGAATCCATATTATAGTAATCCTGCACATATACAGGCAAAGAGTACCCAGCGTGCATGGCAGATGGTTTCAAAGGAAATCCTCGAGAGCTAGGATTAAAAAGCAATTTTCAGCAAGTTTAAAATGGGTCTCCATATTTGGGTCACAGATATTAACTCTTTCATTGCAAGCAAATGAGGGAGAAGTCTGGCCGGGTTATTATGGAAATGTTTCTCCCAGTAAAAGCTGACCGGGTCGTGCTGGGGAAGGAAGGTGTGAGGAGGTCAGTTGAATCTGCCCCTGATCCTGTTCTCACACCAGTGGGAAGCAGAGTTGTGCCATGCAGAGACAAGGCAATGTTGCACTACATGGAATTCATCATTCCACAAACAAACACTGGCAACCCTCTGAAAAATAACGTGTGTGTGGCTTTGATCTTCGTCTGCCCACTGAAGCAGATTTCTATAAAGACAAGCTGATAAGTAAGTTTTGGTGTGTTAGGAACAGCAGATTTATACCTGTTTACCTTCAGTAAATTCTAATCAATCTCTTTGTTAACGTGCAAAGACTTTACATGTAGCATTTTTGTATTCCTTTTGGATACAGCAAGCGTGTGATAAAGGATAAATAAGCAATTGCACAGCAATGCTGTTGTTCCATCGTAGACAGGAGGGAACACGGGCTCTGAATTTGGCTTGGAAGTCTGTGCAGGGTAAGCAAGCCTGGGTTTTCTGCAATGTGTTTTAGGGGCACAGTAGAAATGTATTGTTTGTTTTTAAACTTATATTCTTAAACAAACAATACCGTGCAGACATTGTTCCAGGCTGCAGCTGTTCCCTGGTGTTGTATGAACATCCAGAAATCTTGTCACCAGGCTGATGCACAGAAGGGATTGAGTGCAGGTCAGCTTTGTACTGTGGGATCAAGAGAAGGCACTGGGCTTTGAGTAGATAAAAATAGCACAGCAAGTTGGGGATTATTGGCTTTAACTAACTTATATCAACTAGTAACCGTGTTAGGAGTCTAATTCACGTTTACACCAGTGCTCTTTATACACTTTGACAGTGCAAAGGAACCTCAAGTTTGACATGAACTAACTTTTCTTAAAAAGACTCTTCTAAAGTAGAATTTCAAGTTAGACCTTAAGCAGTGTCTATCACTGAACAATGAAATAGAGCAACCATTTTATGGTGTTCCTAAAGCTCAGCTGGGCGTATTTGGAGTAGACTTGGAAAGCTTTCTGAGCCAAGGTGCCTGATGCTCTGCTAAGTGAATTATAAAAGTAACTGCTGGTTTGAATATCAGCCTAAGGAGAAGTTAATTGCATTGCTCTTGGGGTATTATATTGGCTACAAGTTCACAGTGAAGGACAGGGCACTTCTGAAAGGGCACCTGAGTGTCCTGGTGGGAGAGCTAAATGTGGATCTGCTAAATGTTAATTAACAATGCTAAATAAGAGGTGTTTTCTGCAGGACTGAGCCAAGGTAGTTACCAGACATCCTGTCCGCTCTCAGAAAAGAAAATTTAGACAATGGATGAAAATAAGGCAGTTTTTGGTGTTCAGTTGTTGTACCAGAGCTAGAAAGCATCAGTAGACTCAGGATGAGCTTTTAAGCTGCATCTGTTCTTCTGGGTCTTTGTTTCACATCGCCTGTTACAGGAAATCTGCCTGTGTGCATCTTGATACGGCCTTCAGAGGGCAAATAAAGGCGCTGAAATTAGATACCAAAACTTGAACATCCCAGGCTGTTGTCAACCATTGCATGTCACCAAGTTATGATACTATTAATACCTGGAGAAAAAAATGTCATCCATGACAACAGTTACCTTTGATCCACGTGTTTGTAAATGGAGTTTGGAATTTTGCCTTAGATTTTTCAAAGACTTGCATCTTTCAAAGGGAGGCAGAACAGATCAGTTCGGAGTCTTTGTCCTTGTTATCTTCCAGGATTTTGTTTTAAGTAGTTTTTCAAAGTCTCTGCAAGACGATTTGAGATAAAAACCTGATCCAGATGTCTTTGGATAGTCAGAGCAATCCGTTCTCTTGACTACAACAGACTTAGGAGAGGTTCTAAATCAACAAATCAGTGTTGACTTTAGGGAATGCATTGATTTCCTTTACTCACTGATCAGTCAAGTGTTCGATAAAGAGGAGCTTCTTGTGTGCCCTCAGTTGTCTCCTGGCTCTGAAGCAGTTTTTTGTCTGGCCAAACCCGATGGGAGGGCAGTAAACTCGTGCAGATCACTGAAAGGTCACACAGGTGGGAAACAGGAGCCTGAATTCTCCTGTTAGGGGCCAAATGAGAGTCCTCCAGAAACCACACCAGGGTGCAACTCTGAAACAGTGTGGGCATGCAGTTAAAATGTGTTTAAAAGAATACTGTAAAGCAGTTGCTATGTCACTGTACAGAGTTCTGAGTGCTAGAAACCATAACTACCTCTCTAAATGAGGTAAATGCTTTACCTCCAGCAACTCTTATCAGGAAATATTGAAGGTTCAGTTGCAGTGCTTTGGAATTTCCCTCTACTTTAATCTTTCTGTAGTGTATGGTTATTAAAGTTTCTCTGAGTAGATGACTGAAAGCAATAACCTGTTTGTGTCGAGGCCGTGCACTGATGTCTGAGGTAACTGGTCAGACAAAAGTGAAAGCTTCCATGGGGATAAAATGGGCTTTGTATGGGCTTCTTGGCACTTCTTTATTGATGGCACTTTAAGTAGTGATTTGAGGAGAAGCAGATAATGAAAATTGATTCTTCTCTGCAGGTCTCTCGCTTACTTTTGGACTTGGACAGACCTAATCTGTGAAGATAATTAAAGTTCCTTTGCTCTGGATGCTGTAAGTGATTTTTTTGTTTGCTTTATGGAAATCATTAGGAGCCTATTTGCCTCACACAGGGAAAAAGGTGAAAATGCCAAATCATAAAGAAATGGTAGAAATGAAGTTGGTGGAATATTGATATATATAACTGTACGTGTTTGCAGGAAATATTTCTGAACAGCCTTTTGTATTCAGGAACACCCTGTCTGCAGTCCAGCCATGCTGATGAATCCAGTAGCAGAACCCAAATTGCAAATTGCCAGTAAAGATACCAGAGGAAACAGTATTTTCATACTTCTCTCAGGACTATGGCTAGATCAGGAATCTTGTCATGGTGGAGGCAATCTCTGTTGCTGTGTGTATTGTATCTGGTTGAGAATAAACACCTCAGGTATCAGCATTGACCAAAATATCACGTGGAGAGGTGAGAGGGGGGAAAAAACTTGGGAATGAAGAATGTTCCCATTGACAATGGCACAGGGCAGTGGCCCTGGCTCTTAGTTAGCATGGAAGCTGTTTGAGTTCCAGGTGCCATGATAGCATAAAAGGAGATTTTAAATACCTTTTACTGTTCAACAGACTCTCCCAGGAAAGACCTGCCTGCCTGAAAGTCTGTCCCTGTAGCAGCGTGGCTTCTACAGCATCTGGGATAATGCTCCCCTGCAACAGGGAATCAGCTGTAGCTGGCACTGCAGGGAGACAGGGCTGGGTAGGAGCCTGGAAACAGAATGCCATGGCTTTGATCTTGTGGCAGCATCCCTTGAGGGTCCTTAGGACACAGCTCTCTGCTGGTTAATAGTTACAGGTGTTAACGACACATTTCTTATTTCTACAAGACTGCCTTTAAAACAGCTGATATTCTTCCACCAATGAAAACATGCAAAGAGCTCTTCATATCCCCATTTTCCCCCCAAAGCTGTGGGAACAATTTTCTGGCTTGTAGAACAAAGAAGTTGGAAGGGATGACACAGCCAACATCTGCACCTGGCTCACTGAGGAAACGAGTGTTTGGCACAGAGCTGGACTCCCTTCTGCCAAGAGAGCCGTGCCGATGCGTTGCTCAGGGATAAGGAGGGGGTAACATCTTCTTTTTGACTCACTAAAGCTATTTTATTGATCTGTCAAAGTCAAAGATCTGTTGGGAAGGAAAATGTCTTTTAAATATCAGAGGTTAATTAATGGTTAATCAAACCTTTTCTAACCAACCCCGTTAAGATTATGATGGTGTATCACTTCAGTTCCAATGGCAGACACATCACATATGGGTTGCCATTTTGATGGCTTTGAATGGTAATCTGACCCATAAAAACTGAAGCATAATATGCAAACTGATTTTTTTCTGGCCTGCCCTGTTCTTGGTGCCATCTGTGTTGGGATGGAAACGAGCCTGCTCAAACTGTGGGCTGCCGGTTTGGGGCTGATCACAGATGGGCTTTGAAGAATAGCCTCGTGTGCACAAGGAAAGAGGGAAGATGCTCCTGAGAGCAGGAAGGTTCACTTGAAACCATATTATATCTGCTAAATCCTGTGGCCTATGGAACATCCACCAGACCTTTCCCTGAATTCTTCACATGGATTAAATAAACTAAACTTACGTTCTAAAAATCAAGAAAAACCCTTCAACTTGCAAACACTGCTCTTCCTCCACCACTGCCTTCTACTGCTGCCATTCATAATGGAATAGAGTGCAGGAAGCTGACAGTACCAGATCCTGTCAGGTGTTTGCAGTGCATCTGTTCAGCAAAGTCAGGCACAGTAAATTGTTTCATGAGATTTGTAGCGACATGGAGTTTTAATCTGCTGTGTGAATCCTGTTGAAGTCACAGCATTCAGGCTCCTGTTTCTGGATTCCTGTCTTTGAAATTAACCAAAATCTGTGTTGTGGGTGCAGGTGAATACCTATCCTCTGCTGCTGCATCTCAGATCAAAAATTCAGGCGTTTAAGCACCTAATTCTCACTGTAGTCAATGAGAACTTAGTGCTCTTCTCATTTTGAGAGAGCCTGTGCTCTGAAGTTAGACCGACCTTGTCTTACGTGTAACCACAAGTGTCCTGGTACTATTTATAATCCCAAGAAACACATGAAATAATTTGCACTGGTTAGGAATATGGTCTACAGAAGTCTGATTTATTTTTTTACTCTCTTTAAAGCAATTACATTGTTTGAGAGACCGTTTGCTTTGGCAGAAAAGAAGCCCATAGAAGGCAACACTCATCGATGACTTTCATGGTCATGACACACTTGAACATCCCTCTCAAGACATCTTTAAGCCTTTTATTTCTAGGCTAAATAAACACCAATTTCAGCAATGTCTCATCTACTCCCTTTAATTACTGCTGCTGAGAGAAAGTTTCTGCCAATGCAAATGTGCTATTTTGTCATGTCACATCAAATTGCATCAGCCTTATATTTAGGAACAAAAAGAGGGGGAGGCTGAGACAGGATGTGGCTACAAATGGAACCAAAGGGTTTTCTTAAATATAGGCTGAAAATAGACAATCGAGGCAGTGATGCTTTTTCAAGCAAAAATCCATGAAAGGGAAAATCAAGGCTGTGATGGCAGAACGGCAAAGGAGGGCCAGGGTGTGGGCAGAGGGAGCTCTGGGGGAGGAGGGGGTGGTGGAAGGGAGAGGCTGATGAACTGGTTTACGCAGACACCCTTGCCCTGTCAGATCCCTGTGCAGTGGATTTAGGATGTGTCAGCCCACACCTTGTTCCCCTGTGCGGGCCAAAAGAACTGGGGGCCGTTCTTCCCTCGGGCTCGTCACAGCCCTGCCCTTTCCCTGAGCCTGGATCCCCTTCCAGCAGTAACTCAGCTCACCAAACCAAAGAGATGGTGGTAAGGAGGCATAGAGACAATTTGAGTAGCTGTCCAAACAAATGTAGGAGACTTCAAACAATCCCTCGCACTACTTTAAAATGTGGTGTCTCTTCAGAAATAATATTTCTTAAAAATTGTTCTTCAGAAAGTGTTAGCAGCTTCCCCGTGGAAAACACTTTTTGCCCTCTTGGAACTGGGCACAAAATGATCTGTTGAAATCAAATGCATAAATTATGCATGTAATGGAACTTGCTTTGAACTGATGAGTCTGATCAGAGCCTGGTGGCAATTAAACTGAGTTTTGAAAGATCAGCTGTGTTTGAGAACCAGCAGAACTTGGTGTGGATGTGATCTGGGGGCGTGCAAGCAGCGCCTACTTAGCAAATTGGAAAAATACTATTCATTTCTTACAGCTAAGTACTTGGAATCTCTCCTCAGAAGCAACTGGTGATGTTAGAGGTAATATTTTTGTTCTTGTCACCAAGGATAATAAAAATGCAGCAGAGGCTTAGAAGCTTGTATGTTTAGAGCTCTGTGACAGACGTAAGTCAGGCAGCATTTCAGACAGAAGCCAGAGAGCAAAGGCACCCAGATCCCCATGGTTAGATGTCAGTGGTCCTTCAGGACTGTAAAACACTGAACACAGTGATGCTGTCAGTTGTTGAATTCTTTACAACAGGCAAATAACAGCCGTGGTGCAGAATGATCCCCACAGTGCAGCTGGATGGAAACAGGGACTGATTCCCCCAGGCTTTATGGACCCCCCTGCAGCCTGTGGGCTCTGTGCTGGGGCTGCAGGTGGGACAGGGAGCACGGGGAGCCAGGGCTGTGCTCTGCTGCAGGGCTTGGGGCTCTGCCTGCTCTGGGTTTGGGTTGGTAAGTGCATCCCCTGAGCTGCCCTCGGGGGTGTGTGACAGGATGTGCTCCCGCCAGGGTGGAGAGAGGGCACAGTCCTGTAGAATCTTCAAGCAGTTACAGATATTAATAGAATTCCTTCTATTTCATTGTCATTTAACTTCCCAAGACTTAAGAGAACCACATCTGATTTATGCCTCTGATTACTTTTTTTTTTTTTAGTATATAAACATTAAAAAAGCCTCAGTAAAATGTGTGTATTTTTATAGTAGGAAAGCATTTCTGTTATACTTTTTCAAAGCAAATCACAGAAATATTAAATGCAGAAGGAGAAAGATAGATGTTTGGTTTTTATAGCTGGGGTTTGTTTGTTTTGAACTGAATAAGTCTGAAAATACTAGATAAAAACTGCAGATCAAATGAAAAGACTCCATAAGCATCCTCCAGATTGTTCCTCAAAAAACCACTCAACTGACAACAGTACAACAGGAAAATGTTCTTAATTAACGTCCTCAGTTAAAAGAAATGCATTGTGGATCTCTTAAATATATTATTAAATCTGCATTGTTTAGATAATAGGATGGGGACAGACACTAGTGCTGAGTGCTGTGTCAAATTCGTCAGGGCCTGCTCTAATTCTAGTGCACTTGCTGGATTTCACAGCTATTTGTCTGGGTACTGGGGTAATTTGGAGGGTTCAGTGAAGCCAGATGACTGTAATGAACTCATTTTGTGTCTTTGATTCATTCTAGCAAAAAAAAGATGCTATTTATGGGGTATTTTGTATTGTTAAGACTTCTGTTCCTCCTGTCTCTCAAACTTTCTCTGGGCCGCTGCCTTTGCACCATCACCAGTAATTACATCAAATTAATTCAGCATAATTGAGTTAATTATTAGCACTGGGGTTATCAACATGACTTCAATTGAACCAAAGCTTTTATCCTGCTTTTCCTGAGGTTTCACCAAATGTAAACAAATCTGAATCATGGGTGAAACTTAAGGCAGCTCCCTTTCCATCAAGGGGTTTTGCCACTCAGAACTGTCCTGCCTCACTCGTTCTCTCAGATGGGTGTTGATAAATGAGCTGCAAAGGGAAAAGAATACTCTGGCATTCTGTATCAATGTCCAACGCTTTAGAAACTAAGGAAATATTTTAATCATCCCAGAGCCATTTGGTCAGAGCCAGAAATGGAGAATAATCATGAATAAAAATCCATACATAGAGAGGATGTTGAACCTCGTTTAGCTGACATCCATCAAAAAGAATTAAAACATAGGTTCCAAGGATTCAGAGGATGGCTTTCTGAACAGGGATGCAGTTGTGAATCACTGTAAGAAATTATCAACAGCACCATTCCTGGTGTGAGGTGGTAGTTTGAGAACTGCATGGTCCTATTCCCGGCTCTGCTGCTGTGTGACTGCACAAGCTGTGTAATTTTCTGGAGCACAGTTTCTTAGATATTTTTTCTCTCGGAGATCCAAGAGCTCTGGGTTTTCTCTTTCTGCTTGTGCTGCACTTTTTTTTTTTTTTTTGATCTCTTATAGCAAGAGTTCTGAGCTGGACACTGGGATCAAGAGGGAATATGGTTTGAACTTAACTCTATAGACAAAAGAAACTTTTTCCCCCTTAACTTCATCTCAGCTGGAGCTATAAATTAGTTGAGGTCCTCAGTAGAGTTGGTGTGTTGTGTGTAATCCATTAAAAGCAAGCCCTGTACCACTGAAACAAGGGTCCTGCAGAGGGCAGGAGGTGTGTGTACATTTGCAATAGGTTGTTGTGTTGTTAGCCAGACTTTTCCTTTGTTTTTTTTATGGAGAAGATGTTGTCTTTTTCTTTAAGCTAGACTAGGCCATGGACAGTGACAGTGAAGTTCTTGGGCAAACCTGAGCTATGGCTTTAAGACCTCAGACCTGTCCCTAAGATGTGATGGGCTCTGCCCCTGATTAGCTGTTGGTATGGAAACAATCCCTGATTAGGGAGCTGGGCCAGTTACAATCCCCCTAAGAGGCTAAAGGCTCCCAGACTTACATGTCCTGTAATACTGCTGCTTATAAACTTGCTCCCAGGAACAATAAGTATCTTGCTAAAGATGTGGTGGGTCAAACTCATCTGTGGTTTAATGTTATAAACCACAGACAGGGTTTATGCCAGGGCAGGGCTTGGCTCAGATTACTGTTATGATTGAGACTGAAGGACTGGGAGACGGTAAATTTTAGCAGGTGTGGTTTTGGAAGAATGAGACAGCAAGTTGTTCCTGATGCTGCTGTGAAGGATAATGGGAATTGGGAAGGGCAATTCCAGGACAGATATCCTGTAGATACTAGAGCATGGCACGAGCCCCATTGTCACTGCTCCAGGGATTATGTGCATGGTTAGGGCTGGAAGGGACGTGCTGGGGGAGGAGTAACAGGAGAGGTCACACTGGACAGGGTTTATTATTCCCTTGTAGGCTGGGTGAGATGTTTGCACTAAAGGAAGGTTCAGAGGTGTATGTTATGCATTTTTGAATCAAAAAACCAATATCTTCTATTAAATTTTAGTCAGTAGTGTGGGTCACAGTGACTTCTTTTGCTGTTTTAAATTCTGACTCTCCACCTTCACATTACTTTTGTACTTTCCTAAGCAGAGCCCTTTTCTGTACTGCTTTCTGGCAGCTGCATGTTTTACCCTCTCTTTTTTTTAAAAAAAGGTGAAGTTGGATCACGTGAGCAAAATGAGCCCTTCTAAAGCATAAAGGTAAAATAAACTTTAACCAGTTTCAGGCCTTCTGAACCAAGTGAGGAACCATGACAAAACCTTATGTAAGGCTCACTACTCTTCCCATGCTTGTCAGTGTGTTCATTAATCAGACAGCGTGTTCGTGCCCTTCAGAGGCACTTCCATGCCTTATGCTGCCAACTGGGTATCTGTCCTTCAACAAAAGTTGTGGTAGCTGTTTTGTGCCCAGCTGGAAGTTTTAGAAGGTTATATAAGCCCAGACAGAAAGTTGTTGCACTAAGTGGCATAAAGTAGTAGGAACTGAACTCTGGAACATTTCAAAATACAGTATTTACAAGAAAGGAATGAAGGCAGTTTTGGTTTAAAGTTGATTGCACCAAGTTATAACTCAATGCCTATTCAGGCATGATCCCAAAGGTAAATACTTACAGATTAGGCCACTGAGAACAAAATTCCTGTTGACAGCAGTTGAACTGAGCAATTCACAGCTGAGAAGATAAAGTTCTGTTGAGACTGTGCCTTTCAGAATTTTCTTTAATGCAGAAGTCATTGTCAGGAGAAAAAAGTAGAGAAGTTTGGATTGCACCTAAAGGAGGGAGATTTCTGTCCTCCCACTAGTGAGCATGCTCCAAAGAATATTACTGCAATTAGTCTGAACAGGCCTATTAATTATCCAGAACAGGGTAATCTGGCCTCAGTGTGGGCAGTGTGTTTCCTCACTGGTATTGGATTGCAAGAGCCTCAGTGTTTTAGTTGCAGTTTGATGTATTGCATGTCTCTGCTGCGTGATACCAAACCAGGCTGTAAGGTAAGACATCTGCCCTGTGGCTTTGGTTAATTTATACAGGTGGTCATTATGCCCAACTCCAGCAATCTTTGTCATCCTTGAGTTTTACCAATTACAGCTTCATATTTGCAGGGAGACAACCAGTAAATGTTGAATAGCATGAGGGCTGATCCTGATGCTGTAGAACTACATGAAGGGTGTCCAGGCAGTGGTGATTCCTTGTCAACAAACAGATCTTTGGGATCTGTCATTAGCCAGTTCTTAATCCCCTGTGTGCTCTATGAATGTTGTGTAAAGCAAACTTTATGTGCAGGGCTGTGCCCCCAGATTGTGCTGCCCTGGCACTGTCACCTGACACTGCTTCTGCCTCATGCATCCAGCAAAGCATAAAGGGGAGAAGAACAGAAATAGAAGTGAGCAGAACAGGACTGGCTATCATCACTCGGGCAATGGGACTTTGCAGATCGTATTTAGAAAGGACAAAATCCACAACAATGACCGGCCACAGCTCGTCAGAAGCGATCACATCAAACCAGCAGATCTTAATAAAAGCCCAGCATGCTGGAGAGATGTGGTTATGGGGAAGTGACTGCAGCATTGTACGTGCTCAGCCACACACGAGGGGGGCTGGAGCTGCAGGGCAGGCCTTGCCCAGGGCTGTGCAGAGGCTCTGAGAGGATGTGCCCGGGTGGGCACTGACGGGGCTGCTGTGCCGGGGGCAGCAGAGCCCATCGCGCTGCCCGGGACGCGCCAGGCGCTCCCTGACCTACTGGGGAAGGAGGGGAGAGGAGACAGTGCCACAGCCAGGGAGGGCTGTTGGGTCCCTGGGAGCAGGGAGGGCAGTCTGTGCTGAGGGCAGGCAGAGCCTGCTGTCACAGGCCTTTACTGCATTTACCAGCTGGGATCCTGGGAAACCTGGAAGGGAGGACGGATGCGATCGAAGGATAAGAATCCTTCTGGGTAGCAGCAGTTCACTTGGGTCTTCCTGGACTGATGACAAAACATGAACCAGGATGTTTTGTGGTTAAAGAGGTTTCAAAAGGCTTCCAATTTCAGTCTTATTTTGGCGGTTTGATTATTACTTTCCTGGGATCATGAGGTTTGACTGGGATAGGGAATCATAAAATCCTGGGTTAGGCTTCTGAAGGTGTAATACTTTGAAGTAATAAAACACATCTCCAGCCTGTATACAGGAGCAAGAGAGGGAAGGGGGAGCCAACCTGTGAATAGCAGCAGCTCAGGTAACTCTTGCAGTCCTTTAATTAACACTTCCAGTCTCTGGAGCCCAGCTTTGGTGGCTGTTTAACTAGTCTGGAGGGATTAGGATTCTAACTGTTGAACTGTGGGGATTTGCTTGAAAAACAGTCACAATAGCAGGAAAAAAGTGAACTGAGAGCAGTGGCATAGTGTCATCTCTGCATCACTGAGGTTCAGCTGTGCATGGGGTCAATTGCCAAGCTGCTAATGCAGAGTGAAGATTAATTGGCTTTGGTCAGCCTTTGCTTCACTATCTGAATATCATTATCAGGAATGTAAATGATTATGCAATGCAGAGAAATGCCACAATAGTCTCAGTGTCTCCTTTTATACTTGTCTCTTTTTGAACAGGGCTTTATCTAAATGCAAATGTGATTTCAGCCTTCTGATTAGGACATTATACAGTCATCCATTCCAGAAAAGCACAATTAGCAGATTATTTTATTTCTGACTCAACAGTTCTTGGTTTAGATAGTTTGTTTGTTGTGCTATGCATGATATTTAAGTTATCAGAAGGAGATTTACATTATTAGTCAGGATTATAGCCAGATTTTATGAGGTCGAGGGTTTTTGCTTGGCAGATAAAAATGGTAACATTTGTGGGATTCAAGGGGGGATGTTTTTAGAACAAAAGGCAACAGTACAGATTTTTACAGTGCTTCATTGTGTCAAGGAAGGGGCAAATTACAGTAGTAACTGTGCAAGTTCTCCAGTGCGTTGGGGTGTTCAAGGGCAGAGTGCAGCCCTACCTGCCGTCAGGATCAGTGTGTGTTGTGGTGTGCTCATGCAGGGCCCCAGGATCCTGGAACTTAACAGTGGGGCAGGGCACGAGATCATTTCTTGTTAAACAGCCATTTTACCAAAAGAGCCAGCAAGTTTTCCGTGTGCTGTGGTATGATATTGCCAAGACTGAAGTTACATTCTCAGAAAAACGTGGATCTTTGGGGATAAACTTCCCTGGGAGGCTTGTCCATTTCACAGTGTTTGTAGCATTTTTGGAGCTGTGAATCTGTCAGAACTCAGGGTTTATTTTTTTTAATTTGAGTATGGGAGTCTCATGCAGTTTAGGTTTGATAATAGACATGGTGAAAATTTCCATCTCCAAATCTGTTAGGAAGTCCAGTATTTATGGGAAGGTGAAGGATTTTTTTTCCCCCCAAAATTCATCGTTGCAAATGTATTTGTCAGGTGATGTGGATTCAACAGCTCATCATTTTCCTGTGAAAAATTACTGCAGTGGAAAGTTCCCAATTATCTATAGTGAAACGGCATTTTCAATTCCATTGATCAGTTTAATCTTTCCATATTCATATGTTTCCATGCCTGGTTCCTTGCTCTCTCTCAGAGCTGCTTTTCTTTCTGCTGGGCCAAGCTGTCCAGGGCAGTCCCAGCATATGAAGGATCTCTGCATTTGTGACAGGAAATCTATTGGACCACTTAGGTTTAATTAGAGCACAGTGACATATGATGAGTCTACACATCAAAGCCTGGAAACAAGTCCATAAATTGGCTCTAGTCCCAAAGTGTATTTTGGGTTCTGTACTGAATTCTGGGGTGTTTCTCCATATTTAGTGGGAATGTGTGAACTATAGGGTCAGGTTTAGGGTCAGTGGGACTAGAGCCATTCTTACCAGTTAAGCATCTAGCCCAAAAAACCTGTGTGTGAAGTTACATTTAGGTTCAGATCAACTTGAATGCAACTATATATTCCAGATTTCTGTACTGGATGATAAACACCCTGTTCCCATAGGGACTTACTGTGCAAGTAACCAGTTGAACCCCGTGCCCAGTTCTAGTTTGCACTGAGTTCACAGTTGAATGTGGACCCAAGACATGTTTTAAGCTGCCCCAGAGTGGAGTGAGGGGTTAACTCAGGCCCAGGTGCACAGATGGGCCGTGGATTCTGCTCACTTGGAGCTCCACTGACATGTTGGCAGGTCCTGTTTGGTGATGGCAGTGCCCTGAGCTTCCACAAGGATCTCTAACGAGCACCTGGCTTTGCGTTTCAAGCAGCAGGACTTACCACTGGAGCAATTTTTTCCTTCCATAAATGCTTTTCATTTAAAAAAAGTAAATTTTGATGTTTCTCATATATTGTATTTATTTTAGGCAAGCTTAATTTAAGATACAGTGTCCAGATCCCAACTTTTTCTACACTCCGGATTATGGAATGGGTCCATTTTTGTCTTATCGTTATTAATCTACATTATTCTCAAATACCCACTTTAAAGGTCCCTTCCAACCCAAACCATTCCATGATTACATTTCTATTTTCAAACTAGGACACAGACTTGGAATCATCCTAGCTAATTTAGGCTTGTAACTGCAGGATCTAGTTTTGCTGCTCCTTCTGTGTTTGATGGAGAGAAGGGCAGGGATTAATTCAGTCTGTATGTTATGAGTCACATTCTGAAGTTGCTTATCTTTCTGCTGCTTGGAGGGGAATGCAGGGATCTCTGGGTATGTAATCACCTCCTGTACTTGAATGCCAAAGTGAAATGAATGCAAACCAAAAATGCATGGAGCTGACACCCAGCACAGGTTTCATTGCAGAGAGAAAATTTCATTTCAGAGAAAAAAACATTGGAAGAAAATAAGAGATGAACATGTTAAAGCCTGAAGGTATTTTGATCTGTATTCTAAGCTGAACTTTTTAGCTAAAGCCACAATTAGCACATCCTGTGTGCTTGGAAAGTGAGGGAGCATTAAAGTAGGCAGACTGAAGCCATTTTGAAAAGTCAGCTCCTGGTCTGTATTTCTCAATTTTTGTAGTATCTTTCTGCCCTGCATATGGGGCTTTTTTTAGAACAGTATCCAATTCCTGTAGTGTGTGAAGCAAATGGCTTTTATTAAACAAATAAGGAAAAACAGAACTGGAATCAAACAAGCAGAATGAGAAGATTGCAGCAGCAGCAGCATAGAGCCAACTTATTGCCCTCTTGATGGAAGATTGGTTTGCTAATTGTTCATGAAAGCTAATGGAAACCATATTTTGGCTGTGACTAATTCTCAGGAGGGATCATTGTAGAGTCTTACCTCATTTCTCTTACTTTCCTGGTCGAACATCTCAGGTATTCCAAAGCAGACACACCTCACGAAGCTCCAAGTGCAGAAAGTGGTGGTCAGGGTAGGTCCTAGAGCAGGGTGGGACTGATTCCTGGGGAGGAGGGAGCTTTGCTGGCACATCACTCAGCTCCCAGGGGCTGGTGCACACGGGTACTCTGGCACAGGGCTTTGAGTATTCAGAGTGTTGCTAAATGGATTTTGAGAAGTCACAAATGAACTGCACAGAACCCATTTCAGGGGTAAGGGAAGATGTCAGTATAAGTGAGCAGGAAAGGGATTCTGACATACGTTCTTCAAAGGTTTCTGCCTGTTAAGCCCATTGTATATCTTAGAATTAGTTTTACTAATTTGCATCATCAGCTCATGAGACAGTCACCCTGGTAAGTGCTTCCTTGAGACAGCCATCTTACCCCTTGGAGACTGGAAAAGCTTTTTCTGAAGTGTCACCAGAGCCTTCCATAGGGCTTTTATTCTTAAAAGTAATGATATAAAAGTGCTTTTTTCCAAATGTTAATTTAGTTCTCTGCAGATGGCAACCATCTGTTAAATGACAAGGCATTTACAGTCTTTGATTAGCACTTTATAGAGCTTGGATGAACTTATTATTACAATATTTAAGTATAGTTATGGAGGTGAAACTTGGTAGATTTGTTCTTTTCCTGTTGCTGTTACCAAAAAAATGGAAAATTTCAAACCTGACAATGTTTTTGCCTGTCTTCTCCTTTACTTATCTATGTTATTTCAAGCTGAAGCCTTGACATTCTTGTCAGAAGGACAATAATAGGAAATATTGTTAAATTCCAGCACCATTTGTAGCAATTGTGAGCGTTCTCATTCTCGAAAGTCACCATGTGGATGAACTCTCAGGGATGCTCAAGGAAAGCATCTGAAGGACTCAAAGGATCACGGACACTTCCTGTGGGCTGTGATACAGCCTTGTGTGCCTACAGACAATCACACTGGGGGGCTGTTTGTAGAATACCGGCGTCACAGAGTGATGTGAGCGCGTGTCTGTGTCCCGCAGGTGCCATGGTGCCGAGGGCGGCCGAGGTGCGGAGCGCGGTGCAGCTGTACCGGTACCTGCTGCGCTGCTGCCGCCGCCTGCCCGAGGGGAGCGTCCGCCAGCACTACCGCCACAGCGTCAGGCAGGTCCGCACGCCCCGGCGTCCCCTGCTGCCACACCGGCATCCCCTGCTGCCACACCGGCTTCTTAGGGCTCCTGGCACTGGGAAATGAACCCAGCTGTTCCTGAGATAGCTGGAGACATCAGTGGGTCTGAAGGGTTATAGTGGGAGTATGTGAGGGAGCATTACTTGTTGTTTGCTCCTGAAACCTTCTATTTTTCTTGGCTTTCATCTCTAATTCTTTTGTTAGTCAAGAGGATGAACAGTCATTCCTTACTCCATAAACTCATCTTTTATGGCCAAACCTACTGGTTCCTTGTCAGTCTTTTTATATATATGGGTAAATCTCATCTGACTGTTCATATTCCATACCTGATCTGGAAGTGATTTCATGCCTTTGGTCATACCTGTTGTCCCATGTCTCTCTAGTTTTAATGGACCAGCCACTTTCAGTTCTTGTTCTGAATTAAGTTCTCTGGGTTTTTGTTAGCAAGCGTGGGTAGAGCCCTTCCCCAATCTCTGTTCACGAAGCCTAGCCATGATGATGAAAGGAGTAAAACACTTCACATGAAATTCCATATGACCAGATTTGTTATGGAAATAGCATGGCCAGGTGCTACAATGTGTATCTTTACCTTTCCAGACCAGCACTGTAGTTTGCATCAAATATTTTTCTGAGATTTAAAAGCGGTCCTTATTTTGACAACTGTTGTGTTGCCTGGTCATGTGACACTTGGAATGTTGCAGAGTTTCAGAGTTCATGCTGATGAAGATGACCCTGAGCGAATCCAGCAGATCATTAAAAGAGCCATTGAAGATGCTGAGTGGGTGATGAATAAAGTAAGTAAGTGCCTCAGATTTTCTGTGTTTTGATTTCTCCCAGTTCAAAACAAGAAGAAAACACTGGGAAGCGAGTTCTGAACAGGCAATTTTTGTGTTCACCTGGACATTGAAGTGTCTGGGTGAAAGGAAATACCCAGCCAATAGGGATCTGTGATTGTGACAGCTCTTGTTTAAAAAATCTCTTCATCAATATAAACTAAAGATTGTTTTTTTCAGAACAAGTAACAGTTTAAGTTGGTCCCTGTGTCAGTCTTTGTTTCCGTGAAGAGTTCTATTAAATTTCAGCAGTGGTGGCTAGTATAACCCTATTATAGGAGGAAAACACCCAATAGTCAATAACTGTGCCTGAATCTGATTTTATTCTCCTACAATTAGAATTGTAGGCTCATTCTGATAGAAAAATCGGCTCATTGTGCTTCAGCCACAGAAGCTGTAGTTTGGTTCTGTGGAAAGCTGGTGATGGACCGGTGTGAGAGGAGGGGCAGACTCACAGTGCCTGCCAAGGAGCATTATTTTATACTGCAGAGAGAAATCCTATCAAATTTCAATCTAACTTAAAGGAGACAAAGATAAATTTATGTGGATCATGAAGAGAATTGTAAATCCTTGTCAGCATGAACTGTTACTTAGTTATGTGCTTTTTCCCCAAAAAAATTTGTTTTCTTTTGTTTTTTTCCAGTATAAACAACAGAAGTAGAAGAGGGAGGATGAAGACAAGATGGACATTGGTAAACATCCTAAGAGGACTTGCAGTCAAGCCCAGTGTTGTATTAGAATTATTGCCTGAAGTTTTCCCTTAGATACTACAAATACAGTAATTTATATCTCACTGGGATGTCATGAAGATAAATTAATATTTCTGAAGCTATTTAAGTCTGTAAATGAAAAGGCACAGTTGAGCTTAAAACTATTGCCTTGTATAATCACAAACTTTTAAGTTAAAGCCCAAACTTGTCTAAGCTATGAGTGTCTTCCTCCATTATGTTGTTAGGCCTGGATCAACCCTGGCAGTGTGTGATACACATTTGTGCAGATTCTTTGGTGAATTGGATTTCGGTGGCTGAGGAGTTCAGCTCGTGTGTGTGACACCGATGACAGCTGTCACTCTGAGAGCTCACACGGTCCTCTGTCGGGACCAGAGGTGTGTTCAGAGTGGGGCAGAGGTATGACCCGAGCACAGGGCTGGGTTTGATCCGACAGCACACTCAAAAGCCTGGGCTGCCGAGGGGAGAACGTGCCTGCACAGAGCTGTACGGCCCAAAGGCCTTCACAGCGCTTTGCAACGCCAAATAAACATCCTTTCAAACCGGGAGTCCATGAGCTTTTCCAAAAGCCCGTCCTTGTGCTGCCAGGGTGGGTTTGCAGGGGGGTTCCCAGGGTGGGTTTGCAGGGTGGGTTTGCAGGGTGGGTTTGCAGGGTGGGTTTGCAGGGTGGGTTCCCAGGGTGGGTTTGCAGGGTGAGTTTGCAGGGTGGGTTTGCAGGGTGGGTTCCCAGGGTGGGTTTGCAGCGTGAGTTTGCAGGGTGGGTTTGCAGGGTGGGTTTCCCGGCTGTGTTCCCAGGGTGGGTTCCCAGGGTGAGCCGTGCGGGGTTCCGGCTGCAGTGCCGCGCTCCGCCCGCAGGTGGCGGTGCGGGCGCACCTGAGCTCAGGTGTGACTCCCCCCCCCCGGGCCGGGGGGGCCGCGCAGCTCCTGGGGCTCCGCTCTGCATCCTCCTCCTTCTGCTTCTTCTTCTTCTTCTTCTGCTTCTTCTTGCGTTCGGCCATGAAAGAAACCAAAATAAAACCTGGCTCTCAGTCCTGCAGAATTTGGGAAGGGCTATATCAGAAATGGGGCTGTAAGTGAACATGTGTATTGTATCAAAAAAACCCTTTGTCTCTGCTAGCCCTAAACCCTCCTCTCCAAGAATTCCTGTCCTCTTATTCTTCCCTCTGCCATCACCACTGTTGTTCCTCTCTCTACTCCCACATCTTTCACATCACCTTATACACCCTTAACTTGTTGCCCTTGTTTTACATATTCCTCAATTCTGTTCTCATCTTGTCTCTCTCCCACACTTATTTTTTCTCTTCAAATCCTTTTCTGTCAGGTGCATCAGAACATACTCAGGTGTTATGCTGGGCCAACCCTCTGCTTAATTTCAGGTAAAGCAGGAAGGCAATAGAGTTTCTCAACAGAGCAGGTGTTTCTCTATGTGAGGAAAGCCTCTTAAGTAAATTGTTTTGAAAGTGCAGTGATTTTGGTTTAAACTTTCAAAATAATTTGGTGCAAGGTAGAACAAAGAAAGCTTCAACCTTGGCAGTCGACAAGGAATATCCATTATGATACTGAACTCTAATAAAAAAGCTCAGGCATTTTTGTTGGTAGCTATCTGAGTGTGCTGTGTCTGATCAAGAGCAGCAAAAGGTGAGCTGTGCTGCACTCCAGGTCTGGTCTGCGTGTTTGCTCTGCAGCATGGAGATGCACTGAACTTGGTATCACTGCAATAGTGAAAACTACAAGCCTTAGTGGGATTAATAGTGTATGGAAACATGGCAGTTTCCTGAACTTTAAATGTAGAGTGCTCAGCAACCCTCTATGGCTGTAATTGCCTGACTTTTGGTAGTGTGAGATGTAATATTTTGTTCAGTTACAAAATAGGATAATTGCATGTGTTTAAATCACTCTTACATGCCTATTATTTAATTTATGGCTAGTTCAAGAGGGAAAGCACCAAGGAGCTGGAAGATGCAACCGGGACATGTCTGCAGCTCCAAATGTCTGGGGTGCCAGCTGAGAACATCAGACCAAAGGTATGACAGAGGAACCTATGGGAGGACCAGCATCTGTGAATTTTAGGTTTTGGAAAGTGGTAGAGCATTCAGTTCTCAGTAGGGCACAGAGGAGGAACATGGTTGGTGAGCAGGAGACATCATGACTAAATATTTTGATAGTAGTGATTCAGCTGGAGGGCATGAGGATATGTCTGAGGGGTTTTTGTTGGGGGTTTTTTTTGTACAAATATAGTCTGGTTTTCAAAATAATAACCCTTTAATAGAGTGAAAATGCTAAGATCACTTCACTTACAAATAATTTTCTTGGTGGTGAGGAGAAATGATGCAAACAACTATTTACTTCCCTGAAAGTGAAAGTAATGCCAGTGTCTCAGACATGTCTCTGTAATGACTGAGCTGAAGAGTCATTCAGCTGCAGAGCTGAGGCTTTTGTGTTTGCAAGCCATTATACAAATTCCATTCTCCAGCAGCACAGCCTGAGTCCCAAGATGTTATGTTAACCCAGATGTAGATGAGAACCTGAACTCTGAGAGGAGATTTGGGCAGAGCTTCAATAGTTTCAACCAAAATTGTTATTCAGAAAACTTCTGCTCAGAAGTCATTAATACTGGAGTTGACCAAATTTACCACTCACTGACCTGTCTAGTGGAGTTCTCTTCAGCTTTGTTTGAGCAGCTTTCTGCCCCTGTGCCACCCAGCCCTGCTGAGCCTCAAGAACATTCCCTGTTCCCAGTGCCAGCGATCACTGCCAGCAGCTCTGAGGGGCCCACTGGGAGAAAGAACACGGCCACAGGCAGCTGCTCCTGGGTTCTCTGGTGGGAACTGGGATCAAAACATCAATCCCAAATACATTGGTGCATCTGTGTTTCCGTTTTCAGTCATCCAGAATCCCTGAGCATAGAGCTGGTGGATCAAAGAGACTGAAATTACTTTTGCAGAGTTCCAAACAGCTCATGGTGTTCATGAAGCTGCTGCCATAGCCAGGCATAATGTCAGTAAAAGGAGACAAGCCTATTGGTAGGCTTTAGTTTCTCTTACTGAAATGAGGAACCCGTTTCTGCTCGAGTTCTGGTAAGTGATGGGCTGTTGGTAGGTGGTTGCAGTGGCTGAGTGATTAAGGGCCGGTCAGAAGGTTGTGTCCAAGCCCCGTTTTTGTGGCCTCCCTGCTGACTGTCCTGCAGTAAGTGATGGCAGCATCAGTTTCAGCGTGGAATAGGATCCCGTGCCCCTGCCTAGCCCGGGGTTTCCATTGTGTTTACACAAATGCAATAACTACATTCATTCTGCCAACAACACTCTGCCGCTGGTTACAGTAAGACCTTGAGTCAATAACTTCTCCTGAGCAGTCTACAGAGCTGAGGGCACTTAGCTCTTCAAAGGTCGTGTGCAGGCAACTCTTGGATCAGGAGGTAGAGAGGGTTTCATAGGAGGCTTGTTATGCAAGACAAACATTATAACAAGGAAAGACAGTTGGGACACTTATGTTTAACAGGGTGAGATCGTGCTTTACATTCTTGTAGTATGGAGAAACAAATCATTTGGATCGTGTTACAGACTTATTAACATCCAGTCTAAGGCCAGAACCAAAGCTGGTGCTATGCTTTCTGATCTGTGTATACATGACCTTGGGAACCTGAAGCTGAAACTGTGTGGAAATAATCTGTACATTACAAATATGGAAGTAACGTGCCTAAAATGGAGCAGTGGCAGCGGGTTGGTCAGGGTGCTCTGTTTAGTGTTCAGGTTCCTGCCCTTAAGCTCTCAAACAAATGGTAAAGACTACGTTGGTTATTACCAGCCTTGGAGCCTCATGTAGAAACTTTCTGTCTAGTGAAATTTTTTCCCTTTTTTTAAATTTTTTATTTATTTATTTATTCATTTCAGGTTTTGTGTGAATGTGTGGTTAATGTAAAATACAGGATAGCATTCTGCTCTTCACGTGGCTCGAGACACATGTACCTCTGATCACATTCTTCTGTCAGAAGTGTTACTGATTTCAATTCACTCTCCACCGAAAGTCATTTGAGCTGTGTGGGTACTGAATAGAATTCTTCCAAGCCAAGCCAGGCCTTGCTTAGCACCATTTGTCAGTAATTGAATGTTCTTTAAATCACTCTTTAGCACTTTGTAAACTCTTTCTCATTTGGTTCGTTATGTCACAGGCTTTTGTTTAGAGACACTTGAGCTTCAGGGTTTGATTCTAAACAGAAACCTCTCTTGCATGGTGTTTGGCTCATTTTCAAATGTCATAAGGAAGTGATCTTTACTGTGATACCGTACAGAACAGGAATACACACTATTTCTGGGAGAAACAAATAATATTCACTCTGATCTTTTTTAAAGGAAACAGTTTCTTATTTGTAATAGCTTTTAACTTGGCATTATAAATAGTGCCTTCATATAAAGCTCTGATAAGCTGCAAACGGAACAGGCAGCACAACATCCGTGAGTCTTAAACATTCAGGATCATGATATTTATTCATGGTGAGAGTCCTTGACCTTAAACTGTAAGAAGGAGTCTCTAGAGCTTTATGCTCCACACCATTGTGTCCCTCAGTGTCCCCCCAAATAGCAGAGGTGTATTTGAGGTGAGCAGTCTCTTGGGCAGGGCAGTGTTGTGAAGCACATCAGTGACACCCAAAAATGGCTGGACACGGACCCACAGTGCCCACTGCCTGTCCTGCAGCCTTCCCTGCTGCTCAGAGCTGATGTATTTCTGCTTGAGCTCGAGCCAGCTGGCACATCTTTCAACTTTTGTATTATTTGATTAATTTATCTTATAATTCTGTCAAGCCAGATTTTATGAAATAGTGTTAACTGAAGTATACAATAATCATCAAGTACTCCTTTCAGCTTGTGATTAAGCAGGGCAGACACATTAACTTTTAAAAAAAACCCTGCTCTTTGAAGAGTATTTTCCTCATAATTGTGTTTGATATTTAAAATAGTTTTTAAAAGTTTTGAAGCAGAGGGAGTCACTTACAGCTAAGGGCTTGACAATGTTGGTATTTGTTGCTGAGGGAGAGGTCCCTGGCATTGCTCACTTCACTGGTAGAGTCTAAAGAGGACAGTTGTGAGGCTGCTGTTTGCTGTCCTTACCTGTGAACTGGGAGGCCCAAGAAGTGAACTTACCTATTCTGTAACTGTCAACCTGGGTGCCTTTTCCCCCACAAGAATCTGCCTTCATGTTCTGCGTGGGTCCATTTTGAGAAGGATTAACTTGATTTCTGGTTTTTTAGTTAGTAAATTCTGAGCCAGCTTGGTTTGGGTATTTCACAGAATCACAGAATCATTGAGGTTGGAAAAGCCCTCCAAGATCAAGTCCAACCTGTGATGGATCCCCACCTTATCCCCCAGCCCAGAGCACTCAGTGCCACGGACACCTTGGACACCTCCAGGGATGGGGACTCCAGTACCTCCCTGGGCAGCCCCTTCCAATGCCTGACCACCCTTTCCATGAAGACATTCCCCCTGATGTCCCACCTGACCCTCCCCTGGCACAGCTTGAGGATATATCACTACCCCATATAAAATATTTTATCAGCTGCAGCTGAACAACTTCAGACTGGATGGCCTTATTACCTGTAGTCTGCCAGAGTTCAGCTTCATCTGTTTAAAAACCACTGCACTTTATGTCTTTTTATTATTACAGCTTGTTTTTTTCACGGTCTCTGGTATCCTTTTTAAGAGAAGTTAAAAAGCACTGGCATTTTGATTAATATTTCCTGCCCTTCTACAGAATGAATTTTAAAAGTTACAAAATTGACAAATTCTTGCAGCTGATGAGGTTGACTCATATTCTGCATTAGGTAAAATCACACAAGATCTGGGATTTTTTCAGCCTTGCTTGGATTTCTTATAAGTCATTTCATCTACAGAAAGATGTGTCTCAGATGGTGAGGAACAAGGAAAACCAGAGTATTTTGTTTTTCCACAGTTGTGCAACTGCAAGGGCTACTTTCTCTTTTATTTTGTGTTTTCCCCTCCATTTTTAGACGTCACATAAATGGTGTGTTTAATCACAGTTTGCAGTACAGAGAGCAGTTGAATCTTGGAGCTTTCTCTCCCCCAAGAGCTCTGTCAGGTTTGTCCTCTTAGCTGGAAGTATCTCACAGAGTACATTGGAGCTTTATGGCCCAGAGTTGCAGAAGTAATTCTCAGATTGCTTTTTAGGTGCTTAACTTGGGAGACCTTCAACATTATCCTTGTCTTGGCCTATAATAACAAAGGCAGTGTAGACAGTTGCTTACCAGGGTGTTTCCTTCCCATGCCAGTCAAGGGTTCTGAGCCAAAGCCACTGGAACCAAAGGGAAGGAATCCCCTGTACTTCGGTAGCATTCACCATCTTACACCATTTCTCATTGCTCTGAATACTCAGAGAAATGGACCAGCATGGTTACCAGCATGAAAATTGAAACAGTTTATGCAGGTACAGATTAATTAGCAGGTGCAACCTGCATTCTCCTATAAACCTGTGCACGATGGCAGTTTTTTATGGGCTTCGTTTCAGTTACCGGAGTTGTGTTTGAGGAATATTCCACAGATCCCAGCACTATTCAGGGTACTCTATTCCAGCAACTGCCTCAGGTTCACCTACATGTTGGGCTTGCTTGCTAGGCAGTTCCAAATGAAGAAACAGTTGTTTTAGTCTATGATGGAGGATTAGTCAGAGTCTGTGTGACCATATTTCCAAAGCACATCCTGTGTATGTGACAGGAGCCACAGCACCAGGGACACAGGGAAGTCCCACACTGGCAGCACTACCTGAAGAGAGCTTGCATGATAGACTGCTCGTCCTCTGCTCACTGACAGGGTAGGATCAGTGTCCCTCCAGTTACACAATCATTGGGTGACCAAAACAATAGAAGATGTAGTGAGAGGTTATGTTCATACTGACATCTTTATTTAGATTTGTGAAGGGAGACAAAATGTCCTAAATTAGTCCAAATATTCAGTCCATGAATTGGAAGTGAAAGCAGAGAAGCAGTAAGTTGTGTTCTCTGATGCTCAACAGAGACTGACCAGGGAAATGGTCTGTATTTCAGTGTATTATTGTTGTCTGTGTTTCCATGTCTGTATTTCCATGTCTGTATTTCCATATCTGTATTTCCAAGTGTAAGTATTGAGCTGGACTTGCAGCTCAAAATCAATGAAAACTGACTAAAAATACTCTGATTACGCTGAAGAATGTGCCACAGGAATTGTCTTTTTTGGTAGGGGAAGAGGGACAGTTGCTAGAACAGGAGCTATAAGCTCATACCCCCACCCTCTGGCACTGTTTCCCTTATGAGAAGGGCAGAGGAAGGAAATTTCACTCTCACAGAAGGTTTGGAAATGTGATGTAATTCACACAGACACTGAAAGCTGTGCAGGCGTAGGCAAGACTGGCCTAAATGTAGTGCTTAGCAAGGAGTCCTTGAAAACTATTGAAGTAGTAAAAAGAGTCCTAAAGACAAAGCAGAGCCATAAAATTGCCTGAGAAGATCCCTGTCTCCGTCCAGGAAACAGGGAAAGCAGGTCAAGATGCGGTGGGTTTGTGTAGAGTAAGATGCACCGGGCAAAGTGTGACGAGTGAATGTGCAGGAAACAACTGAGCAGATCCAGGCAGGTGCAGGGGGAGTGAGAGCCTTGGAGATCAGCAACAGATTCACAGGGCAGCAACAAAGACAAGCCCGGGAGTTCTGCTGGAATTGTTTCAGCAGTGCTCTGGGTTTTTCATTGAAGTTTTAAACGTTCAGAACTGAAGTTATTTTATACTTCAATATTCTGTTCTTCATTTCAGTCCCTATATTTGTGGGGTTTTGAAAAGCAGTATTCAAATCTCTTCTGTTAGCTGTCCTTGGTTCTGCTGCCCTCAGCCAATGCTCTGCCACTGAAGCTGGAGTTCCTTCCTCAGGCCGTGCTTTTACTCAGCAATGCCTTTGCTGCTGCAGCCGTGGCTGAGGATGCCTGGAGTGAGTCAAGAGGTGTCAGCAATCACTTCTGCTGGAGCCAACGTGCAGCCAGGCACACAAAATCTGGTTATTGACTGTCTCCTGCCTTTGTCCCTCCCTCCCTTCCTCGCCCCTGGTCGTGATATGCACACACTGGAATTTTGGAAAGGGTGACTGATGAGGAAATGTTGTTAATTCTGCACATCTGAGTTTGGCCGAACTGACAGCGAGCAGACAGGAAAGGGTGGGTTTGCTGGCATGGCACTGTAAACTTAACACTCTCTTTAACTTTCATTTTTGCCCTCAGATGTTCACACAGGGAAATTTTCCACCCTGCCCTACCATCATTTGATGTGCAGCCTTCCACTGGAGAGCAGGAGGTGGCAAATGAAACGTTATCCTTCCCACCCTCAAGTGCTGCTTTTACTGTCCCTTCAATCTGCAGAAACTAAAAAGGAGTCCAGACTGGGATTCTACTTATATTTGCATATTTTCAAGCACATAGGCCTGGGTCTTTTATTTTGCTTTTTGATAGAGTTTTTATCCCCACTTTATAAAGAAAACTTCAAAATAACAAAGAAGCTGGTGAAGAAGAGACTACAGTTAATGGTGAATATGATAAAACCTTAAAGGAACAGTAAGCAATCAGAACACACCCAAAAAACCAGAGTTGACATCTTGCAAAGTTTGGGGGAAGATTCAAACAAAATGAATGTTCTTTGGGAAATGAAAAGCCAAAACAGTATAAAAGAAGATTGAGAGTAGTCAGTGAGAGGAGATATTTGGGAGCAGCTTTTTAAACAGTAGTTGCTATTGTCACTAATAGTATCTTTCTTTGCCAGAAACCACACAAAGCTTCCAATAAAACCAGTGGATCTATGGAGGTTCCAGAGAATAAAGGCAGGGAGAATTGGTGAGAAGCTCTGTTGTGTCACTGTCTTAATCTTCATTTTAGGACACACAGTCCCTGGAGTTGGCTTCCACAGCCCAGTTTCTTTCATGTGTTTAAGGGTGGAATGTCATAAGGAAGGAAAGTGTTCTTAAAATTATTTTTTTTTTGTTTTTAATGTTCTAAATTAAATGTAGCAAATTGATAACACTGAAGTCTTGCACTTTTATAGGAGTTACCAGTTTCACTTTACATGACTCCATTAGACATTTAAAGAAGTGGAGGTTGAGAAATTGGAAACTTCTAGTCTGTGTTATCATGTAATTCTCCAGGTCTGGTTTGTATATGCAGTTGTCACTGTTTCTATCCCCATCCTTTAGTACAGAACATTTTCACCATACTCAGGAGAGCTTTAAGGACAGTGGCTGAAATGTCCCCCCTTGAGATCTGCAAGCACTGAAAGATAAGACCAACAGAAGTGGGTCACCTCTACCCATTAAAAAGTTCATATCATACACTGCTGGATGCTCACAACCCATGTGTCACAGGCTTTCCCAACAATTTCTGGAACTTTTGATATTTAGAGTAGGAATTAGGAGGCTAAAAATGTATGTTTTGCAGATGACATTTTTGGATGAGCAGTACAATGTTACTGGCAAACTGAGACTTGCAGGTACAATCCCAGGGTGATCTGGCACCCAGGCTGTGCCACAGACACTCACTGTTGCCATTATTTATATATTTATTTACCTCTGAGTTGAAAAAGTCCAGGGAGGCTTTCCTGTGGCTCAGTGCCTGTCGTGCCAGGCATTGGAGTCAGCACAGACAGTGCTTGTCTTACAGAAACTTTTTCAGTATGAAATACATACTAAAGTGTTGCCAGGGAAATGTCTCTCCAACAATTCAGTGACAGCAAGCTGGGAAATGTGAATGAAGCCTCATAGACAGTAGAGAAGCAGCACTTCAGCCCAGAAAAGGAACAGAAAGTGAACAAATGTCATCCTAAGGAGTTATTTGTACTACGAAGTGGCCACTCGTGACAGGAGCAGTGAGCATTTCACCAGAACACGTGAGTGCATTTCGTGGTGTAAATGGCCTGTTGTGCTCCCACTCCATTTCAACTGATTCTCTTATTGCTCAGAGTCCCACCCCAGGGTACCTGGGAGCTGTTCTGCGAGTCCTGCTCCTCACACTGACCTGTAACTGTGTTCTGGTGGTCCAGAAATACCTTGTTGCAGCTGATCTTGCTGCTGGAGCAGGGAGATGGACAGGTGCCATGTGGGGGTCCATTCCAGTGTGCTGCTGCTGGTTCAAGGACCAAATTTTCTGTCTAGCCAGTGGTCAAGTGATAAAGCAGGAATCAGAGTATGTTTCCTCAGGAAAGGAAATACATAAAGACAGAGCCATCAGCTTGTAGATGGAAATGGAACTTCACCCTTAGCATAGGAAGGGCGAGGGAAGCCCCAACAAATCTGATATGCCAAGTGTTTACAGAGGCCCCACTGTTGTACTTGTTGTGCTGTTACATGCAGCATTCTGACAATTGTTAGGTTAGTTAGGAAAAAAGAGTTAGAAAAAATTCACTGGTGTGAAACCTATGAAAAGTTGGGACTATCAGCCCTTGTTGTCAGGTTTGCTTTGAAGACTCAAGATGTCCTGAGCTCAGTGGAGGATCCTTACAAACAGAGCTTGAGCTAATGCAGAATCTTGCACATATGATATATATTATCAGACACATAACTTGGAAGGAAGTTGCAGAAAGTTAATTATTGAGACTGCAGACCATCACATATTCAGAAACAAAACAAAATTTGACTCCAAATGACAGCATGGTCTGCATGCCATTGAATGTCACACAGTCTGCTTGGAAAGGGCACCTCTTTCATCAAAGTTTAATGCAGGGAAAGCAACTGGTTCTTGCACTCTGATATGGCAGAGGCAGAAGTGGCTGTGCAAAAATAGGAAATATGTGCAGAATTGGTTTTCTGAAGGAAAAACCTTCCCAGCAGTGTAGAATATTTGTAGAAGGAGTGCACAGTGAGCTTGTTTAGTTAATCTCTGACTCCACCTGAGAAATGAATGGTGCTCTCTTGTTCTTACTGTACAGAGGGAGTTTTATTACTTATTTCAGTAGTAAAAAAACAGGTCTTGTTTGAGCAACTGGAGTGATTAAGCAGTTCCCTGAATGGCTGTACCTAGGCCAATTCTTTAAACAATTCTCCTAAGGAAAGATGTTTCTTCTCCTCTGGTTATCCCAAATCTGATTTTTCAATTCCAATCCCTACATAGCCTTTCCTGGATTTCAGCAGTCTCCAAGCACAGGGAAATAAGGAGGCTGAATATTAAAAGCTTCGAAGCCATTGGACAGAGTTAAATTCAATTAAATTTCTACTAAGAAATGTTCTTTCTTACAGTACTAGACATTAAGATTCCCCGTGCTCTATAGAAAAGTGAGGTTAATAAGAAAGGGAAGGATGCAAATAGGATTTTTTAACTCTGCCAAAATAGCAAATGCAAAGAAGAGTGTAAAGGCAGAACTTCATGGCATGACATTGAGACACAGCTCACACATCATTTCTGCCTGCTGCTTAGATGTCTGGAATATTTTAAACAAAGGGATGTCACCACTAATTCTGGTGAGAGAAAAGGCATCAAATTAAAGAAAAAATCCAACTGTGAAAATTCACAAGAAGTGGATGCAAAGCAGCACAGGCTTGGTACAGCCCAAGAAGATGAATGCTCAGAAAACTGAAGTGTTTTTCAGGAGCCTGATCTCTAGCAACCCTGGGTTATATACAGGGGATCTTGTGCATGAACACGTGTGCACAGCACTTGCTTTGCCTCTAGCAGTGCTTTATACAAGAACTTTTCAAACAGAGAAACTAGACACAGGGAGAAGAAAACACTTTGCCCAAGCTTGTCCAAGAAAAGCGTGACAGATGAAAAACGAACGTGCATTTCCTCATCTCTCTGTCTGCCTTCTGCCTCATTTCTGTGGATCTTTGCTCGGTTGGCACCTGTAAATCTCTCTAGTTATCACTGTGCCACATTTGACCTCCTATTAATCAGCACATATATGAATCATCTTTAATTTGTAAACAGATTCCTTAAAATAGCGATACATAATATCATCCAAGGAACAAATAAAACAAGTCAAGATCCTTGCTGGTGCACTGGCCTGGCACTGCTCTTGTGGGCTGCAGGTGCCTGGCAGCACTTGGCACTGCTGCCAGCCCTGGTCCTGGAGGGCTTGTGCCTTCCAGACTGCAGGGAGAAGCCTGGCTTTGTAATAGATGCGTGTTATCTAACATTGAAAATCAGCTCAACAGTCCTATCCAGCCGTCCTGCTGGTATTCCCACATACAGCACAGTGGGAATAGTTTGTACTTCAGGGACTGCAGTTTCCTTCCAGTATTCCTAGTGCTTTGGAAAAGCACCACGGGACAAAGCTCGCAGGCAGCAACAGGCAGAACGGGCAGCTCTGGAGAGCAAGGAATTCTGCACAATCTCTATTGAGTAGACTTGACCAAAAGGAAGGAGGGAATATATTTATATAAAATGTAAAATGCCTGTCCTTAGTTACAGTCACCTGATGAAATGCTTTCCTGGCCCACCCTGTAAAGCTCTATGGCTCTGTAAAACTTCTCAAAGTTGCTCACTCTTTTCCTGCAGCTGAAGGTAGTGTACAGGCATGGAGACTGGCCACACAGTGCCCAAGCTGCAAGAAGCCTTTCAGGATTTACTTTTTTTCATTTTAACACTTGTGCAAGGTTGCAGACAGCATTGAGGGTGATCCCCTGCCGTTCCCTGGAGCACAGGCAGCACTCAGGGCTGTGGCAGGCAGGGGAAGGACAGGATGCTCCAGCATCAGCAGCGAGTGCTGCCCTGCCTGCCTCCCTCAGGTTATGTAATGCTCCCAGCCACACACCCTCCACTGCTCCAGTACAGGACATTTTGGGAATCCCCTTTTCTTTCAGTCTCCATGTCCAGCCTTACTCAGCTGTTTTGCATACATGGTCTGGAGTATAAAATGCTTTTGCCTCCCAGGAGGAATACAGAGCCTGAGAGATTAAAGTCAAGAAGCTTTGACAGAGAAGAGCCTCTCCTGGCAGGTTGGGAACACCTCACAAAGCCTGGTAAGAATCCCTGTGGCCAGTTGTTCATTCTGTCATTCATTTACTGCAGCTCACGGGTAAAGTAATTATATGACAAACTGTATCTTTCTTTCTGTATTAGGAGCAAAGTGTTGGACTCAATCTCCTGCTCAATCTCCTGCTCTATTCCAAGCTGTCTAGCTGCTCTGAAAACTTTGTCCCCCCTTTCTGCTGATTTAAAGGTTTGTGCATATAACAGGTAGTACTGTCAATGTTATCCACAGAACCCCATGGTGCAGAACACAAAGCAGTTCTTACTCTGATGCAGTGAAGGGAAATGTGAGTCTGCTCTCTTTTTTCTTTTTTTCCCTATTATTATTTTTCCTCTTTTTACTCTTTTTCTTAATTTTTTTTCCTTTTCCTCCTTTTTCTCTGTGTGTATTGTTTTATGTTTATTTGGGGGTTTTCTCCTTTTTTCCTCTTTCTGTTTCTCTTTTTCTAACCTTTCTTTCTTTCTTTCTCTTTTTCTCTCTTTTTCTTTCTCCATTACTGTGTGATGTGTGGATAACACAGCAACATTTCACATCCCTTTTCTAAGCTTACGGTCTGCTCAGACACCAGTATTTGCTGCTTTACACAACTGGGGACATTTGAAATTCTCTTGCCAGTATTTTAGATTAATACATGGCTGCAGCATTACACTGACAAAGCAGTGATGGTTTGGGTATCCCTACTCTGAGTGTCATTTAAAAACAGGATGTTAGTTAGATCAGATCAGTTAGTCTGGGGAGTTTCTAAGTGATGTTAAAGGGAGTTACCCTCTTGGGTAAAAACTGACCTTGTTGGGTTTTCTCTGTCCTCAGAAGTGTTCCCATAACACACAAAACAAGGTTTCAGCACTGTGAACTGAGACCACAAGTAAAGCATACAAAATGCTGTGCCCCTGGCAGTTTGTGTTCAAATCTCGTGCTGCCAAGAGCCAGTACCCTGGAGAGAAGGATTTCAATAACAACGTGGAGAAAAATAGGAAGATCCGTGGGTAAGGTCCTTGTCCTTTAATAGTTTCATATTTTATTTTTCATTAGAAAAGGGAAGATATTAAGTAGTTTGGGTTCTGGAGAAACCTGTAATATTAAATATTAACAAAATATTATTAAATATAAATAATAAAAATATAAAAGAATATTTAATATAACCTGTAATATTAAAATATTAACAGAAGAATATTGTCCCTGGGGGTCCCTGGGTGGTGTTACTTGGTAATGGACATTAAACTCATTATACAGTCATTGAGGATAGAAATCATCTTGCTTTCTCTTTCATAGTTCTAAATTTATTTGGTATTATAATGGTTTCATGTATTATCAGGAGGCATTTGTGTGCTGTAAAAACAGCAAAGTGATTATTTTTGCTGTAATTAAGTTGGTAAAGTATTTCTGTGATGCAATTCATACAAGGCACAGTATAAAATAAATTGCAGATGCAATTAAATTTCTCAGTGTTCGGGCTGTTAGTTATTTCAGGTTTCATATCTGTTGTTTTCCTTCCCACACAGTGCTCTGGGAAGGGTGATACTCTGGCTTTACTATTGACTCCTCATCCACTGCTCCCCTCCCTGCTTGGCTTATGGACTCAGTACAACCTTCAGAGTCAGTGCTGAGCATCTCCCTGCTGATGCTGAGGGCAAAACTAACAGAAACCAAGCATGTTGCCTTACACTGAATTTTCTTTCTCCCTTTTAAAGCTTAGGAAAGGATGATGGCAAATTATATGATCTGAGCAAGAAGCAGAACAAGGTGCTGCCCATCACGACTTTGGCAAAGGCCAGGGAGGAGGGAGAGGTGTGTTCCCAGCATCTTTGTTTGATAATAGCAGTGGTGTTTGCTGCTCAAAACTGCTCCAGGGTCTCTGTGAGGACTGACTGTGGTTGCAGGAGGTCAGGGCTGCTGGGAGATCTTTGGGTGAAAGTTCTTTTCTGACCTAAAGGGAGCCTTGGTAAGACTTAAGGGAAGAGGTGAGCCTGTGGGGATTGGGATGGCCGATTCCTTCACTCACCTTTGCAGACCCAGCCTTTGGTAACAAACCTGTCCTGTCTCTAAAATTGTCTGGTGCACTGTTTTCCTGAGGCTGCAACTATTATGTTCAGAGGCAAGGCCTTATTGAAATTAAAAAGATGTTTGCAGTGGCAGATACTGTCTGATTAGTACAAAAATATTTTTTCCTCCTATTTCCTGTCAAACTGTTGATTAACTCAATAGTTTTGTAGTCAAATCCTCATGTTGGAGCAGATCACATTTATATCAAGTTTCTTGAATTTATCTGTAGCCTTTTAATGGTCAAATAAACTTTAAAATGAAACTTCAAGATGTTTAGTAGGTCTGAAGGCAGTATGCATTTTTATATTTTTATCTTTTCTCTGTCCAGAACATCCCTCAAAATGATATCAAAGTTTCAAACCAAATATCAAGATGTCCAAGACATGTAAGAATAAGAAACATGGAAAATGGATCCAGCTTTCTTGACACACTACACCTGACAGCAAAGGAGGTGAAATACAGAAATCTGGACGGGTATTTTTCAGCACTTTGAAAAAATACAGAGTGCAACATTGGGTTTTGACGTTTTATTGTTTTTCAGGTTATCAGCTGCCGGACCAAAGCCTGCCAAGGGTCAGTCATGACCCCAAAGGGCCAGGTGAGAGGTACCAGAGATGGGCCAGTTCCATTGGAAGATCTTTTGCCTCAGGCAGTAGACTTTCTCAAGCAGTACTACAGTTCATTTAAAGGGTAAGCCAATTTACCTTTATTTTTGGTATAAAAAAGTCCTCTCCCTACCTGTATGCCTTTTACATAGCATGCATTTAAAAATTACATAAGGACTTTTAGAAAAGCTAAATAAAACTGTCCCTGCACTGCATATGCTCAGTGTGCCAATCCAGGGTCTCAGGAACACAGGAATGGAGTCTGTACCATGCATTCCTCAGCCCCATCCCTTTGGAGTGTGCTACATCCCAGTACATTGAGGACTCTCTTACAGGGTGTTACCTTCTGTTTTCTTGGCATGGGTTGGGATTAGCTCCACTCAGCTCAGTCTGAGATGTGAATAATGTGGATAATGTGTTTTGTTTGTGCTGTTCCAAGTGCCTTTTCTCTGTGTTCTTCTCAAGGCTTTAGCCAAATACTGGAAGGCCAGTCTTGCTTCTCAGCTTTGCTCTGTGCTATCAGCAGAAGCTCATTGAACATGCCAAGAGGGTGCTCAAGAGGTTCTCACAAAAATGGTCACGGTGCAGAGGCATCTTCTTGCAGGAAATGCAGGGACAGCTGGTTGAGGTCCAAGAGTTTGCAGTGACATTTCACCTGATGAGCTTTCAAGCAACAATTCGGTGTTTGCTCATCCCATTAGAAAACATCAGACTTTCAAAGGGACTCAGCCAAATAGTGGCCACTTCTTTAGACACTTTGAACTCTTCTACAAAGCTTTCTTTCCTCTGAACCTTTCTGAAAGTCCCTGTCTTACACACAGGCTGTACTTGCCACATCTCTGTGTCTCTGCTCGTAGCTGTTTGATCACATTGATTTACACTATCTTACATGCTTGCCCTTGATCTTTCATCTTGCTGAGAATGTGAAAACTCTCAGACAGTGCAGGCTATTTTCATTCTGTCTGTAAGCAACAAAACAATTTTTGTCTGTGCTGTGATAGATATTTTCTAATGTTTTGACTTCACTCTCTGTTATCAAGCTAAAGAATTTTAGAGTTGGTTTCCCTGACAAAGGAATTGCTCAGCACTTCCTCTTAGGAATGAAAATCCTCAGAAGAGCTGTGTCCCTGTGACAATAATGGAACTTTGAGAGGACTGTCACTGTCATGCTACCTTTGGCATGAAGCTCACCTGTTCCCTGGTTTTTGTTTGCTTGTGACAATTTTTTTTTCCAAATTAAACTACAAAATGCAAATTTAAACTGAAAACCTTCAGAGAAAAGCCTGTGAAAAATTCATGCATGTGTTGGGTGGTGAAAGGATGGTGTCACTACTTAAATTTCTTCATGAGTTAGTTTCTCCACGAGGCCAGTAAACTCTGTCATTCACACTCCGGAGGGACAGAGGTCCTAAAATTCTAAAGCCAGAAAGAATTCTCCTCTGCAGTTGTCAGTCAGAGTCCTGTGGACTTAACTCACCCTGTTTCCTGTTCAAAAGGTCAAAAATGGAAGAATACCCAGGCCGGCTGGAAACAGTGACCAGGGAGATAGAAACCACAGGAACCTACCATCTGACAAAGGAGGAGCTGAGCTTTGCTGCCAAACAGGCCTGGAGGAACGCGCCCAGGTGCATTGGGAGAATCCAGTGGTCCAATCTGCAGGTGAGCTAAGGATCCAGAGGTTATGGGCCAGATAGTCCTGCTGGGAGTTGGAAGAATGTCCTTTACTTTGGTAGAACATGCCATTGCTACAGCTGAGGAGGACTCCCTACTGTTCATATCAGAAGATCATTTTTTGTAGTTCTGTGTTCCATAGCTGCATGAAAACGTGTGGGAGTGCGAGTGCAGGAGCCAGGTGTAGCATGGAACCAGGTGCATGTTTTGGTCCTTGGAGGATTGTTATGTGTGAAAAGGATGCGTATAAAGGCTATAAAAATAAACCTTTCCTAATGAAGCTACAATCTTTCCTTTCTTAAATGCATAGGAAAAATAACAAGCTTTCATTACTGTTTCAAAGTAAGATTTCTTCTTTACATTTCTGTTGGAAACATGCAGGTGTTTGATGCACGGGACTGTAAAACAGCACAGGAAATGTTTGAGCATATCTGTCATCATATTCAGTATGCCACAAACAATGGGAATTTAAGGTAGGTCTCTTTAATTTTAAACAACAAAAATCATATCCAGATCTGGCATCAAAAATACCTGAATGGTTTATCTAAATATTTTGACAACTTGTGTCTGCTTTTAATTCCCCTGGTATATTTCCTGGTATATATGTTCCTCTCATGTGACCCATCAGCCATTTTGAAATTTTTAACTTTCATGGTTGATGTTGCAAAACCTTTTGAAATTCCTGGGGAAAAGAGATGCTTTGAAGATTTGGGGAGGTGGGTAGAGAGGATGAATGATTCTATCTCTAGTGGTACTGATAACACTGCATGCCTTAGTGCTGAGGTGTGCGGGGTGGTGTAAGTGTGTTTGTCTCCCGTGCAGATCTGCCATCACGGTGTTCCCGCCCCGGACGGACGGGCAGCACGATTTCCGCGTGTGGAACAGCCAGCTGATCCGCTACGCCGGGTACCAGCAGCCCGACGGCTCTGTCCTGGGAGACCCCGCCAGTGCCCAGTTCACTCAGGTACCCCAGTGCAGCCAGCTGCTCCCCTCGGGGCCAGCCCGCCTCCCGGGGGGTTTCCTTGCACGTTGATGCAGAGTGGTAGGGAGGTGAGGACTGAATGGGATGTTCTGCCCCACAGGTTCTAGGTGCAGGCTGGAGCAGTAATTTCTTACAGTCCTGATATAAAATACTGTCCTCCCTCTCAGAACAGGGTGAGCTAATACTGCCTGTCAGGGGACACCAACAGGGACACAGCCAGTACTTCAACAACATGTCTCAACATTGTTTGAATGCAAAAGATAACCTTTATTGCTTACAATTTACCTCAGCAGGTTTTAGAGGGTTCAAATTCTTCTGTCTTAAATCAGGAGGGGGAAACCTGAAAGAAACACAGAATGTTTCTGTATTTACAGCTGTGCATCGAGCTTGGGTGGAAGCCGAAGTACGGCCGCTTTGATGTACTTCCACTTGTCCTCCAAGCAAACGGCCAAGACCCAGAAATATTTGAATTACCTCCAGAAATTGTCCTTGAAGTGCCAATGGAGCATCCAAAGTAAGCATGCAAGATTTGGATAATTGCATTTTTGCTTCTGCCTCACCTTGGCAGGTTATTGGGCTGTGCCTGTGGCAGTCATTTTATGAGTTCTTTGTCAGGAAGAAATGTTGGTAAATTGTCCTGAAAGGTAAAATGCCTGTTAGAACAATGAAAAAGGTTTTAAATTAAGGAAGCCAATAGCAGTTTTATTGGAATTTTTTTTTCCCCCAATCTACATTTCAATCACATTCAGAATTTTAAAAACCATAATTTCTTATGCCAGTGTAATACACAAGTAAAATACAACTTCACTCATAACAAGGTGTTTGTTGCCTTTCTCTTGCTGGTTTTTAATTCTTCTTTGGTTTGGAACTGGCCTGCAGATTGCAGAACTCTGTAATATGGTTCTGCAGTTTCTGTAGCAGGCAGTTCTCAGTTACTGCACTGAAAACTGCTGTGAGCTTTCTCAGACCCTGCCCCATGGGTCATTCCTCCTAGAACTGGCACTCTCTGTCTTCCTGGGCTTTTCTGGTTATTGCCTTAAGGAGGAAAAGACACAGCAAAATGACTCCAAGTGGTTGTTTGGCAGGTATGACTGGTTTAAGGACCTGGATCTGAGGTGGTATGCCCTGCCTGCCGTGTCCAGCATGCTGCTGGAGGCGGGGGGCCTGGAGTTCACCGCCTGTCCCTTCAACGGCTGGTACATGGGCACGGAGATCGGAGTGCGAGACTTCTGTGACGTGCAGCGCTACAACATCCTGAAGGTACCTGCTCAGGGGGACGGGCCTGGTCTGCAGGGGGACTGAACTTGCTTTGAAAAAGAGACACTGTCAGTGTTTGTGGGGATGGGAGAGGAGCACTCCCCGTACGAAACTGGAATAGCCTCAGGAACCAGAACTCCAAAATCCAACTTTACCTTTTATCTCAGGTGTTTCTGCTGCCATCACTTTCCCAGCATAAAACTGACTCTTCCCCCTTCTGCACTAATTTTTCCTGCATATTAGGGTGATGAGGTAGAGAAATCATGGATTCTAAGTTCCATGTGGTAAATTTGCTTTTCCCTATTCTCTCCCTTCTTCACACGTAGGAGGTAGGGAGGAGAATGGGGCTGGAAACAAACAAACTGTCATCGTTATGGAAGGACCGAGCTGTTGTAGAGATCAATGTGGCTGTGCTTCATAGCTTCCAGGTGAGTCAACAAGTGTGGGAGAGACACTGAACACTGAGTGTCCCTTTTTCCTCTCACTTGCAACGACTTTATACAAATGTAGTGCCAATGGCCCAATGCTCAATGGAGATTACAGTGTGATTTCAATAGAGTTATTCTTGATTTACACCTGGGAAAGTAGAGGAATCCATATTTCCTCTTGGGTGAAGGCAGAAGGGAGAGAAAAAGAAAAGGAAGTTAAGGGCAAGATTTTTCATCCTTTTAACACACTTATGTATGTGTCAGAACCTTTGTAAAGCCACTGGATGATGACAATATGAGAAGTGGGTAAAAGTGAACCAGAGGCTTTACAGCATGCACTCCCAGTGTGGGAGAGGGAAAATGCTGATGTTAAAGAAAAGATCTAAGAGTCCTTAATCAAAGGCCCGCGCCTCAATCTGTATCTGTACAGTAGTTGCTGATAGTATTTATTTCCCTGCACTGAGTAAAGTCCTTGAAATATTAACCAAAGCAAGAGGATTACTTTAAATACATCAGGTAGAGGAGCAGAACAGGCTTTTTAGTGAATATTTTTCTTTTTGCAATTGTTCTAGAAACAGAATGTAACTATCATGGATCACCACTCGGCCTCCGAGTCCTTCCTGCGGTACATGCAGAGCGAGTACCGCGCGCGGGGCGGCTGCCCGGCCGACTGGGTGTGGATCGTGCCTCCCATGTCAGGCAGCATAACGCCCGTGTTCCACCAGGAGATGTTGAACTATGTCCTCACCCCCTTCTATTACTACCAGGTACACATCAGCAAAACCAAAACCCAAATCTAGTAGACGAGCTCAGCAGTCCAGACGCAATATGGGACCTGAAGGAGTCTGGGTGACAAGGCCTGGGTAATTAAAGTTCACTGGAGAGGTTCAGAAACAGCAGACAGGAGCTACTGTATGTGAAAGGTGATTTTAGTGCTGTTGAATTCTCTGGCTTTAAGTAAAGTGCAGTTTAGTGCTACAGAGACTGATCCCATATTTGTACTCAGTGGATTGTATATACAGATTTTATTTGACCTGGCCCTTCAAAGATATACAAATTTGTGTACAAATTCTTGAAGCTTAACTTTTTTTTTTTTCAAAGGAGGATGCGTGGAAAACACATGTGTGGCATGATGAGACCCGGAGGCCAAAGAAAAAAGAAATGAAGTTTAGCATGCTGGCAAAGTAAGTTGCTAAAAAAAGACTCTTCATGCTTTGTCCAGCTATTCTATTCTTGTGGTGTTTCTGTTCTACTTTAAAAAAAAATACATTATTACAGTAGGGACCACCTGAGTTGTTTGAATCATAGCCTTACCTGTCCACACATTCATATCTAAGGTTTTTGTTCAGGGCTATCTAGAGTGTGCTGCCTCTGCACCATCTTCCAAGGAAGAGCCTTGCTCAAGATCAGTGTTTCCTAGCTTGTTTGTGAATCAATTATTATACAGAGTTCTGTTTCCCCAGGGCTGTACTCTTTGCATCTTCACTCATGCGACAAGCAATGGCCACCAGGGCCAAGGTCACTGTAATCTTTGCAACAGAGACGGGGAAATCAGAAACACTCGCCAACACGCTGTGCAGCCTCTTCAACTGTGCCTTCAACACCAGGGTAAGGACTGTAAATCATCCACACTGCATGGAGGAAGAGGTTTGTCTTCTCCAAACCTGTGTTTTGAATGTTCAGTAAATATAAGTTGGAGTAGAACTTTGATTTTGTATTCATCTAGCATAGTGCCATGTCGGTTTGGTCTGCGTACATCTGGCACCAGAGGTATCTGAGGCTGGTTCTTATGTCTGCTAACAATGTCTCATGAGCTTTATTCCTTCCAGATTCTGTGCATGGATGAGTACAATATTTGTGACCTGGAAAAAGAAACGCTTCTTTTAGTGGTTACAAGCACTTTTGGGAATGGAGATTCTCCAGGTAACGGAAAGGTAATGTTCCACTGGGAAGTGTGTTTGAGACTCAGCTCAAAGACTGACACCAAAGACAGCCCTTTCATTTGTCTCATGTCCCTGGGTAGGATATGAAGCAGGGTCACACTTCTGTTTTAAATCAGGGTATTTTCCTAACCTTAAGTATGTTATGATTTTTTATGCAGGCCTTGAAGAACTCCTTGTTCACACTGAAACTGCTGAGAAAAAAAATTAGGTAAAAAATACTTTGTTGTTTGGTTTGCATGTTATTGAGTCCTTTTGCATTTCACGTAGCTTAACACGGCAATCCTGTTTTTATTTCCATGTTTTATTCCATTAGGTATGCTGTGTTTGGTTTGGGGTCCAGCATGTATCCAGAGTTCTGTGCCTTTGCTCATGCCATTGACCAAAAACTGGCCCAGCTCGGGGCTTCCCAGCTCACTCCAGTCGGTGAAGGGGATGAACTCAACGGGCAAGAAGAAGCCTTTCGCTCCTGGGCAGTCAGTGCTTTCAAGGTGAATTTAGAAATACAGCTCATATTTTGGGTCATTCTTTCATTTTAGTTCAGTACTCACTGGCTTTCCATAAAAATGAGGGAAAATGAAGGAAACCAAACATCTGGATTTATACATGAGTTTGGAACTCCCCTCTTCTCTACTGCTTCCCTAAGCTGGAGAGGGAACCAAGTCCCTTTTCTGTTATTTTTTAACATTCACATGAAGTTGCATGAACCCTTTAGGGTAATGGAATGGTCAGTATGAACAAGGGTGGTAGCATCAAACATCAGAAGTTTTTGCAGTAGAACCTTTTTTAACTATACTGGCATAGAAGTGGAATGTTACTGAACTCACTGGACCCCGGTAACATCACTGAACTCAACAGAAACAATAGGAAATAGCAATCTGTGAAGCTGATAGCTCCTCCTTAGGATATGACAATGCTAAGATCATTTATTTTTACTGTGAATAGCCTCATTTTTTGTGGGTTTTTTTTTCTAGGCTGCCTGTGACATTTTTAACATCCGTGGAGGACACAGTATTCAGTTGCCTGAGATCTACACCTCTGAGGAAAGCTGGGATCCTACCAGTTACAGGATAGTGTATGACTCTCAGCCCATGGACCTGGCTAAAGGTATTGCTCCCACCTTCCCCTCCCTCTGTCTTTGCTGCTTCAGGTGGGGCTGAACTATGAAGGTTTGTCAGAAGTGCTCTTGGCCCTGCTAGATGGTCGAATGCATATAATGAGGTGTAGTGGTCAGAGAAAAAAAGACACTGGTTTACATTGCATCAATGATCTTTTCCAGCACAGTAACATCCCCAGAGGAACAAAAGCTGAGATGAACTGCTTTTAGTCAGGGACTGGAGCACACAAAACTGACTGATCATCAGTGACATTCTAGGGCCAGCGAGGTTCGGTTCTTCTCTGCATGTTATTTGAAGACATTTTAAGCAAACCTAAGCACAGAGTTACCATGAGTCATGTCCTCTTTTCTCACCAGCTCTTGCAAGCATTCATGCCAAGGATATAATTCCAATGAAGCTGAAATTCAGGCAGAATCTTCAAAGTTTAAAGTCCAGGTATGAGACCTCATTCTTTTGAATATTTCTATACTACACTTCACTAAAATCTTAAACATCTAAAAGGCCTGGTTATAAACATCTTCTCCCTGCAGTTACTAAGAAATATATAGGAATTTTGTACTGTCCTTAGGAGAAGTATGTGAGCTGTTCAGTCTGCAGTGGGGCCGGACTTCCACTGGCTGATTCCAGGCATGTTTATTGAGTACTGGACAGATCAGGCAGCACTTCAGCACCTGATTTGTTTGGAGACAAGTCCTTCACATATCTGGACTCTGATTTGTTTAAGTCTCCGTGCAGCCCTAAGCTGGTCTGGTATTTGGAGCCCTTGCCAACTGCCACTGCAGATTTATTCCTTTGCTGCACAGTTCGAGGGAAATCCTGTCAAGGTAACCAAGATCTGTCTCATGTCTCTCTTCTCTATCCAGTCGTGCTACCATTCTGGTTAAACTCTCCTGTGAGACTAATCAGGAAGTGCACTACCTGCCTGGAGAACACGTCGGGATTTTCCCAGGCAACCAGCCAGAATTAGTCCATGGCATCATTGCACGTGTCCACGATGCCCCTCCAGCTGATCAGACTATCAGGCTTGAAACCTGCACTGATGGTAAGTTGGCTTTCTTTAGACAAAATAACAGAGGATGTTGTTGGACAGATTTCTTTAAAATAGCTAAGAATTTTTATTGACAGAATTTGATTCTGTGGTTCTTTTCTTAAGTTTCAATAGGATTTTGTTGCTGCTTTTTAGTTATTCTTGTAATTCTTGATTCTGATTTTCACACTCTGGCAGTCCATGGTGACTTCACCAGGGTTTGCAGAGGTACCCAAGGTGACACTGTTTGTAATTCAGTTGCTAAATTAGCCATTGACTGCAATTAAATTAATCAACGGTTTGCTTATTGTTGCTACATATCAGAATCCTAAAATAGACTTACATGTCCTGACCGTCCTCCCCATCTTAGTAGGAACAATCTGCTAAATCATGGGATTCTGGCACACAGAAAGATGGTTTCCTCAAATGAAAGACTTATAGTTTCCAAGTGGTGTTTTGTTGTCACGCAGTTCTCTGTGTCAGATCCTCCCCTTACAGAATGTGTGAAACCAAACTTTCAGAAGGCTCCTGTGGTCTAGACCTGCTGCACCCTCCCTGAAGGCATATTTTGAAAGGCACTGAGTTTTGCAGAGCTCTACAGCTGTCAAATACCATGGGCATTGCCAAGTGGCCTTTTATTTCCCTCATTTCCAGGTGGCTACTGGACCAGTGACAAAAAGATTCCAGCCTGCACGCTCCCTGAGGCTTTGACGTACTTGCTTGATATCACTACTCCACCCTCCCAACAACTGCTAAAAAAACTCTCCCAGCTGGTGACAGCAGAAGGAGACAAACAGAGGCTGGAAGTGTTGTGTCAGGTAAGCCTATTGCAGTACTTTATACCAGGCCCTCTGATGCCTTTTGATTGTGTAGCAGAAGCTGAAGAATATTTTGTAGGGATGGTGCTGGGTTTTTATGCCTCTGTGACGTGTTCTGTGTTCTTGGAAAGCCAACCATGGTGAGGGAAAGGGTGGTCTGGAGGCTCAGCTTGGGCGTGGGAATCAGGAGGGCTCAGATCTGGTGTTTCCTGGGTGGGTCTGGGTGGGTCACTGCCTGCTGCTCTCTCGCCTCGTGATGGTCGATATTTTTGTCAGAGAATTTGGTACTGTGAGAGTAGGAGGGATGTGGTTTTAACTACCAAAGACTCATAGATGTGGTAAGTGCTGGCTCCTCCCTCTGGGCTCAGCAAAGCTCTGTAGGGATCAGGACCTGGGCCTACACAGTTTTATGGATGTCCCATAACAGGGAGCTGAGAAACAGATTCTGTTTCACTTTGTGCATCCTCACTGAGAGACCTGGTGTCTGAGAGCTTTATGGTGGGGATTCTGTACTTCTGTTTTCAAAAATTAAACAGTTTCTTAGGAAACCCCAGTATTGGCCTTGGAAAAGTTTTGAGAACTCTCTGTTGACTTGCCTGCATATTTAATTGAATGTAAAGCAGGAATATTTTTAAGGGACATTTCAAATATCCCTGATCTCCTGAACTCAGCATGACCTGCTAACACTGTGGTGATGCCCTTTGGCTTTTAGAGCACAGAAGAATACAATAAATGGAAGTTTTACAACAGCCCAAACATCCTGGAGGTCCTGGAGGAGTTTCCCTCTGCTGAGGTCTCCACAGCCTTCTTGCTGACTCAGCTGCCATTTCTGAAGCCCAGGTACTATTCTGTCAGCTCCTGCTGTGACATGACAGCCAGAGAGATTCATCTGACAGTTGCAGTTGTAAACTACAAGACAAGAGGTAAAGAACTGTTGTTTGCATTTCTCTCTTAATTAAATGATATTTTAGGCTGCACTGTGGTTCAGAAAAATCCTGTGTCTGCTATATGGCATGAAGCATATCTGTAACAAAAAATGTGTATTGTGATACTTGCAGAATAGTACACTGCAGTGCAGGTGTTCATACTGGGCCAGGATTTGCTAAAATCCTGCACCATCATCAGTGTATCCTTGGTTTATAAATCACCACTAGGCATACACTTCTTTAAAAACCATAATTTTAAGCATAAACTGCTTTTTTAAAGACGGAGAGCTTTCGAGTGCTGACAGAGCTGTTCTCCCTTGCTCTGCTTAGATGGAGAAGGGCCTTTGCACCATGGAGTCTGCAGCACGTGGCTGAGCACAATAGCTCTTGATGGAACAGTTCCATGCTTCATACGCAGGTGAGTGAGGGAGTGCAGGACTGGGAAAACCAAGATTAAACCCCCGAAAAACAGCAGTTCTTAGTTCAGCTTCTTCAGTGGGCTTTTTTCTTTGCATATTTTCAAGTGACTGGTGAGTACAAGCTGGAATAGCTGGGTCTGAGAAGAGAGGAGATCCCCTGTCTTCCAGAGATTAGATCCTTTACCATGTCTTATTTTGAGTAAAATCATGAATCATTAGAAAGTTCTGACATAATTCTATTCATATGACCCCATCTTCACTGTCAGCTTATCCACTGCAGAGCACAGAAAGCTGAGGGAACAAGGAGCACCCAGCACCCCGTCCAGCCCATTACTGCCTTCAGACTGGAGCCTCTGAGCTCAGACTCAGTCAGGAAACTGCCTCTGAGAGTCCGTCAGAAACAATTACCTAGTTAATGTGTTTTTACCTTTTAGTGCTAATGAATTCCATCTGCCAGAGGAGCCAGCCAAGCCCTGCATTCTGATCGGCTCGGGAACAGGGATTGCTCCCTTCAGGAGTTTCTGGCTGCAGCGTCTCTACGACCTGGAGCACAGAGGTACTGGTGGGGACTGTCACGTGGGGGGCCAGCACAGCCGGCAGCAGGGACATCCCAGTCCTTCAGACAGGGGCTCTGCAACCAGAGACACCCCCAAAGGTCAGCCAAGGAACCCTGCAGAGACCTGTCACCCCCAGGATGGTTGGGCACTGCACTGACACAGCTAATCCACCCCACTGGAGACCATCCTGGTGCTCCTGAGGGGTTTGGGGCCTCGGAAGGCGCAGCCTGTGTCTGTAAGTCCTGTGTGTCAGTGGCTGCCCCGGGGGCTCAGACAAGCACTTTGCCCTGTTGGCTTCAGGGATCAAAGGAGGTGACATGACATTGCTGTTCGGCTGCCGGCAGCCAGACCTGGATCACATCTACAGAGAGGAAACTGAGGAAATGAGGAGGAAGGGAGTCCTGAAAGAGGTCTACACAGCGTACTCCAGACTGCCTGGCCAACCTAAAGTAAGGCTGATTCCGTCATTCCTTAAGGGGTGGCTCCTTCCAGACTCATCCCTCAAGTTAAGATCTGGACTCTGCTTAACAATGTTCTTTAAAAATTTTAGTATTTTGCTTCAGTGTATTGTGAGCAGGTGACAAAAGGCCTCACTCCTTCGAAGGAAGGGGAATCTCACTGTGCACTCCAGCCCAAGCAAGCTGTGTAAATACAACCCCTCACTGCACTTACAATGCAAACAGCCTTTGAAACTAGAAACTGGAACATTTTCAGAAACCTGAGATTTTGCAGGATTTGGTTAGTCTGTGAGTTAACAATCGGTTGGCTCTTGGCCATTTGTCCCCATTTCAATGACACAGTGACCAAGAAATTAATTTTTGTGTAGAAAAAATCTTGTTTGAACAAAACAACAGCACTCGAGCTATCCTCTTTTTAGCTCTCCTGGAAAGTTAGGAGACTTTGCAGATACAGGAGTCTCGGTCTACTCTAGATTAATCAAGAGACAGGCCCAGCTTCCAAATCGGGGGCTTGTAAAGGCAGGATGAAGACGCTTTTATTGTCTGCTGTGGTGCAGCACAGCCCTGGAACAGATGGGGCATTTAGAGCCTTAGTGCACTGACCCACCCTGAATTTAGTAACCTGGTCTGATGGTGGTTTCCCTGTTCCCAAGGTGTACGTTCAGGACATGCTGCAGGGGCAGCTGGAGGCCCGGGTGTGTGAGCTGCTGCAGGGCCAGGGCCACGTGTACGTCTGCGGGGACGTGCGCATGGCCAGGGACGTCGCGCGGGCGCTCCGCGCGCTCCTCGCCAGGGCCCTGCAGCTCTCTGAGCAGCAGGCAGACGAGTATTTCTTCCAGCTCAAGGTATGCTCTGATACACAGGGTGCTCTCTCCAGTCAGTGCTCAGGGTGGGTTACAGAAGCCTGCAAACCACACTGCCACGAGCTCCTTTGCGGCCGAATGCGCAGGAACAAAGGCTTAGTCCCCCCACTGTGACTGCAGCTGCAGCTTCTCTTTGCTCAGGGTGTGGGACTGACTTGAGCTGCTCTTCTCTTACATCTGCCCTCTTCCCTGGTGTCTCCCTGTGGGTCCTGGAGATCAGCTTTGCAGTGTGTCAGGAACCTCAGGAGTTTGAGACTATTGTAGCAACAGGCACATGGTGGGATTGTTGGGTCTGTGCAGGGCCGGGGGTGGGACTGATGATCCTGATGGGTCCCTTCCAACTCAGCATATTGTATGATTCTGTGAGGAGAGGAGAGTGAAGTTAGGAATTTAGTGGGCCTGTCACTGAGAGCACAGTGCCTGGGGCTGCTGCTTTTTAGGATGCTCTTGTTATCAGAACTCATCCTGGAGCACGTGTGCCTGGGATTCAGAGAGGTCCCTTTCACTGTCAGAAACAAAAGTCTACCATCACAAAACCAGCCCTACACATGCAAAAGGCCTTTTAGTTACTGAACTGATACCTAAGGAGGAGCTGGCAGGACTTAATTCATCTCTTGGGTGTCCTTTCTTCTTTTTGCAGAGCCAAAAACGATACCATGAAGATATATTTGGGGCTGTGTTCCCACATGAAGTCAAAAGAGCTTTACAACCCACCAGTTAAGGAACAAATCTACTTCTGTTTTAGACAATACTTGCACATTTGTTGTTACTTTCAAAAAGCCTGGATTCAAATCCTTTTTCATGTTCAATAGTGCACATATATAGGATTGTAGGATTCGACTCTTAAACCTCAGCCTTAATTAAGAAAAACACTAAATTTAACTTTTGTCGCTATTTATTCTGACGCTCTTTTAATAGATTATCTTAACAGTGAAAATACAAAATATTTTTCAATATTGCCTATGATAGTATAAATCTGGTATTTTTTGTAAATAAAAGGAAAATGTAGAGTTTTGTACTATGTTAACTAGAGCTGAAATCTTTTTTTGAAATGTACTGTTTATCTTTGTGACTTTATTTATATCAGATTGGTTTACTTGCATATTATCTTCACTTGGAAGCAAGTGAAGGATGGTTGTGTTACTGGGAGTTGTCTGGCCACAGGCCTTGCTGGATCTGGAGCAATATTTGCAAATGGGATAATGATGTGCTGGTCCCCAAGTGGAAACACCTGCTGCATCTGCTTCAGAGGTACCTGTTGAGCAGGTAGTAGTGTTGAATTGTGCTTTGTGTGATTCAGGTACATGAACCTGAGTAGCTGTTGTTACAGAGCCTGTGGCAGGAAAGTTCTGAAAATTCCAAAGCACTTTCTCACATTTGAATCCTATGCTCTGGTTTACTTGATTTGTTTGTAATAAAAGTTGCCTTTATACCAAGACAAGCAAGCTGGTGTGAATCAGTGTGCCTCTTCTTGCTCTTGGCTTCAGCCTGAACAGGCAGAGGTAGCTAAGTCAGCTCTCAGGTTCTGCTAAGGTGGGTTTGGGCTCCAGCCAACTCTTCTCCATGAGGAAAGGGCCTGTCCTCAGGGGTTATATGGTCTGCCTAAGATCAGTTTTGCATTTTTGTTACTGCCAGGGAAGTGTGAGTTCACACCAGAGAGTGTGAGACTGGCCTGCAAACTGCCCTCCTTCTATGTGGGACCTGGGCTCTTTCTAGGCCTTGCATTTAAGTCAGAGCTTCTACTTCCTTGACTGGGAGTTACAGATTAACACTTTCTGAAGCAATTAGTGCCTGATTTCATTAACACTGAAGCCCAACTTACACGGATTTGTGGGAATTCAGCATCCAAAACAGGCTGTGTGCCAGAGCACTGAGGTGCTGATAGACCTCCTTGTTCTTGGCCTGGTTCTGTACCTGCCTTTGGGTACAGGGGTGAACTGGGGCAGCTGGGCTGGACTGGGGCGGCTGGGCTGGACTGGGGCAGCTGGGCTGGACTGGGGCAGCTGGGCTAGCAGCTCCCTGGCCCTGTGCTGGCTGGGGTGGCACCAGGCTGGCAGTACAGGAACACTGCTGGCTGCCCTCCATCCCAGAGGGCACAGGGCGTGTTCCCGAGGTTTGGGGAGCAGTCCAACATTGGTGTATGCACTTCTAACCTGGTTTTAGTAACATTTATTAACTTGAGGAAAAGGAATGGAACGTATGGACAGGATCCATGAGTCCAGGGAGGTGACAGAAGGTTGGGCCTTGTGTGAGGGGGAACACAGCAAACCTGGGGCTGTGGGTCAGCCCTGCCAGGCAGAGGGGAAAGGGACAGGTGAGGCCCATATGGGACAGGTGAGGCTCGTTAGGAGAGCTGAGGGCTGAGGGGGCACAGCTGAGGCTCGTTAGGAGAGCTGAGGGCTGAGGAGGCACAGCTGAGGCTCGTTAGGAGAGCTGAGGGCTGAGGAGGCACAGCTGAGGCTCGTGAGGAGAGCTGAGGGCTGAGGAGGCACAGCTGAGGCTCATGAGGAGAGCTGAGGGCTGAGGGACAGAGCCCGGCAGAAAATGACTGTGCTGGGATAAGGTGCAAGGCCAGTGAGCTCTGCGATCCAGGAGGCAGAATGAAGTCAGGTAGGTGAAAGGCTTTTTCTTTCTGTGGTTTTATTCGTGGCAATGCTGTGTTATATTGTCTCTGTGCAAAGGGTTCTGCTCTGGGTGGGTGGGCGCCCCAGCTGCCCTGCTGGGAGCCAGGGCCGGGCTGAGAGGAGAGGGCAGGAGCTGCTGCCTTGGGTGTGAGGAGCAGACTGAGCTCTGAGGGGGAGGCTGGGATGTGTTGTGTCCAGCGTTCCTGGATTCTGCTCCAGTCAGTTTGTTTGTAGCCTGAGCTGTTGTGCTTTGTGGGTTGTTATTTGGTGCCTCCTTTGAGTGAACCCCCATTTCTGTGGCTGCACTGAGGTGTTTGGTGTGTCAGGCACCCAGCAAGTCTGGTTGGAAGGTTTAAAATGCCCTTGAGCATTGCAGTGCAGCTGGCAGAGGCTGGATGACCCCTTGGTGTGGGCTCTGCTGGGCTCTGGGTGTTGCCTACTCGTGTTCCTGGTTCTGGGGGCTCTCGGAGCGGAGGGGCCTCGCTCTGTCTGTGCCGTGGACAACCTGGGGCAGTTCTGGGGCACAGCCTGGGCTGGGAAACATCAAACTGCTCTGGGTCACAGCTGGGGCAGAACCTTCGTGCTCGGGGATGGCAGTTTGTGTGTTTTGAGTTTTTAAATCCAACACCTCTGCCTTTCAAGTTTAGTTGAGAACTAAACTCACTATTTCTTATTCTTTATGAAAGACAACAAAGCTCAACTTATATCTTAAGCTTTTTATTGCTTGCATATGAGAGATGTAGATAAGATGGATGACATGTGGAGTAGTGCTTTTATGATGGCTCAGGCCATTCCCGGCAGGGCAGCACAATGCCATCGTTATTCCCACACAAAGCCTTTGGCAGCAGCAGAACGTTCCGGGATTAATTAACACCCGGCAATGGCACTTCAGTGCAGAGCAGGGTCTGGCTGGCAGAGCCTTCCCCACTCTGCAGGTGGGAAGGTGGGGCAGGACCTTGTGCAAAGGAGGGGAAGGTGCTGGAGATCCCAGAACGGCCTCGAGTGTGTGAGGGGTAGCTGCTCAAAGAGTTCAGTGCTTCAGGAAAACTAAATGTCAGTTTCATTAGCCATTTAATAATGTGGCTCATCATATCTGGGAGGGGAAAATTTGATAATTGCAAATGGACTCAACATCTCTTAAAGTGGCCTCATGCAGGGGGAGAGTGGCCTGGGCCTGGCAGGGAGGGCTGGAGCCCAGCCTGGGCACTGCTCTCCCCTCGCTGTCTGAGGTGTTTGTCCCACAAATCCCAGTTAGAGCACAAAGGGAGGGAACAGCCAGAGCCCCAGCAAAGCTGGGGCAGCTGTCTGGGGGCTGGGGCCACTGGCATTTGTGACAGCAAACACAAAACAGGCACGAGCTGCTGTCACCAGGGAGGGAGGATGTCGGTGACCGACAGCCCATGGGACGGGGAGGGGGCAAATGGGCTCCAAGGCCACAAATTCCTGAGTCAATCCAGCAAAAGCTGCCAGGCACAGCAAGGGCTACTCTAATCTTATTTTTGTCTTGTATGACCTAAACCCGAGACTTCTGCCCCCCTTTGCCTCAGCACGTCCTTCCAAGGGCTTCTCTGTGCGATAGGATTTCTAGAGCCTGGCCCACCTCTGCCCCGAGAGCTGCTGATCCTGCCCCAGGTCAGAGCAGGGTTGAACACTTGCTCTCCTCCCTGCCGTTCCCCTCTCCGGGTCTGCTGAGCTCAGCAGGGCAGGAGGGCTTTGAGGGAGCTCTGTGCTCCGGGGGGTCTGTGCCCCAAGGAGGGGCTGAGCTCTGGGGCTGCCTGTGCTCACCGAGTCCCCGAGGCTGACCCGTCCCATCCCTATTGCCCAGTGTCTCCTGCTGTCTCTTGGGCTCTCTGGGGTAGCAAAGGGAACGGGAAATGCCAGGAATCCCCTTCTGCTGCAGGGCAGGAGCAGAGGGTGAAGGAGCTCAGTGGGGACAGCTCCGGTGACCTCCCTGCACGGTGTCAGGGAGTCACTCTGGGAATCTGCTCCTCTTCTACTTCAGCTGCAAGTAGGTGGGCAGGGAAAGGTCAAACCACGACTCAGAAATGCTCACTTTATCCAGAGCAAAGATTTATTCACTGAAAAGATTCCTACATATCCAGAATTCCAGTAGCATAGAGTGCACTCTTGGGTTTTTTTCTTTTTTTTTTTTGCTGGTTGCATAAACTAATACAGAAACTGTTGTTAATCCTGACAATATGTAATTAATTTAATAGCAATTCTGGAAGACACTCAGTTCATAGAAAATATAAAAAAAAATTTGTACTGTACAAAGTTTACATCACATTTGAAAAGAAAACGTGTCCATGTTCACCATGTTACAGACCATTTACATTCACTACCGACGAGTGGCTCCTGTAGCAGCATCGTCACAGGGACAGCTCCAACGGGACGGGGGCAGGACATGGACACAGCCTGGTGCTTGGTCTGCTGGGGACGGCAGAGCCCTCGAGCCCTGGGGTGGCTCAGCCCAGGCTACTGACTGAAACAAAACAGCCCCGAGACAGGAACTGCTCTCTCCTCTGGGCTGCTCTGGGACCAGAGGCTGGGCTTTGTGTTTAAGGGCAATTTATGGGTGTTCCACACACCACACAGGTCAGGTCAGGTTAGAATCCCAAATTCTGTTCAAGGCAGATTTTGAACAACCCCCTGTGCCCAGGACTGCAGCAGGGCATGTTCCCAGCTCTGCTGGACATGTCCCAGTGTCCAACACACTGACCTGGGGCACAGAGGGGCAGGAAGGGTCCCCACAGCCAGGGAGGACAAATGGTGACAGTCTGTTGGGTTTTTAATTCTTTTGTTTCAATCTGGCTGCACACCCAGGGCTGGCTGTGCTTCCCCAGTCCGGCTCTGAGACAAAACCTGAGCACACACTGAGGTCCCAGCTGGGCCACTGGTCCCACCCGGAACATCCCGGCTGTCCCGGCTCTCGGGACACGGACTGAGCCCAGGGCCTGCAAAGGGACAGGCTCAAGGAAGCCATGGGGGCTCCAGCCAGAGGCAGCACTCCTCCCTGCTTTGGGTTTGTGCTGTGCTGCTGTTATTTAAGCAGCACTTGTGGGAAAACAACTTCTGCTTAAAGCTGCTGACACACAATTACTGAGAGAAAACAAACAGTAGCGAGTCCTGCAGAGCCCGAGGGTGCAGATGAAACTGCTGTGCCAGGAGGGGATTGATTTGCCTTTACCAGGGGAGAGGAAAGGGAGCACAGAGAACTGCAAGGCCACACCTGGCCACGCCAAAGCCATTTTCTCTTATATATCCGAGACACATTTCAAAAGTCTCTGTCAAAACATTTGGAAGAAGCTACAACTGACACACAGGAGTGAAGGTCTCTGCTCAACAGAACTCAGGTTTTGTGCCACTTAGCTCTCCACACAAGGCAGCCGAACCGAGGGCTGGCACTTGGCCCACAGCGTTTTAGAGCTCACCTTCTCAAACCTCAGGTGAAAGCCTTGTGATGGTGGGGAAGGGGACCTGGGGGGTGTAATGGGCTGCTGCAGTTGGAGAAATGAAATCTGATGAGTCCCAGGGAACCCTAAGGACCTGTGTCAGCAAAACCAGCGCTGCACAGACAGGAAGGGTCTGAGCCGTTGTGGTGTACTGGGGGTCCTCCCACAGAAGCTGAGGAACACGGATGGGAGGCACGAGGGAACCTCTGGTAAGAGAGACTGCAGTTAACTGGCGAGTGGGATGATGAATCCAGCACCTCGTTGTGGTCACTGGCTGCTCACTGCACGACCCCCACACTGTGCACTGGATGGGGGGGATGTTTTTTTGGTCTTAAGCCTTTGAAACAAGTCTGAGCTGTTGGAGTGAGGCAGGGCCTCCAGACCCTTCCTGGTTGCAAGATTTCTGTTGTTCTTAAGTTTTTTACGCAAAACAACTGCTGGAGTCCTGTATTTTTCACAAAGAGCTTGCAAGTTTAAATGGGACTGATGGTAGGTGGTGGCAACACTGTGTATGTGCAGTGACTTAAACCTCTTAACAAGCTCGGTGCATCAGGGCCTTACTTAATGCATTATTTAGGACTGGCTTTTCCCTTGTCCTGCCTCTCTTGCCAGGTACACCCTGGTCCCTGAGCAAAGACAATCCCACAGATGGGTTTGCCTTTCCCCATGGGAGGAGAAACCCACACTGACTTCCCCATGTGTGGAACAGGGAGCTTCTCTCCTCCCACAGTGAGCAGGGTTTTGTTTGGGCAGGACAGGGCGGTTGGCAGATCCCCTGGTGTTGACCAGCCAAGTGGCTTCAGCTGAATTTGCCTCCCAATGCTTCCATGTCCCATGACCTAATGCTCCTAACACAGTCTTCAACAGCCCATTGCACCTCTCAGTCAGAGGCTTGTGGGTGATCAGGGATGTGACAGATCCACTCGATGCCGTGTTTGTTTGCCCAAGAGCTTGTAAGATGATTCTGAAAGTGAGTCCCATTATCTGATTCAATTCTCTCTGGGGTCCCATGTCACCCTGCAGCTCTGGAAAATGCCTCTTCTTCTACAGCTGCAACAGTGATGGGGCTGGAAGAATCAAGGCTGTTGGCCAGTGTTGTTTCCAGAAACGTCACAACTTTAGGGGACTGGAACATCTGCCTAAATTTCAAAAGAATTTGCCCCCTGTGTGGAGCTGTGACATGTCATGGGTTTATTTTTAAAGGCCAGCAAGTCTCAATCCTCTGGGATTGTACAAGAAGCAGCAGGTTTTAGTGTGAGTTCTGTGGAGAAGAGCGTTTGAGTCATTAACTGAGACAGCCCCCCCAGCAGACACTCCCTGCAGCAGGACATCTGTGCTGCTGGAGCTGAATTCAGGGTGACCCAGGGCTGGACCAGCCCTGCTGAACCAGACCTGGGGCTCGGTGACTGGTTTGGGCACGTGGCAGTGCAGCAGGCTGGGCTTTCCCCTCCCTCTGGAGGCCACTGCAGTCTGTTCTGCAGCAACTGTCCCACTGCTCAGGGAACCCAGAGCTCCGCAGGCAGAGCGTGGCTCCTACTGACCACAGACACAAGGAGGAACCAGAAACTGTTCTTCTCTCTTTCTCAGTGCTATTTGAGAATGGCTGTAGTTAAACTTGATTCACTGTTTATTATGTTTAAAAAAATATAGTTCACACAAAAGTATCATGTAAACATTGTTTAAATAACTGCTGGTGCTCAGGCAGGACACGGGGCTGAGCTGATGGTCTTCAGAGGGGCTGCACCAGCCTCGGCACGGAGGAGCCACTGAGGGTTTCTGGTGCCGTGTGGGAGCAGGCAGAGACACCGGCACAAGGACACCGCTACAGCTTTGGGTTACTCGGCTCCAGGATTCCCAAGCCAAATCTTTCAAAACGCAGGACAACTTTGCTACTGTTAATGCTGCAGAGTGGGGGGGGGAGAGGAGAAGGGAGGGGGGAAAGTGTTACTGATAGTTCTTCTTAAAGCTACAGCCCTATCCCAGGAGCTGAAATAGGTTTGATTCTGCCCTCGTAGCACCCAAGAGAGGCTCAAGTAATTAAGCAGCAAACACATGAAGCTATTCATGTGAACCCCATCAGTGGGAAGAAACACACACAATCTGATTTGTTCAAGCAGGAGGAACAGGAGCTTTTCCCAGGTACCTACAGTGAGGGGAAGCCCAGCACTGGTTTTCAGAGAACACTTGGTTCCCTTGAAGTAGAAGGGAAGCAAAAACTGACAGAATTCTCTTTGTAAGAGAAAAGGGGGTTTTGACAAGATACATGAATAGGTTAAAAAAGTCCAGCAGAACAAACCCAAACCCCTTTGCTCCTCTATAAAGGTGCATCGAGGTGTCTCTCCCCTCGCTCTTATGCTGTTGACAGAGCCAGAAGCACCTTCAGCTCAGAGCCTTCCTCGCGCGCGGGTGGCAGCGAGCACGGCCTGAGCACACAGGAGACTCGGGAGTGGATGTGGGTGTTTGGCCTCAGACAGCAGAAACCCCGCTGGCCCTTAGTGCATGTTCTCCTCTGCCCCTGTCCTGTCCCCTCCAAAGCAGTGAAAAAAGACCTTTTCTGAAAGGCACGTGTTTGCTGTGGTACCTGTGAGCCTGCCAACCCCCACGCTGAGTCCTTCTGACCAGGGGATGTAAACAGAAGCAAACCATAACATTCCAAGCACTACATCTGTGAGGAGAGGAGGAGCTGAAGAGCTTTCCTCCTCTTTTACACAGCTTTGTAGCTGGTCCCAGCTGACCCACATGGGCCTGTTCTGGACACTGCCCACAGCCTGTTCCCGGTGGGCTAAGGACTGTCAGCTGCTCCAAGTGGAGCGAGGACCATCCTTCTTTCTACTCAAGAACTGGCCCTGGCTGCAGTGTTGTCCCCCCAGCCCTCAGCTCCTACTGGTTTGCAAGTGGAGGTTCAGTCCTGGCTGTGCCACGACAGTGTCCCTGTCACCTTCAGCCACAAAGCTCCAGCACAGGGCAGGGCGCAGCCTTGGCGGGACCCGCAGCAGCCCAGCAGTGTGAGAACAGCCCTGACCTGCTGGGCAGGACACCCAGCCCTGGCTGGCACGAGCACCTGGGCAGGCAGGGAGGTCCCTGCACCTTCCCGGGGGGGTCACAGACTCCTGGAACGCTCCAGAGGGAGAGGAGGCCGCGGTGTTAGGCAGGAAGGTCTCGCAGACAGGAGTGGTTATTGAAGCAAACAGCCCACACCAAGCAAAGGCAGAGAGGAGAACTCGGATAAGGTGTTGATTATGTCCATGGGTTAATTTCGTGGTTTGTTTTTGCTTTTTTAATGGAAGGTGATTGTCCAAGTTGCTGGTTAGGACACGACACATGGAAGCATGCAAGGTGGAGCCCGTTATTGCACCAGTAGCTACAACCTACAAAGAAATATGGGAGGGAAGGGAAAAAGTCACCATGAGAGTTAGTTTTCAGTTATTTAAAGCAAGCCCTTGAGAACTACATACTGCAAAGCTTTGAGCAGGCTGGAGCAGGGGTTAGTGCACTGTGTGAAAGGATCTGTCAGAGGGCAGGACATGTCTCTTCAGGGCAGACTGACTGAGCAGGGCTGTGGCTGCTGGAGCCTCCCCCAGGACCTGGACAGATCCCAGCTTGCAGGGGATGAACAAGGGGGCTGCCTGTGCCTTCACCTCAATGAGCACTCAGTCAGTGCTGGTAATTTCAGTCTCCCCTATTAAATGCTTTGAGCAGAGAAAAAGGAGCAAAGTATGAATTGCCATGAAGCGCTTGGGGTGGGGGTGTCAGTCTGTCCACCCAGGCAGAGAGAGCTGGGGCAGCCACTGTGTAAGGCACTGGTTCCACAAGCTGTTCAAGAACAGCTCCTGTGGAAACACAAATCCCAAATCATCACCTGACAAACTGCTCTGGAATTAAGTGTTCTCATGGACTGACTGCCCAGAGGGGAAGTGTTTCTCCAAGTTCACTCCAGTGTGATGTCAGAGGACAGTGCAGGAGTGGGACTGAGGGGATGCCTGGTGCTCACTCTGCTCCGTGGGGGCTGGTCAGGAGGTGAAAAGGTGTCACCTCAGTGCCCAGGGCTAAGGACCCAACACTCGGGGTCTCACTGGATGGAGACATGAGAGCAGGACGGGGCTGACACAGCTGGAGTGCCGGGAGACAGGGGGGGTCTGTAGGAAGGAAAAATACCACCCAAAGCCACTGCTGTATCTGCAGATCTCTTGGCAAAAGAATTGCTGTTTTCATAATATAACAGGGCTTAAACACAATGATCTCCCTCTGAGGCAATGGAGGATAGTTTAAAAACATGGGAGGAAATTCCCAAGTGAAGCTGGATGCCTTGAAAGGATGGATAACAGAAAAGCAGACTCAAGAAACCTGGGTATGGACCTGGCCAGTGAAAGCTGTGCCTGGAAATCGGGCCTGGGGTGCTTTAGGCCAGAAAAGAAAACAAAATTGTGTCCTCAAATTATGACCACAGCACAGATGAGCAGCAGTTACCTGCATGTCCATTTCTTAGCTCAGATTTTGTTGGTTTCTCCTTAAATTTTTATTTTTAAAAACCTGGACAGTGGAACTCAGCAGGGCTGAAGCCCCCTTGGCTCCCAGGTGTGTCCCACAGCCCGTGGAGCCACTGGCTGGGGACGGCCAGGACAGCTGCCCCATGTCAGGGTTGTTCAGGGGGGACACGAACACCTGACCAGAGTTCCACAGTGAGTGCTCTTTGTGTAGAGGTGAGGGCAGAGTCTCAGAGAAGCACTCCAGTTTAAAGTTGTTGGACATCATGGAGTGTCAAGGATCCAGCACAAATGGTGGGGAAATTGTGCAAGAGAAGTGGCAAAATTTTCAACCAAAGCCCCAAACAACCCCACACCCACCAGAGGCTGAACTGCTGCGACATCCCCGTGTCAAGAGTTCGGGTGGTTATGATCTGGTGTTACAGGAAGATTGTGAAAGGTTATGGAAAAGGAAGGGGTGGGTTAACATCAGAAAAAGGAGAAAGAAGAGAAAATATGAGCACTTCAGGAGATGAAAATAAAACACTGAGCCAAGCATGTGGGGAATGGGCATAAGGTGGAAACGTGTCTGTGGTTTCACACTCATCCAGTCTGAACCACTTCAGAGTGGAAACGGTGATATGTCCTCGGGTCCTGCCTTCCTCAGGAAGTACCTGCCATTACCACTACAGGGCAAATTCTGACCACTTTGGGGTCAGTGTGGGCCCCTCCCGATGCTGTTGGTGGATACTCTCTGACACCAAACAGCTGGATCAGTTTGGATCTACTGGAGGGGGTGAATATGGCAAAGCAGGCGATGAACTGACTGAGGTGGCTTAACTGCATCATTTCCCAGAACCAAAGCAGAAGAGCAGAGTGTTCCCCTCCTGTCTGGTCTGACAGCCCCCAAGAAGGCAAAGCAAGCTCACAAATGGTCAGTTAACTGGAGTGGCAGAACTGCTGTGAAGAGCAGCAGGTACTCACTCAGCAGACTTCCAGAAGTGCCCCGGGTGGGAGAGCCGGCGGTTGAGTTTTGGCAGTTTTTCAAGCATCTCCATGAGGACAGTGAAGCTCGGCCTCTCACTGAGCTCGAAGGCCCAGCACGCCGAGAGGATTTCCTGCAGAGGACATTTATGGCTCGTTACCTCACCTGGCTCACAGGTCAGCTGTGCAGATCAGAAAGCTGACTGAGCACTGGGATGTGTGTGAGCCCAGGCAGATCCTGACTGCTTAACACAGGGCCTGGACACCCCTACAATCCAACAGTTTCCCCGGTGCTGGGGAATGTCCACTTCTGCACAACAGTTACAAGCAGAGGCTTAGCCTCTAACCTGGTCTGCCATTCTCATCTGTTCTCTTTCCTGCCCTTTATCTTTAGAGTTATGAGTGAAATAAATCTCCTGAAGCAGCTCCCTCTCCTCCTGAGAGCGTGCTGTGTGGAAGGGCTCCTGTGGTACTTACGTTGACCTCCTTCCCCAGGCTGACGGTGGCCAGGACCTGCCGCACGCCCTCGCCGCTGCCGACCTGCCAGATGAGCGCCTCTGCGGGCTGCGTCCGGAACGGCCACTCCCGAGCCTGCAGCTCGAACCACACCGTCCTGCAAGGCCAAACACATCGAGCCTCTGCCTCCCCAGGGGAAAACACCAAACCCTGACACTGCTCCAGCTTCTCCAGCTGAGCTGCAGAGGGTGCACAAAGCTGTGCAGCAAACCCCTCCCACCCGTGACTGCTGTGCTGAGGAAAACGCATCCCAGCTGGAATCCCGAGTCTGTGAGAAGGGGATCCCTCCCTGGAAGGCTCAGGCCTGTAACAAATCCCACTTGGCAAGCTCTCCTGGTACTCTTGGGTGCTCCTTCCTTACCCAAAGGCATAGATATCTGCAGCTTTGGAGAAAGGCAGCTTGTCTTCATCTTTGCCTGGGGCCATCTCGCGGACGATCTCGGGGGCCAGGTAGCACAGCCAGTCGTGAGGCAACTTCAGCTCGTTCTCCCTCCTGGGTCCAAAAGAAAGCAGCAGTACTGAAACACTGGCGTGTAGGTCGTATCTGTGCTTCACCTCACGCTTGACTTTATTTACTAAAATGTTTTTGCTATTTGTTTCTCATTTTCTTGACATGTTAACAAATAAGCACATGTCAGCCTAACTCTCCAGCTCACTCCTGGGCTTAAAGTTTTGTTTGTTCTGTGCTCTGAGTCTTAATCCATCCATAACACACTAGCTCTGTGCTGCTGGAACTGTAGGAAGAAATCTGCTCAAAAAGAAAACAAAGCAAAAGTGCAGAGTGCAGACTGAATGTGGACTAAAGCAGCTGACACTGCTCGGGTACCAGGTACGGCAGGAAATGTTTCCCTGTTGGATCATCATTTGTCATTCTGAAGGTGGACCAAGCAGTGAAACCTCCGCTCACCTTCCTTCCTGAACCACGCCCGAAATTCCAAATAATCCGAAGTCGGTGATCACAACTTTCCCATTGTCATAGAAAACATTCTTGGATTTCAGATCCTTATGTACGATGCCCTTTGCGTGGAGATACCCCATGCCCTGGGAAATACAGCAGAGGTGGAAATGTTTGAGGGGTTGTTACTATTGCCAAGCCCACTTAGCTTTCTAACACAAACTCCCTCTCGTATCTGCAGTGTAAAGGACTGGCTGGGGACAGGGCAGTTGTGGGACTTGTGCAGGAAGGTGTGAGGGAGCAGCTCCCAGCTCAGAGTGCAGCCTCCAAGCTCTGGCTGAGGCACTGCCCCGCGGCTCCACTGGCACAATGAGCCCTTACCTTAATGATCTCCTGTGCTATCTGCCTGGTTTTGTTAATGTCCAGGGAAATCTTGGGGTCCCTCACAAAGGAGTGCAGTGTCCTTCCTTTGCAGAAGCTACAGAAAATTTTTGCACATTAAAAAAAAATTAGCTAGCTATGTAATACTTATATTTTAAAAATACTAGTAAGATGCTGTCCTTACCTGGTAATGATTGCTAAGTGAGGGGGGTTCATGCAGGCTCCCATGAACAGCACCACGTTCTCGTGCCGGGTCTGTCTGTAGTTCATCACCTCCTTTTTAAAGAGCTTGAGATGATCCTGGTTGTTCCCGTCGATCTCCAGCAGCCTGATGGCCACCTCCCCGTGCCACTTGCCCTTGTAGACCTTCCCCCAGCGGCCCTGGCCGATGGGGTCCCCCAGCTCGACCTGCTCGAAGGGGATGTCCCACTCCTGCAGGTACACGCTGGTCTGGCTGGGCTTGCGGTAGATCATCCCCTGCAGCTGCGGCCGCCGGTTCGGCAGATCTTCCACCTCGTCCTCGTCATCCTCGGGCTCTGATTTACTTGTCTCTGGTTCTTCCACCTGTTCACAGCAAGGCAAGGGAAAGGTGTGCTCAGAGTCACACGTGGGGGGCAGAGCAGCCCAGCAGCACAGGCTGCTCCCACACCTTTGGGGCCAACCAGCAAACCCACCTCTGCCTCACGTCCACCTCCGCCCGGGCCTGGCTGGGCAGTGCTGCAAGAGAAGGTCTGCAGTGAAAACAATGTTTGAAATCCTCCTGAGGTGGAAAACTGAGGGGGCTGCATTGCCATTAGGGGAGGGGACAAAGCCAGCAGAGAACAGATCCTGACAGAGTTACAGCAGATCAGACAAAAACACAATTCCTGCTCCACGTAACAGAGAAGGACTCTAAGCTCACTCTAGCAAACAAGGGACAAAGACTCTGAAGGGATTCTCAATGATTAAGTGGCAGAAATTGATTTGGCAGTGGCTCTGTTATTACAGCGTGTTCCAGGAATGGATACTCCCATTCCTGCTCCTGAAACCCCTGCAGTGGAGCAGCCCTGTGAGAGCTGGCAGTGCAGCCTGCCAGCTTTTCCATGCCCTGCAGTTCAGATCCTGAAAGAGCTGTTTGCTTGCAGCTCAGTGGGCCTTGCCTCTTGAGTTATAAAGCTCCAACTTCTGTTCATCCCACCCTTCTGACCTGGGGATTGCACACAATACTCAGGTATTAAAGGCTTGGACTCCTTCGTGTCCCGTTTAGAGCTGTGTCATATTCAGCTTTATAAAATGGGGACAGCATCGCCCTTGCTGGCTAAAATTATCTTGTGAGTTCTCAGATGTTAAGTCCAGGTTTGGCCCTAACACAGCATTTCTGGACTGAGCTGAGGATTATCAGTAAACACTGTGCAAACAAAAGGATTTAAAACTCTACTTACTTAGTGTCTGCAGCAGTTTCTGGAAGCTGTGCTGTTTGTGCAGGGCTGGGAATTTCTGTGTAAGTAGAAACAGTTACGATACATCTTTTACACCTCAATCTCAGAGATTGCAAGTTTTAACATTGCAAGAGCAATTATTTGCTTCTTATTCAGGAATTATAAACTCAATCACAGATAAAGTTATTTTATACTTCTATTCCTTTAAAACTATGCTCATCTCTGCTACCCATGTTGGCCCAATCCTCTTCCCATTCCCCTACTGATCGGTAAAGTCTTTCTGGCAGGGCACAGAACCCTAAAAGTGAGTCTTTTTAAAGGAGGAACATGGATGTGGATAGAATCCCATAGCAGCTGTTGTACAGCTGAATATTCCAAGTTTCATCTCAGTACATAAATCACATCAATGCCCTGGCTCAGGGGAGAGAGGCCCGAGTATACACTGAGATAAGAGAAAGTCTGAATTGGTTTAGACGTGTTTTTTTAAAGCAGGATTATTGTTCTTTGGCAGCATGCAGAGGTTTACAAACAGGTTATGTTTTGGCAGTAGAAGTTGGTTAGTAGAATTAAAACAATCAACTCACCTGGGAAGATAAACTGTTGTCTATGCTGAAGGTAGTAGGCAGCTTTTTAATTAATTGGGGTTTTGTAAAAGAACCGCAAAAAAAATACCAGGAGAAAAAAAACAAAACAACACAAACAATTAGAGGATCATCAGTGAGTGCCCCAAGTGCATTCAATGAATTAGTCCCAGCTCACTGCTGGGAACAGATTAGTAGATTATCAGCCTGCTCGAGGGGGGATTTCAGCACATGCATTTGGGAAGCCCCTGAGAGATGACAGGTATCAAACACAAGCTGTTACCAGTCACAAACAGTCTGGTGGGCAAACAGCACATTGAGACCCTCAGTGGCAGAAGCAAATGTAGAGCCCAGGAATGTCCAAGGCAGGCCCACATCAGGTGGTGCTGCAATGCTCTCTCATGTCAGCTTTGCAGAGGTGCCCCCACAGAAGCTGAAGCTCATGAGCCATCTGCATTTTTTATTTTTATTTCAGTTTTTTAATTTCTGAGTAGTTGTACCAATACAAAGTAGCTGCAGTGGAATCCTTACACTGAACTGGTTCTAATCCTGCTCCTTTTGAGCAGGCTCAAACAGCAACTGGCACTCACAGTTCAGAACCTGATGCAAAATTCAGCAGCGTTGAAGACCAGATGTAGCAGCTACTGAGCAGCATCTGACTTCAGTTCCACATCACAGGAATTACATTTATTCCCAGAATGTAAATCTTTGCCCTTGTCAGAAATTCTTGCCCCTCTCAGCTCTGGTAAAAGCTGCACATTGGGGCTCTTAATCCATAAGGTATGTAGGGTAAACTCTTCTCCACCAGACATCTGTGTCAATGGTTTAACAATGGGTGTTGATTGTGGGTTACATTTTGGAACAGCCTGGTACTTCACTGCAGTTCTCATTTTTACAGCCTGCTCCTGCCATCACCCAAGTCCTGATTTAAAGCCCCTGGTGAGCACACATAGCAGGCAGCATGCATTGTACAACACAAGGGGAAAGGGAGGAGAAAGAATATAATTTTTTTTTTTTTTAGTCCTTTTCCAAAAAGGAGGAAAGAGAAAGGTCAAATCATTTAAGAAAGGTGCCAACATTCCTCAATAATCTGTTTCCTACAAAGGTCTTTTGCTGATACCCTTAAAAACTTGTAAGAACAGACCATGTTCTTTTATCAGGTAACAAAATACACCTTCACACCTTGCTTAGGGCACAACCATGTAGTCAGAAAGCTCTACTTGCAGAGAGGCCGTTCTGCTCTTGACAGGTCTCCTGAAGGAGAGGAGTTTACCTGGGAAGTTGAATCTCCCGTCCCTCTGGCCCATGGGAGATGGGTTTGGGGGAGGTGTTGCACTGGGAGGGTTGGAAGACTGAAAAGGTGCTGGGGAAGATGGAGTGGATGAGGTTGTAGAGGAAGGATTACTGCTGGAGTCCAGGTGGTTTATTGCTGGTGGATGCTCCTGCAAAGCAAGGAAAATCACTCTGAGAAAACAGTAAAAAGACAGGACAAACTGCCCTCAGTGTTTGCTGGACAACAGAGAGAGGGAAGTTGTTCCCAGCCTTGATCATGGCACTGTTTTTCTGAGTAAGCACCTGCAGCTGTGCACAGCCCATGTTTTACACAGAGAAAATGTCACACAGCAAAGTCTCCTTGCAACGTGAAAGCTCAAGGTGCCATTCTGGCTCCAACCACCAAGATCCTGCTGTCACCACGTACCTTTTTAGTTAGTGCTTTGGGGAGGGTTCCAAACTGTGGTTCTGTGGGTCTGTCTACTGGATTATTGATATCAGACGGGACAGACTCTGTTCTTCTTATTTTTGCTACTGAAAACAGGTTGAAGAAGGGAGAAAAACAGCTTAAATCAGAGTTCTCATTCTTGCTGTATCATGAATTATGTTGACATGCCAAGAATTTGTAGAAAATTACTTACTGGGAAGGAAGGATATTCTACAGGCAGGTGCCTCTTTAGTACATTTGTTATGACATTTTAATCTGAAAGAGAACCATTACATGTTAAATAAGGACTTGTTCTTTCCCAAAAAGAGGAAGCCTACCCTTAATTTGTAATTCTTATGCTAATCTCAGAGGGAGTTCTGGAATGTCCAGGCCCCAAAGCAGCAGCATTCAAATAGAGAATCCCATTATGTGTGTCATTAGCCTAATGAAGGCCATATACATATCTTAGCATCTGATTTATTTTTAATATAGTTACTTTCACTGACTCTCATCCAGCAACAGCGAAGCACTAAAATCTCAGTGCTCTGGACGAACAACCCAGAGAGAGAAGCAAAACTTAAAATCCTGGCTGTTATTTAGGGATTCAGCTCCCACTACAAGATTTGCCCAGGATGAGGTAGGAAGTCTGTGGCAGGGAAATAAATTTGGTTCATTCACGTGTCAGGCTGACAACCTAAAGTGTGAGTTGTTCCAAAGCATCCCTTTGCTAGGTCAGAAGGACTGAGAAATGGTGCCACTGCCAAGAGTGCATCCCCTCAAGAGAAGAGTTACTGCAGGTTGCAGTGAATCAAACTGCAGGTGGTTGTTGTGACCATCCCTGTGTGCTCACCTGCAGTACTTACACTTCACCCCGAACATCATGCTCTTCTGACAGACTTGGCAAATCTGAGATAGCCAGGACTTCGTAGAGAACCTAAGTAGAGACAAGGGGGGAAACTGGTGTTGACTGGTGCCTAAGGGAAAATGAACATTTGTGGGTAGTTACAGGCTGTACTGCAGCCCTTGCTGAAAGGAGCAAGTGGTAGTGTGAGGCAGAGCCCTCAGTGGGCTGAGGAGAGCCCAGCTGAGAGTCCCCCAGAGCCCCCCGGCTGTCCCTGAGCCGCTCACCTGTGTGTCACCGCCAGCCCGAAGTCTCTGCGTACCGTCTGAGGGGATCCTTGGGACAGCTCTGAGGGACAACAAAAGCATGGCTTAGGGAAGCACTGCTCACACCTGCTCACCAGTGTGCACAGAAACCAAATGGGCACTGCCACGGGCCACCCCACCGGCCCAGAGGTGTCAGCACCACAGCTCAGACTGTCTGCTGCCACTGTGCTCGCATTTGTTTCCATGTGATTTGATAAATCGTAATTTTTACATTTAGGGATTACAGAAGTCCATCTGATCAGGTCTAAGCCGTTCTTCAAGTGGAAAGTCAGACTTTATTCCTAACTGGTTTACTTCCAATTGGTTTACCACAAATACCATCAGCCAGTTTTCCTGCAGTGTCAGTAGATTTCAGAATGTTCCTTTTCACTGAAAGTTATCTCAATTTTCTAGACAAGGCCAGCATGACCCAGAAGGTTAAAAATGAATATGTGAGCTCACTTAGTGAGTTGGTAAGTGCAGAAAGGGAGACCTAGACTTCAAAAGGCCAATCCAGCACTCCAGTGGTTAGAGCACATAACTTTCTGAAAACTCTCCAATACTCAGATTCTGCTTGAACTAAATCTATATAAATATTCCAAATCTGGACTAAACTCAAATCTGCAAGTGTCAGCACAGCCAGGGCTGTTGGTGCTTACACAGAGCCAGTCTCTCACTTGACCCTAGATGGCACCAGATTCTTTTTTATCATTAGTCCAGTGAAGTTTTAAAGGTGTCTGTGATCCTCAGCCTCTTGGGCTGCAGTGGCTAGCTGCTTTTGCAGGGAATATTGCAGGTCTAGTGTGGCCATCCAAATGGATCCCAACACAACAGTTAAGATGGCTGTTAACATGGGGTAAGATGGATAAATCCTTACTGAAGAGTTCTACTGAATACACACCAGTTTGGGATTGACTGGCACTCACCAGAGCCCACAGCAGAGATTTGAACCCAGCCAATGTGACTGTATGCAGAGAAGCACTAAAATCCTTCATTTCTGTCTGAATGTATTCTAATGCTTTTTTCATTTATTGCACAAATTATCTCACTCTCCACAGGAAAATGCTCAGATTCCTGCTGGCATTTTCATTTTATAATCTTCCTTCTATTTCTGAAAGTAATTCCTGGGATTTTTGCTTTAAGGGGCATTGGATATATGTGCAGTGCTATAATGCCCTTACTTGGACTTTTATACTTTTTTTAATGCTTTGATGCTTTTGCACCCTTCCCAAGCTGCTCCAATCTCTCTCCATTAGGTTCCAAGGTTACAGGTTGTGCCTGGGACACACACACCTCAGGGTAGCTGGAATTCCCTGTAGCACTGGATAAAAACACAGCCCTGCTCCTGCCAGACATTAACCATGTGAACAGACTCCTCAGCACCAGGGGAACGTTCCACATTCCAGCACTTGCTGAAGCTTTCTCAGAAGGCTGCACGTAACTGTCTAATTTCATTGCAGAGACACTGGGCAGTGAATATCCAAACACAAAATGGTTAGATATGAAATTTCTAGTACCAAAAGGCATCAGCACCAGATGTCTGAAGTACAGACAAGCACTTACACCCAAACCCCTCCCTTTAACCCTTGAAACATCACTATTCCATTTCCTTGCTGTTGTCATCTGAGAAAGCACCAGGTACAAAAAAGTAAACCCCCTGCAGTTCTGCAGCAGGCCAAGCTCCTGCTCAGTTAACAGAAGCTCTGGGATAGGAGGGCCTGTGGAGACCCTCCAGAGGCTGCACAGTGATGACCAACAGGGAGCTGACAAGCACAGGTTCTTCTCTCTCAGCAAGGCACTGCAGACACCCCCGTAAGAGTCTCTTACCAAACCTAGAAAGAAAAAGAGATATTTTTTTTTAGCCACCATATTTCTGTGATGGGATTCACACTGTGCTAGAACAGGAACTGCTGCCTGCAGCATTTGCCCTCAGATTTGCAAACACCTCTGGTTTTGCACAGGCTGCTGAAGCTGCTGCAGTGCCAGTCCTTTCCTGCCTACATGTGGTAGTCTTTGCTGGGGAGAGCTCCAGCTCCTCCCTGGGAAAGAACTTACTTTATTGGAGGAACTTCATCTATCCTGTTTCCCAGCTGTGATTCGTGGGACTTGCTCCTCGTGAGGGTTGGGAAGTTGGGCAGCAGCTGGAACACCTTCCGGCAAGGGGGTGGAGGAGTCCGTGGTGGCTTCAGCTTGTGGCGCCGCTTGGCCTGCGGCGTGGCCGGGGGGGTGATGGTGATGCTGTGAGTCCTGGGTGCCAGCCTGCCGCCCTGTGCAGGCAGCACCAGGGGCTCCAGGAGGCTCTCGAGGAACACAGAGGGTCCGTGGCTCGTGGCCTGAGGCTCTGAGGGTGGGGCTGTGGACACGGAGCGGGGCTGGGAGCCGGCCCTGGGCAGGGCCGCGGGGTCCGGCTGCGAGGAGCTGCTGTCCCGGCGGGCCTCGGGCAGGTTCACCAGCACATCGTCCCTCAGCTCCCCTGTTCAGAGACAGCAGCAGTGAGTGGCACAAGGGGAAGCAGCTCCACCCCCACAGCACTGCTGCCCTGTCTCTAAGCTGCCCTGTGCAGGGGGGTGTGTGCCTGTTCCACGTGGGGATGTAGATCCCATGGGCCTGGTGAATCTCAGCACAGGGCCTGATTTTAGCTTTTGAGAAACATGTACCTGCATTTTTTAAAGTGCCCTTTCTTTCTAAGTGAATGCCATGACTTCTGAGCAATGGCTGGTTTGACACAGCGTGGATGGGAAATATTTGACAGCCTGGGACAAGAAAGATTAGAACAAAGGAAATATGAAACTGAGCTGTGTGCTGACTTTTCCATTAACTAATCTTTATCACTTGCAAATGGATGAACTGTCATAATACCAGCAGGAAACATCACCTTTCAGTGACAGATTGATAATTGCTACAAAGAAAGATGTAATGCATGTTAGTACCAGTCTGCTGGGAGAGGCTCTTGTACAAACAGATTTTACAGTGACTTTGGAAGTGCCTGGGGAAGGTGACAGGGCTTCTCTCTGAGCTGGCAATATGTGGGGAGGGGATCAGCTACAAGGAATCTGGTTGTATTTGTTAGGTCAAGGATGCATACTGACTGATGGGAGAATGAACTAGAGCATTAGACACAACTCTGAACAGAGAGGGAAAAAGGATATATTGAGTAGGAGAGGATATTTCCTCATACATTTAGTTCCATTTATTTATTTGACTTCATGTCAAAACCAAATGCAACTCATGTCTCTAGCTGTGTTTGATCAGTGCCCCTTCATGGACAGTGGTTACAGGATATACACAGAGGGTATACCATGTCTGGAGGGCTTGCAGATTCTCACATGCAAGGAAGCAGGATGGGGCTGGGGTGCCAAGACCCCAACTCCATATGAGAACAAGACAGTCTGTACCTGATTCTGTCACCTTCCGTAGGCAGCTCAGTGCCCCGTTGAGCCTGGAGCACTCCTCATCTCTGGCACCACATCTCTTCATTGTTTCCTTCACCTTTGACTCATTCATTTCTAGTAAGGCATCCAAGGTCAGCTCCTCTGGTATCCTCTGCAGAAAAACAAGGCGAGATGTTTTTTTCACTCTCCATATCTAAAGAGGACTGTCACCTGTTGTTCTGGTGCACTTTGAATAGTGCCCTGTCTCACTGCCTGCTCTGACTCACCATTTGCTCATTTTGGTAGTGCCCCTCTCTGAACAGATCCAGCAGTGCCCAGCAGCTGCTCCCTCCCCCCGCACCGTGTGTGTGTGCTCTGCAGCACTGGGGCTGGGCAGCCTCTGGTATTTAAGTTAGGATTAGAGGAGATTGCAATATTCTTCTCCCCTCCTGGAAAGCTTTCACTCGGTACTTTTGCAAAGCTACCAATGAAACAACTTTTTCCTTAAAAATAGCAGCAGAAACAAAAAAGGCCTAAAACCTGGAAAAACGTCAGATAAAGATGTTTGGCTTTTCAGTAGCAAAGTGAAAAGCAGAAACAGTGAGGAAAATGACTTCTTTTCTTGAACACAAAAGAAATGTTTTGACAGAGATAGCGACCTCCTCCTCCTCCTGCATTTTTCCTTCATCAGAGAACCAGCCTTACCCGTATCCTGCCTGGAGAGATATTTGAGCACAACTCCTACTACGTCGTAATACACCAAACCCCCACAGTGATAAGGTTCAGATCAGGCAGACACAAAAGATACATGAGCCTGGAAAGCACAAAATGATCTGGTATTTCCTGACACAGAACTGAGCTGTGTCTCTCTCTCTTCCCCCATTCAAATGTTTCCAGTGTAAGTCTGCAGCAATTGTGGTTAATAAACAAAACCAGGATATTTAGCCCAGATACCCAGGAATTTCCCTGAAAGTTCTGCCTAAACAAACCTCCCTGTTGCCTACTCTCACAATGAGATCACAAATTTCACAATATTTGGCCTCTTTCCTAAAGCTTCAGCTCCTGGACTCAAGCTATGTAAAAGGGTTTGAACTTTTATTTGAAGGGGAAACTCAAAACTGTGTCTCACTGCCTGGAGAAACACAACGGCTGAAATCCTCTAGTCCTTAAACCTCACTTCCCACTCCAAAGCAAATGTGACCGTGCTGAATGTCCTTTAACAACTGCATCTTTCTTAATCCAGACTTGTCCTTTGGAGAGCTGACGCAGGACTTTCAGCTGTGACAGTGCTGAACAGCCCCAGCCTTTGGAGCTTTGTAGGTGGTAACACAGAGAGTAATCACAGAGTTTCCATTTTTAGTAACTGTGGCATGGAGCAAAGAAAAAGAGTAAATTAAGAAAGGGCAGAAGTCTAAGAAACACATCCTGCATCTTCTGTCACATGGCCTGAGCCGGATGAAACACAAAACACAGCTGACTCAAGGAGAGCCCAGGAATTTAAATGAGCAGCGAGCACAAAGCAGGGCCAGAGTAGAGCCAGAGTTCAATGACGTTTGGATCGACTTTTTTCCATAATTAATCTTTGCAGAATAACAAAAGCACAGACATCCCAGCTGATGCTGGGTATTATTACTCATTTTTCTGCACACCTGCACCATCACGATGCAGGAGTAAGACTGCCCCCAAAAAGCCCATTCTTGAATGATTTCCACTGTCACAGAGTCTTGGCGTAAACGGGATTACAGTGATGTAATTTTTGAATTATCTTGAAACATTTCCTCACCCCCACCACTCCCCACTAAGAAAACAACTGTGGCTAGACAGCCTTTGTTCTAGGCAGCAGCCTCATCCCAGATCCCAACAGGAGCTCCCCAGTGCTGTTACCCAGGATCCCCTCACCTTCCAAGCCTTCCTGTCACACGTATAACCAGTAACTTATTGGAGCTGTTAGTGAGTCAGTTGGTACAGTGGAGAGACGAACGGTTTCCTCACACACTGCCAGTGCAGCTGGAATGCAGGGCCAGCTGGGGTGGCACTGGTGGCAGCACCATTGGGGATCTGGTTTCTCCAATACCTGTTCTGTGGCAGGACCCAGCCTTCAAGCTGCATCAAGGATTCAAGCCTTCCTCATTGCACTTGAAAACCATTTTTAAAAGACACAAAACTATTGAGCTCTTCCAAGTGTGAGGGAATTTTCCCTGTGTCCCATCCATTTGCAGGACACAGTCTCTGAGGAGGGCTCCATCAGCCCTGAGCTGACTGTCTGTGCTCTGCAGCTCAGCGTGTGGCCTGTGATGGTCCAACTGAGCAGCAAAGCCCCCCCAGCTCTGCACTCCCAGCACACAGAGACAGAGGGGCCTGGGCCCACATGCAAACTCCAATCTGCTCTTTTGCTCAGTAGTTTAATTTTATAAAGACAGAAAGCAAGTTGTAGGAAAGTATAAAGTACAGAAAAGGAGATTATATTTAAACAATCCCAGTGACCTTGAGCTGGGAGAGCTCAGACTTTCTGAACCTGCTGCCAGCCCCCATGACACGCGACAAAAGAAATAAGCCTTCAACGAGGGGGAGGGAGGGAAGTAAGAGGCTTTCTTTAAACAGCCACTCATGTGCTGCACATATGTGGTGGCTTAATATAAAACTGGCCAACCTGATCCCTGTAAGATTGGCCTGCTATGCTTCAGCTCTGTGCTAGCCCCCAGCCAGTGTGACAGTGAGGAGGGTCACTAGTTCAGGGGGCTCTGGGAACAGGTTCTGCTGCTGCCCTGGCTCAGCTGTTGTGCTGGGGGGAGAATGGCCCTGCGAAGGACCCTGACAGGGGCCACTTCAGAGGGGCACGTGGAGGGCCCCAACCCCTCAGTGCAGTTCTGGGTCCTTGCACAGGGGTCACCCCCAGCCTTCAGCACTGAGGGTGACAAATGTGGGTCCATCTGACCTCTCTTTACCTGCTTCTTCAGTGGGTGCTGAAGCTTCTAAAAAAAAAAAAGTTTTAAAAAATGCAAATTAAAGGCTTGCATTAGGGCCAAGCTCAACACCACCTCCTTGGGCACCCCTGCCTTGACAGAGGAAGCTGCAAAGTATTCAGATACTATTCTAATAATAAGGTCAGATTTAATTAGGGAAGAAAGAGCAGGAGAAGACAGAACCTGCTTTCAGTCTTCAGCACCTCAGTAAATCTAAAGCCTTACCATCTAAAGCCATGGTAAGGCTTCTGCTCAGCAGAAGTGATGCTAGAAAGCCCAAACCAGGAAATCACTCCTCTCTACAAGAGGTAAAAGGACTTTCCTATACAGCGCTCCCACTTATCAGACACAGGCTGCACTTCATGGGACACGTTTGAAGAGAGCAGAGTGAGTACCACTGCATCCAAGGAGCCATCCAAGGGTTAGTCTCAATTAGTCTGGGTGAAGAGTTCACACGAGTCTTTAATCTTGTCTGGTGTCCAACTTAAATCCCTGAAACATGGCAAAAATGCTGGTATCTAACACAGTGGAGGGGTTATTTTTGGTAAAGATTCCACCCTGCAGATAAGCCTATGGAGCTAATGCTGCTGCAGGCACTCTGCAAAAGCAGCCTGACCTGCTCCTCGACACAGTAGCCACAGCTCTTCCTGTAAAGCTGGACAGTTGTCAAGGCCCCAAATGCCTCCTCTTAAATCAATACATTCCCTCTCCAATCATCCTCCCGTGAAGCAGCAGATGCTGGAAGAGAAAGCCCATTACATAAGGTGCTTAAATTCCCACTGATAGCTCTAAGCAAAGCATGTAAAGATGCTCTTAAGAACATCTTGTGCCTGCTAGTTGTTATTTTGCTCTGGTTTTCTGGTGCCTGGAGAAGAAGGTACTGAAAAATTGTTGCATTATTAAATTCCTGGAGATTTTATGGGCATTCTGGAAAGCCTCTCACACGAAATTTCCAGCCTGTATTAAGCTGTGAGCATAACCAGGCTACGGTTTCACCTGACATCACCCTCCTCCCTGGTTCCCCTCGCAGCAGGCGGGTGAGAGGAGCTGCCAGGCTCGGGGCATTCCCTTCCCCTGGCTCTCTGGGACAGGATTGCTGCTGTCAGTACTTTCTGTGGAAGGCAGAGGTAGCAGCTGCAGACCCCTCAGGCTGACCTCAGGCCATGAATGATTCACACTGAACAAGGCTGCCAGGGGCACCTGCACCCCTTGGCAGGGAAAGGGAACCCTTGCAGTGGGAGAGAATATTTTCCAAGACCTGTTTACACTGGGAACACAGTGATGGAGTTTTAGCTCAAGGAAGCCTGCAGGACAGAGTTAATCTGCATATACACAATTAGCACATCCAGGATCTCTGCTATCTGGTGGTCCAGTCAGAGCTCCTGCTGCCAGACCCATGGAAATCCCCAGCAAAGAGCCACAGTCCTCATGGCCTGTTCATGCAGATATGCTGACAGAAAGAGATGGGAGGATACAGCTGTGGAAGACTGATAGGCTTAGGCAGATCTGCCTCTTCTATCCCCATCCAAAGCAAGGATGCACACACAAAAAACCCTCAGCACTGCTCTGACAACTGATCTGCCTCAGGCTGGACCACACTCCAGGCAAACAGCACCCTCTGCCACGGGCTCGTAGCACCAACCCCTGGCCAGTGGCTCATCCTCTACGGATTTTCCCAGGGGCAGCAGAGACTCTTGGCAGACAATTCCTGCCCAAGGCATGAGCCCTTCCTGCTCTGCTCCCCCGTGTGCCCAGCGCTGCCCCTGCCTTGCTCAGCTCTGCACTGACAAGCAGTCAGGATGTGCCCCTCCCCATGCCAGTTACCCACTCTAAAAACAGCCTTCAACTTGACTGACACCCACCCCTGCTCCACAGCCAGTGCAGCCGGTCCAGACATGCTTCAGAAGATGATAAAGAGATGACTCTGTTCTTAAGTTACTTTTTAGGGCAGTGACAAGTTACATGTGGGAACAAATAAAATAGTTACGTTTCTGGGAAGCAGAACATAAAGGCAGAGAGAATTGCTTTTTGTGCTGAAGAAACTAAGCCAAAAGAGATTTTTTTTAATCTCTTCTTTTGGTAGACACACCCCAAGCCTGGAACCCAGTAAACAGCTCTGCAAGAGACTTCTTCCATCAGCTTAAGAGTGGGGACAGTGCTCTGCTCTCATCCTCCTTCCCTCTGGCTTGCCCCTCAATTCCCAACTCCAGCTCCCAAGGGGAACAGGACAATCCACATCAGTGTATTTTTGTAGGACCGTTTTCAGAGCAACTTTCATCCCCCTGAGACCACTACATAATGTAAACATACCTTCTGTCTTTAAGGTTCCTTGTCCTGTCTTTTCTAGATCTCAGTTTAAGTACCTCCTTGCCTGGTTTCAATCCACCATATTTAACCATTTTCAGTATTAAACCACACATACACAGTGCTAATCAATCTCTAGAACTCCTAGCCAAAAACAAGGACTCCAGCATTTCCTAAAAAAAAAAAAAAATCCCTAAAAAGCAAGTTAAAGCACAGTATTAGCCCAGCTCAAAGCAGAGTCTGCTCCACACCAGCCACCATTTTCCATGATAAAAATCTGTCTGGCAACTGATTAGAGGAACAATAACAAAGCAACAGAAATAGCTTGGGTTGGGGTGGGGGTTCACAGTTTCCTTACCCCTCAGAACTGCGTGCACAGAGAGCAAACAGGATCCCCAATTCCAAGCTGGTGTTCCCACCTACCTCCAGGCCGGCCAGGTGGGCGCAGCCCAGCCCTCTCACGGCGCGCAGCGTGACCGGCTCGCTGCTGTCCATGCTCACCGCAGCTTTAGCTGTTGCCCAACGCCACAAACAGTGCATTGTTATTACTGTAATCTCTTCCAGAACTAAAGGATTTTACAAGCAGTCATTATTCTTGTTTTAAATATAGGTTTTCAGAGAAATAAAGGAGCCCAACAACAAGACAGCAATTGTAACTGCCGGAGCTTTCGAGCGCTCGAGCTTCACAATGTCTAGAGCAAGTCACCGGGCAAAAATAGTCCTCACTCTGGAGTGGAGGAGTCAGCAGATATTCTAAATTGGAGCTGGTGCTCTATTTCTGACAGGAGAGCCTGGGAGCTTCTGTGCTTCCCTGCATGGCAGCTTTATTTGGGAGAGGACTGGGGGGGGGCGAGGGGAGGGGAGAGAGAGAAACAGAGCATTGTTTCTCACTGCTGAGCCAAAGAACTCTTGCAATTAGGCTGCTTTTCAAAGGTGTTATGTCACAGATTAGCACAATCTTCAAAATACTCCTCCCAGCAACACCAGAAATGCAAAGGGAATCAGAACCCTTTAAAAAAGCAAAAAACCCATGAACTCAGTCTTTGTCCTGACCTATCCCTGACAAACAGGGGGCCTGGAGAGCCCTCCACCAGCACCTCCTCCTGTGCTGTACCTGCTGTTGAGTTCAGCTCTCAGGGCAGCCTCTGGTGCAGCTATTCTGAGACTCTACAGGTACTTGGCAACTCCTCCAACCAGTTGCAGAGCCTAAAAGACCCAAGAAGAGAGGGCTGTGTGCCTACATAAATACACTATGACAACACCTGTGGGGTTTTCCTTCCCTCTGGAGCACTCTTTGGAAGCCTTAAGAAGGAAACCCAGTATGGCTATTTCCATTTTCCAGCGAGCTGAGAGTATCAGAGCTGGGAAGCTGTTCCCAGTGTACCCTGTGCACAGAACCAGGCAGGGACTCGAGGGTCTCCATTTTCTCTGTGGGAGTTGCTCAGCCACATCTCTAAAGGCTCCCCCATCACCTCTCCCCCCAGTCCTGTCACAGGCTGTGTGCACAAAGCAGGAAACCATTCTAGAGTATGTAATAACTAATCTATTAAAGCTCCTGCTGTCAGTGATTTCCATTTTGAAAACATTCAGCTGAAATGCAGTTCAACATGCTCTATGAAATCTAAGCAACAGCAGGAATGATCTCATGATACCTGTGATATTTCTGAAAGGAAACTCATCCCAGACAGCTCCCTGCACTGTGCTGATGTCAGTGTTAAACACCAACAGTGCTTCAGTGCTATTTTCTGGGCAGTGCAGTAACAGGACCAAAAAAAAGCCCTGCAAGAACAGAGCACTTAGTTTATTAGCCCAGCTATTTCCACTTGTCCCAGCTCACAGCCTGTTCCAGCATGGCTACTCAGACATTATTTTAATGACCATCGGGTGCTGCAGTTCTCCTGTCCAGCTAATTCAGATGCTACAGAAGCTGTTTGCAGCTGCTTGAAATGGATGCAGAACTCTTAAAAAATAACCATACATTTGGAATCCCAGAAGAATTTCAATGCTTTGTACACCTCTTGTAATTCTGTCCCAGAGAACAAAAGGCAGAGTTCACTACACTGGGCACTGCCTGGGAGGGGGCAGCAAAAGAGCACGAATCAAAATTATAAAGAGCTGGAAAATTCTTCCTGCCTTAGACCAAACCCGAATTTGTTTGCCCCTTTTAGTGGCCACACACACTGCAGGGCAGTCTCAACCCTCTCTGCTCCCTGAATTAGCAGGATGTGGCAGATTTGAACTGTCCACCTCCCTCCCCCCTTCTCCTCACCTCTTCCCTGCCCCCAGTTCTGCAGGCACCACAAAGGATTTATAAAAGAGCTACAAAGACATTCTTTTAGGCTCAGGCAGTTCCAGTAACCTTAGAAACAACACCAGCTGAGAGCCTGGCAGTTTGGCCACAGCAACAGGCTGCTTTTATCCTCTCATTGTCACTGCTGCACCTTCAGCCATGCCACCCAAAACCTCACTGGGCTGGAAGGCAATGCCAGCAGCACATTCAGAATGAACAGTAGGAAATAAAAGGAACAACTACTCGGTCCTGAACTCATCCTGTTTCACCAGAGACCACTTAGTTACATCAGGACCAAGCCGGAATAACTCCCAAGGAAATTTGTGGAATTTTTCACTTGGGCAGATTCCTGCTGAAGTCAAACAAAATTTTTGGTTGTTTAAGGATCAAAGGAAGCTGAATGGGAACACTGTGACCTGGCCTACAGAGGCAAAAACAGGAAAAAGAATGGAAAAAACCTTTTCTGCCTTGTTTAGCTGCGAGTGGACTGAGCTCTGTGTTGGTTCTTTTTTGGCTAATGCTGGACACAGAACACAGTGTGGTAGTGTCCTGCTACTATCTAAAAGGTAGTAAGTGATGAAGTGGTGCAGTTGTTCTCAGACCCAGGGGCAGGAGAGGAGGCCCTGGTGGTGCAGGACTTTTGTCCTGAGCAACAGGTGTGAGTGTTGCTGCAAACACTGGTGTGAGGAGATGCCCAGTAAGTCTGGGAGGAGCACAGTGGGAAGGGAGGGTTTGAGCACTGCTCTGGGACAGAGGAAGCTCCCTTCCCACCACGGGTCCCCCTGTGTACCCACACGCTCCCACCTTGCCTGAAAGTTCAGGGACTACCTTAGGCAGCAGGCAGCTGGGACTGTTGTGAAGGGCCAGGCAGGTTGTGTGCTGAGGGCTGCCCTCCCCGTGCTCACCTGTACAACCTCCTTCCTCACGTTGACGATGTCCAGCCAGTCGTGGAAGCGGGGGTAGCTGTTGAGCTCGGCCGTCCTGTCGCTCAGGGGCACGCTGAGCTTGCACTGCCGCTGCCTGTGGATGTAGTCGATCAGCTTCACCTGCGGGGACAAAGAGCCCACACCTCAGTCCCAGGGACATGCTGTCACCTCCCAGTGCAAAGGGATGCTGCTTTGTGAGCAGGGCTCTCTCAGGACACGACAGTGACACGCTCCTCTGAGCACACAGGGAGATCCATGCAGAGCATCTCCCTCACACTGAGCATCTCTGCTCCTCAACATTCCAGCACAAGGCAGGACCTTGCAGGGCCCATCCCTGCAAGACTCTGCTCTAAACCCCCATCAACAACAGTGCTGTGCAGAGCCTGGGTGTCTCGCCAAAATATGAAAGGGATCCAAACCATTTGAAACAATTAATTACATTCATTTGAAGGCACTGCACATGTACACACAACCTCTCTGGGGATGCTGCGGGCATCGCTAGTCCAACCTGCAGGACTGTCTGCCTGCTCATCCCTTGGTCCTGCATGTTTATTGAATTCTCTTAAATCTGGTCTTCATTTGATCTAGAAGATCAGTGAGGCAGCCAAAGTACCCAGAGACTCTCAGGCTGTTATCTGATGGGCATTTCTGCTAAAAAATCAACATTAACAGCTGTTAACTTAAAAGAACAAATATTAAGGCAGTTGGACTAGCTGATTGCTGTACATCTTCTATTCTCTTCTAAAGTTTTATTCCAAAGCTTTTATCACCTGACCATCTCATGGCAAATGCACTACACAAAATTCTTCACTTTGGGCACAGAAGAACAAGACAGCAAGAAGGAATATTATCTGTGTCTGATGTTTGCTCACCAAAAAGAAAATACTCTCCAAAGATTGCTCACTGTGTCACACATTCCCGTGGGGCAGGCTTAAGCTTCAAAACCTTCCTAACAAAACAAGGCCTTAAAGCAAGTTAGTTGATCCGTGATTTATAAACCAGAACATGTTCTTAGTCAACAAATTTTACCATTTGGGACAGGATCAGACTAAGAATGCAAAGAAAAAAACAAATATGGATTCTTTGGCCATTATAATGTCTCTCCTCTTATAGTTCATGTGCTTTTCTATGAAGCTACCTGAGGGTTTGTTTTATGAGCCATCCAACCCCTTACAACTTATCAGTTATAACAAGTTTATCTCTGCCTACACACTGAACTCTGACAGCAGTGGTGATTTTTGAGATTTATCAAAAAGTGATTCAAAGTCTCCATGCCATGGGCACAGCAAGGCACAGCAGTACCATTCCCAGGAGAGGCAGCTGTGCAGTGCAGCACTGCCATGTCCTAGAAACTCAGCCATCCCTTCTCACCCACACTGACCACCCTGCTGACACCAGAGGAACCTTTTCACCACAACTTCCTAACATGGCTTTGGAGCACAAGCCCTACAAGAAATGACCTTGGAAATCCCACTCTCTTGTTCTCAATCTCAGTACCTCTTTTCATACAAAGAGCTGACAGCACTTCCCGCTGTACCCCCCTGGTGTGTTGCTCTGGCCAGACCCCAAGCTGTGGGGCAGGACGGGGTTGTGCCAGGGCCAGCGGGCTCCGGAGGGACCGGCTCAGCAGGGCCACGGGCACCACGGGCACCACGGGCACCACGGGCACCACAGGCACCACGGGCACCACGGGCACCACGGATATCACGAGCACCACGAGCACCACGGGCACCACGGGCCCTGCCCAGGCAGAGCCAAGGCACAGTGTGCTGGGGCAGCACTGTGTGCTGGGGCAGCACTGTGTGCTGGGGATGTGTGACTGAAACACTGCTGCAGCCCGTGCTGCTGGGACCTGTGCTCCAGACCTGCTCCCAGCTCTCCTCCCTCCACACCTTCCGTTGAACAGGGCCCTGAATTCCTGTGTCAGCCTCCACAAACAAAACCCAGCTTCCCAACTGTGCAATAGCTATGTCATGGAAAAGAGAAGGAAGACAAGAATCACCCAAGCCTTCTCTTTTTCCAGAGGCCACTTGAAGGAAGGGTCAATGACAACATGCATTTTGATACACAAAGTGCAACCACAACACCCGCCGAGGGCAAACAGTGTGTTTGTGAGCCGTGGTACGTGGCATTCCCAGGGCACTGTGCTGCCGCTGCTGCTGCCCCTGGGCCACCTCACCCCTCCCCATTCCTGGGCACACCTCAGGGCCATGGAGCACCTTGGGACAGAAGCAAGTGATTTTGGAACTGGCACAGCCCTGACAGGCCTGTGTGTAAAGCAGCAGCTCGGCTCTGCAGTCTGACTGTAATTTGTTATTTTAGTGTAGGATCTCCCATCAGGCAAGGTTTGTTTTTCCTGGAAGAAGGGCTGGGATCTCAGCATACTCTTTAAAGCTAGAGATCCACGCTTAGTTATATGGAACACTAATTAGAAGCAAATGCCCTAAAAGTAGCACATGATCCAGTATAAAGCAGGGAACTGCAAGCACAGAAGGTGTCGGAATCTGTTCCAAGAAGCACAGTGGAAGGCAGGAGGGATTTAGCATCTATGTATAAATGAAAAATCACAAATTAAGTAAAGAAATGATCCAGAAAATATATGCCCTACATTGTCCTGTTACAGGGTGCAGTGCCTGAGGACAGCCTGGTGCTCTGAGGCAGGATATTGCTGAGGTACAGTCACTACTCCTGCATTCCCCACTAAAAGTTCTCCCCACCAACTCCAGTGTAACACCAGAAGCATCACATTTCACGAGTAGGAGAACAGATCTGGGCTGCACTCCTGCTCTGCCACTGACCTGCAGTTTGACCAGAGGCAGATGAAACAATCTCTCCCTTCCTCCCTGCTCACAGCTCTGCCCGCCTGTCCCACGTGAACTCCCTGGAGCAGGCGCAGCATCAGCTATTCTCGCACTGCCTAAAAAAATACAGGTTCTTCTCACTTCCCAAGTCTCCTCCATGGCCCCAACTCCTAAAGGGCACTGCTGGAAGGGACTCTATGCAGCATGGATTTCAATGTCAAACTTTTCTTCTTTGCTGGGCTGTAACAAAACCATAATTCTCCAAAATGGAGAAGCAGTGTGACAGCACAGATCTTAGTGTCTTAGATGACCAAGGCTGCTTTTCCCAGGATAACTCCTTTGCATTTACTCTGAAGTCCAAATTTGTTTTCCCCTAGTCCTATAAATAGTATATTTGCATTCTCTTCCCACCCTCCATGCACCACGCTTCTCCCCTAGGATGAATTTCATTCTGTTATTTCCTGCCCAGACTTTTAACTAAACTACATGGTTTGGCTTTAATAGCTGAGCTGTTGCAAAACCCTTTTCTGAGAATATAATAAAAATTCTGGGTTCAGTGACGCACACAAAGCCACAACCAGCACGCAGGTCTCCAGCCACAAACTAGACTGAGAGATAAAGCCAGTAGTAGCTACTCACTGCCTGCTTGCTAAATGGCACGTCCTACTCATCACAGATGGCAAACCCCACACCAGAAGCAGCAACACTCCAACTGCCTTAAACCCACAGAGATGGGAAAGGACAAGAGCAGAGACAGACACGGAGCAGCTGGAGTGAAGTGCTGTTTCCAGGGCAGAGCCCTCCTGCTCTGTCTGCTGTCTGATGGCCAGGACACCCACATCTCACCTGCTCTGAGAAGTGCACGTGCTGCAAGGTGCTCCTGGATGCATGTTCATCTCCTTACAGCCCTTTGAAAACATCCCTTTACAGCACAGATGAGAATCAGGCCCCAGAAGTTTAGGAGAAAACTGCCAAACTTGTACTTTTCTATTTATTTATACAAAATAAACAGCAGCTCTCTTGAGACACAAGTTTGCCCGTATCCATGACCTCAAGCCAACAGTTGGGACTTTCAAAAAACGATAAACAAAGAGCAAATACCAGCAAGTTTTTCAGCTGCAGTTCTGCAGACATGGCACAGGAAAGCAACGGCAGGAAAGCAAACAGACAGTGCAGAATCCAGGAGATATTGCAAGAGTAAGCTGGAAGAATTCTGTATTCAAACTGCAGCCCAGGTATTTCTGACCTCTGGTTAACTGATCAGAAATCACACTCTAATTTTACATTTGTCAGGCAGTGTTAATAGTTGTGGTGCCTCACCAGTCAAATTACATTTCATGCATTTGGGGGTCAACCCTCTCCCAGCTCCTTGTTGATTATGTTTTATTCATGTTTAGAAAAGTGGCATCTTGTTCCAGCAGTCATTAAAAGGCATTAACCCGTTGCAGCTTTTGCACTTGGTCAAAACCTAATCAGTCTGAATTCAATGCACTTGATCCAAATAAACAGTGAGAAAGGAGCAGAGGCTAGAAGAGTTTGCCTTCTTCGTAGTTTATTCTCATGCTTTTGGTCCACATATCTTGAAATACCCTCTAAATGCAGCAAAAATAATTCTTTTCCATTAAAGAAAAAAAAAAGGAAAACCAAGGCACAGAATGGAAATCATAAATAAAACAACCTGGGGACAGGCAGAGGGACTCTGCTATGCCAAAGTGTCAGCCGAGATTTCTTCAGAATATCAGCAGTTGGAGACCAAGTTTGATTCAATCATACATTTCATAACCAAATGCCATGTTTCCACACTTTCACAAAACTTGTAATCTGCTCTCTGAAGCCTGCAACTTTTCTTGTTGACTTGAAACATTTGCAATGTTTACAAGAGGGGTTTGTCAATACCCAAACCAAACAATTATTTAATCAACAAATTATTTAATCAACAAATCCAGCACATGTTCAAAAGCAGATCCTATTGCCCCTGTCCCAGATGAACTCTTGGGGAGCCTGGCAGCACCTGAGCAGACAATAAATATGAGCTGACACCGACCCTTCCAAGCCTAAACCCACGTCCTGCCCTGCAATCTACCGAGCTGCTGGCTCACGCTTTAAAAGGATCAGATCAATGTATGGCCCAGCTCTTACATGTGGCTAAGAGAAATGCAAATCATCTATCTGGCCTCAGACAGGAATTAATCAGGAAGGAACTGCTCTATTAACCTCCTGCCAAGAAGCAGCCCAGAGGGCAGGGAGCGGTCTCTGAAGCATCGCAGCAGCTCCTGCTGCAACAGGACACTGCACTGGCCGGACCAGCACCTCAGAGGGAGGGAGATTCTGCATTTCTGCCCCCTGAAACAGAAGACAAACTTCTGAACTCAGAGTTTATCTGCATAGGGCACTGGGGAAAGTCAAATAAGTCATCTGAGGGCATCCAGTGAAAGTGGATTCACTTCACACCTTTGGCTGACTCTTATCTCTTTTCCCCAGTGCCATTATATACACAAACCCTAAGTCAGACCAAAAAGAAAACCTCTTAGGCAACCTGAGCACTGAAGCGAACATAAAAAGGTCAGAATTGGACTTGCCAAATTTGTCTCTGAAGTCATGCTCGGCAACCATGTGAGAAACTGATAAAGATCTCACCAGCCATTGGGAGAGCAGCAGCATGTGAGTGCACTTGAGGGCACTTTCTCAAAGTCATCGAGTTTAAAGTGAACAAAGGTGCAGCTGGTTGATCCAGGGGTGGGAAAGCACGAGTATTTCAGTTTTATACAGCAAGCTGTGAGCTGGGGCAGAGCCTGGGATCTGGGGAGCTCAGTCAGCCCTTGTGCAGGAGGTGCCATGAGGAACCAACCCCTCCCTGACCCACTGGCACAGCCCAGCAGTGCAGGGTCAGTGCTGCTCTGCCCCAGGGGCCAGCTCTGAAACGGCCACCAGGGCAGCCCTTCCCTCAGGGTCTGGGACAGATGAGCACAGCAGAGCTAGCAAGTCCCCTGGAGCATGCAGTGAGCAGTGGGAATACTGGACTGGGGGAACCAGCAAACACCAAAGTAGTAGAAGTGCTGGTTGGTTACTCCAGCTGGGACTGAAATGCAGTAATGCTGATGGTGTCCCAAGCAGAACCTTCGCCAGGGTACAGGAGCCAAGGCAATCTCAGCTAGGATTAGAGTGCTGTTGAGCCTGAACACTCACCTGGGGCCAGGGGAGACCCAAAGGGACACACCAGGACCAAGTGACTGGAGGAGACCAGAATAAGGCCAAGGAATCATTCCCAGAGACAGTGCTGAGGTTTTCCTGGTCTGTCCTGCTGCCTGTGCATGCAGCCAGGAGCAGCCAGATGAGGACCACAAGACACAGCTCTAGGCTCAGCTCTGCCAGGGACCTGCAGACACAGGACAGGCCCCCTGTGCCCCTGCCCGGCCGGCTGTGCAGCCAACCATCCAAACCAGTTCTGACCCAAAGTGAGGGTCTGCAGGACCCTCCAACTACCAACAAACCAACTGTTTCTGCAGCTCCTGCCGCCACACAGCACTGAGCTGTTCCTTTTGTGAACTCAAGCTTTAAGCAGCTGACTCCTCTGAATGCTCCCAGCGATCTGGGTCGTTATCAGCATCTCATCACAGCATCAACGAGCACCAACTGCAGGCTCAGAAATTCTCATTTCCCCCCGGGCTGCGTAAGTGTAAAGACACCTTACAACAGTGTGGACTGTGCCCCTTCCAGTATAGTGAGAACTGAACCAGTGCCTGATTTTGACTGTTTTAAACCCGAATCTGCTTGGTGAAATGCAGAGAGTGGGTCTGTACCCTTTTCACACGACATGCTCATTTTGCAGTGAAATCCAATATTTCTCATAGAACATTTTGTTCAACCACACAAAACTATTCCTCCCATCTGTGCTTCCATCAGGAACACTCAGATAATGCAGGATTCAGCTGGAGAGTCTTACAATCTTACAAACTTCCAAGCAACCTTGAGGTCAGCATGGAATTCAAAGAGCTCTTTCCAAGGCAAGCACAGGGGCTGCACAGGAGCAAAATGCATAACTTAAAGTAAGAAGAACAGATGCAAAACACATTTCATTTCAAGGAATTATTTGTATCCTAAAAAAATGAGGTCACTCAGTTTGTCACCCACATGCATTTGCCCTCAAAAAAAAACAGAACTGAGGCTTCTAAAGGATATTACGACCATGAGCATGGCCAAGGTATCAGAGAAATATCTGGTAGCAGACTCATTTGTTTCTTTGTGGTAGTACCTGAGAAAAGGGGCTCACTTACATGGCAGACACTGACAAGCAGTCTGTGGAATTCACACTGTCTTACTTGAACCCAGCTGACTCATCCAGCAAGACTCACGGCAGTGAGCAGGACTCCTGTCCAAAATGTGAGCCAGAGTATTTGCTTCCTCAGGTCTGTGCAGTCACAGGCACCAGGCATGGAGGTGTCTGCTGTGCTGCACCACAGGCACAGTCCCCTGGAACAAGACAGGCTGTACAACAGTGCCACTGCTTTGAATGCCACAAGCACCTCAGTAACAATAACACACTCACAGGACCCCATGTGGTAGCACCTTGTTAAAAATAAGAAAGAGGAAGAAGGATTAAAAATAATTTGCACAAAGTGAAGGAGCAGCTCTAAAAACAGCCCATGAAAGCCCTTCCAGTGCCCTGCTCTAACCACTGGCTCACAGCAGCAGAGCTTCTGACAAGCAGAGGCTGTCAGAGGGATGACAGGGATGGGAGGAAGCACCTGGCTGGCAGTTCCCCTCTGCAGTGCCCTGGCAGCCCAGAGGCTGTGGGCAGGATCGGTGCCAGCCCCGCTCGCAGCTCTGCAGAGCCCGGCTGTGCTGAGGGACCTCGGCTTTGCTCAGAGCATGAAAGGAAATAGTTTATAATGCACTGCTAAACAAACCCTGCAAAGCAGGACCCAGCACAAGCCAGCAGAAAAGTGTACAGGCAAGGTATGCTGGAGGGAGGGAAGCCTTGAGAGGAATTAGTAAATACAAGCACAGGGAGCTAGACGGGTAGGGAGAGATGGGTAGGGAGAGATGGAACACCAGATGGATGGATTTTCCTTTGAACTCTCAGTCATGCCTGAGGCTGACACAATAGCCACTGCCCAAACACTACAGTATGTTATTTCTGCTTTGTCAGATGATGCAGACAGCATCATTTCTGGGTCACTTAGAGGCCACATACCACTCCTTTTCTCTCCCCTCCTCTCTTTTTCACACTCGCAGTGACTGAGGCTGTAAACACTCAGTTGAGGTCTTCCCAGCTAAGAGTGGGAGGATGAAACTGCACAAGCAAGTGGTTCCCTGTGCCTGATAACATGATTCTCTTCAAAGATTTCACCCTAGGGGGAAGGACTAGGGGGAAGTTTCTCCCTTTGGCAAGACATGAGAAAGGTTCTCCTGAGATCCCATCTAGGGCTTCTACATCATTTGAGACACTGACCTGCATCATAACAGCACTGACAGAAATCTGGAGAGCCTCAAGAAATCAAAGACTTCCATCTCCCTGCCCCAAGCAAAGATCTGCCCTGAATACATCTTTCTTGACAGCTGGGGAACTGTAGGCTCGGATCCTTCCTCTTTCCTGCAGGCTCCTAAGCAGAGCCCTGCAGGCCGGATTCCCTGAGCCCTGGGCAGCGTGAGGAGCTGACAGACCGGGGTGCTTGTGTGTCTGAGTGTGGCCAAGGCTCAGTTCCTGGTCACTTAGAGAGTCCCCTGCGCTACGAGTCTGTCGGGTGCTCAATACCACACAGGCTTCTCAAAGCACTGCAGGTAAACAATTATAAACTGTATAACTTCCCTGCTGTAGCCCACACAGTCCTCCAGAGGTGAATGCAGCCCAAAGATAACACTAATACTATGCCTCTCTAACTATAATTATTCAGTATCTTTGCAAACCCACTGTCTCTCTCCTCCCATAATGAAAACAACTACCCGCAATCCCCTGTGGGCTTTCCAGTGCCTGCAGCCACAAGGCAGCAGGTGACAGGGAGAAAGACTACAGAAGGTTCAGGATCTGGAAAGCACCAGGCCATGCTCTGGGGCTGGAAGTTCTGTTACAACTCACGGATCTCTCTGTAAAATTCAAAACTTAAAGTGCCTTTAGAGAGAATATCCTCCATAATTTTTATAATTGCACTAATCACACATCTGTAAAAGAACTCTCAGGTATATTTGACTGATGGTGGGGGAAGTGGAAATGAAGACACCACCAATACTGTGCATGTGTAAACTTACAGCCAAATAAAGTAGGAGAGTTTAGAGCAGAGAATATAAAGGCAGACATTTCCTTTGGCAAGGTCAGGAAGGGAATGACTAATTGTAGGTCCCCGTCATATTCCTGCACTTCCCCTTCCTCATTGCAAGCCTCATTCTGCAAGGTCCGGAGCACCCCCAGCTCTCCCAGGCAGGAGGTCGGAGGGAATACCTTTGTTCCTGGCCACTCCCCGTCCCTTCCGAGGGAACTGCGAGAAGGAACCAGGCTCCTTTAATGGGGCAGTTTACTGCCCGCAGTGCCGTCCCTAGCACACTTCTCTTCCCCTTGCCTTCCCAACCATCTCCCTTTGGTCTGACACATTTCTATTTCTGTAGCCTCAATAAAATCCATGCACAAACCTCCAGTCTCTTCCATTCCCTCATGTACTGGCTGGGGAATGAGACAGATTAGCAGCTTGCTCTCTGCAGCACTCGGGCTTATTAGCAGACCAAGGGAAGGAAACAAAACACAACAAAATCAAATCCTCTGCTTGTTTCACTCAATTATTTGAGCACTTCAAGAGTTCCACCCTTCCCTCCTCCCCCTGACACACAGTTTCCCAGACTGCTGCTGGTCTGGGCTTTGGAGAAGAGGTTTATACAGAAAAATGTCAAGTCTCTGTAGGAGCAGGTTGCAGGTCTTGGAGCTGAAGACGTTCTGTCTCTGCACCCTGGGAATCTTTGCTAAGAAACCTTATTCTGTGAAATGCTCCAAATTATTGGCTTTCTGCTAGAAAAAAATCGAGCTATTTTGGCAAGGACTGGGGTCACATTTCTCTTTTCACAGACACTGCATGAGAAAGCTGCCATGGCTCACTGCTCACATTTTGTTTTTCCCAAAATCTCTTTGGGGCTCTCTCTTACTGGTTCACATTTGCCCATAGCAACCACGTGGGGTTTCGATCCTTTGCTTAAGTACAAATACAGGATTTAGAGTGGAGACACCTGAACTCAGATTCCCACCCCACAGAAGAGCATTTTTTCATGTGACTCTGAGAGTTTCACCTAAACCATGTTACGCCCAGTTAGGAAGTAGAGGAAAATGCAGTTGCCAACCCAGTAATAGTTGTATGAGAAAAAATACAGAGGGGACTGATAAGCAGCCATAAACTAGCCAGTTCTGCAACAGCTACTTGGCATCAAAAAATAGCCTGGAAAGATTTTAATCAACACTTGAAAAAAGATCGCACATACAAAGATAACAAACTCCAAGCTCAGCATTTTCAGGCAGATACGATATCCATTACTTTTGTGAATTCCACATAAACTTCACACAGCACATTTGTCTCTGTGCCTGAGCAGAACAGGAGGTGGAGGCTGAGGTTGGATTTTCTTTGGTTTTGTTTGTGTGAGAGAAGTGTATTGTCACCGTTTGCTAAAACCAAGACTTTTCCATGAAAGTGTTTCAGGCAAGTTTCTCATTTTCAAAGCATTCTATGGAACCAAATTAAAGTTCTCAGAACATATTTTTCTAATAAAAATCTGTACTTAAAAATACTTCACTTCTGCATTAAATGTACAATAGAAGGAAATATGCCAGTTCAGGGTTAGAGTTTAAGCATTTTTCTTGTGTGTCCAAAAATTATTTTATGCAGATTTTGTGAAAAGTCTGAGCCTGACTTTTCACTCCAGTCAGGGACTGGAAAAAGGCCTTTGGAGCAGGAAAGTTCTCACATTTGCCATCACTTCCACAGTTGAGAAAACGATCCCATTTCTGCAAAGCAATTTATACACTTGCTTGCCCTCACTGCAGTTCTCTGCTTTACACACTTCACTTTTCGTGCTCTACAGGCTCTTTAGGAAACACTTCAGAATACTTCTTCCCCACCCCCCTCTGTATGACATGTTCTTAGTTCCATGCCTTTCTCTGGAAGTATCTCCTCCGGTTCCGTGCTGGAGCAAAGCTGGGCAGGCTCTGGGTGCGGGGTGTCAGCTGCCCCTGCTCAGAGCAGGAGGGACTCACTGCCCTGAGCCTCAGCGACAGAAACCACACACAAACACAACTGCTCAGGAGAAAAGAAAAAGCCATTGTAGCAGCCTGTGTGCTACTCTGTCTTGGAAATGCTCCCCTCCTAAGGAGCAGGGGAACACAAAGGGATTCTGTGTTGTATTTCTCTGCCTGTGAACAACAGTTCTGAGTGCTGGATACAAATTCATGCCATAAGAGTTGAGATTCTTCCCTGCAGCCAAACAGCTCTTATCATTATGCAAAGATCACTCGTGGTTTTGTCATTTACAGTACTTCATCTTGATCTTTCCAAAAGGCACATGGATAAGTTAGGCATTACTGAAAATCCTGGATTCCCAAGGATGCAATGCCACACCTGTGCAGTGGAAGACTCTAAAAGCCATTGGGACTCTACTACACCTCCTGCCAGGTGTGATACAAAACACTACTCAGAGCAATAAGGCCAGGAACACAGTGAAGGCCTATAAATGGTTAAGGGATCCAGCAGTTCTGCAGAGAGCTGCTTACCCGTCTCACAGGCACCAAGTCAGTGCCCACATACAGCTTTCCTAATACCTGGCTTGTCTGAAAATAGAGCACATCAGCTCTCCTTCCACAGCTCAGCTGATCTGAGGATTTCCACAGATCCAAAATTTACATCTGTTCAGCCATGCTGGGACAAGTGAACAAAATTCCCTATGTATCAGCAGTCCTGCTTTAGAATCAGCTTCTGAGTCCAAAATGTCTTAAACAAAACACCTTCTCCCTCCATCCTTCCTTCAGAGCCTTATTTCTCTTTTGTGTTTTGGCAAAGGGAATTTATAAATTCAACTAGATTGCTTACAGTATAATCTTGCAAATAATTAGCAGCAGATTACTATTAGCTTTCCAGCCGTGATCTGATTCCAAGAACACTAAAATGATCCCAACCTTCCAGATGCCCTGATTTCCCAGAATGCTGGAGCAGGTGCTGTCTGTGCTGCCTGTGGCCCCACCAGCAGAGCTGACATTAGAGCCCTGTGCTCAGTCAGGTTACACACACACTTTGGGAGCTCCACAGCAGCAGTGTGGCTGCCCAGGCCGCTCCTCAGCCAGGTGTTCCATGGTCTGGTGCCCATTTCCATGGCCTGGTGCCCATTTCCATGGCCTGGTGCCCATTTCCATGGCCTGCCTGCAAAACCCCTGCATGTCCAGTCTTGCCCCTACGACACTGCCACTGCCAATCATTTTCTTCTGATTGAGAAAGGGGAGAGGACTGAGCATAGTTACCCAAAAATAGGAAGCTGTAGCATTACTCACTACCTTGAGGACTTGCCTGCTCTTCTTTTCGATTACTCAGCAGATGCTCTTGAATCAGTTACTCAGTTTCTATGTGCACCTGCCAAATCCCAATTTCTCAGGACACACATCCACCCACAGAATTCAGCAAGGCACTTCCTGCCCCCCTCCTCCAGGAGGAGGAACATGGCATTTGGAGTGAGCCTCACTGCTTCAACCTGGAACAGCATCAGACCCAGCAGTGTGCAGCTCACAACCACCTGCTCATTCCTCTGGCACAAGCTGAAAGCTGTAAGGGTAGGATTCCCAAAAATCCTACAGCTGAGTTGCTTTTGAGGTCGGCTGCAATAAAAAAGGGCAAATCTACCAGCCCCATGAAGGAAAATGCTATTTCTAATAAAGCTAGAGTTCTTAAAAATTCCAGTTTGCCCCACACACTACAGTCCCCAGTGCCAAGGCTCTGTGTTCTGCTCCAGATATGAGACTCAGGAAGTGGAGTTTGCTTCAAATATTAACATAGAGGGGAGGCTTCTGTGTTGGGGGGTGGGTTTGCTTCTTGCAGTGAAACGGAGGAGGGACGTGGCTGAAACAACGACGCATTTAAAAAAAAACATGTCAACTATAGGAAATTGCTTAACTGGAATGTGGCAACTTGCCACATTCTCTCTTTTAAGACAGCAAAACAGCTTTATTTTAACAAGCTGCTATGAGATTGCATTTTGGGATTGTCAGGGAGAACAAAATACACTAAAACCCACTCTGTTCAAAATGCTTTGAACCTGTAAAGCATGCTTCCTTAGTTCAGATTTTAAGAGGAAAAAAGAAAAGCTTTGGTATGTTCTGCCATGCAGTCAGATCAGAGATTTGCAGTTTGCTCATCAATTTTGGAGAATGCTCCCAGAGTGCTGTGTACAGGCACTGAGGCACAAAATATAGGACTGAAAATCTGTGCATGTAACTGAGATTCAGCTGCCAGGTAAAACAGGTCACCCACAGCTCAGCTCTACGAGACTCCTGAAACAGTTAAAAATAAACCCAAGTCAGTGGACTGTGGGAGCTTGCTTTATCTACCCTCCAGGACTGGGCATGCCATTTGTCAGTGGGAATCACACAGTTTGCTTCCCTGGTCAGCCCTCCTTCCTCCTCAGCAACCAAACATGTAATGCCCCCCAGCACCGCTCCAATGCCCCCCCTCTCTGCAGTGCCATTCCTCGGGTTAGCCCTCCTGCTCTCACAAATCAGGAGCATCCCAGGCTCAGGCAAACCTCTGGGCAGTGTCCCTGACTTCCATGTGCAAGCAAAGGCAAGGGAGCAGAGAGCCCAGGAGGTCTTGGATGTGCCTCCCATCAGGAGTGCATTCCCAGGACTCCCAAACCAACTCTCATGCAACACCATGAGTAATCACATCTCCCAGTTAGGCTACAGGACAATCAACACAGCATTCTGGATTGATCCCCCCCAATAATGATACCTCATTATTCCTGAGGTATCCTCAGCAAGGGATACTTAATCCCTTCTCCAAACACTCCCGACTTCCTCGTGTACAAGCACTCACACTCCTACTGTGTCACTGTATTGACTGCAGAGGGCTGAAGATTCCTGAGACTGAACACTGTTGAGAAATTCCCTGCTATGCAGTTAGGAACAAGGGAGTACAGCACTCTAGACAGCCAATCACCCAAACCCACAGGAGGCACTCCCCTGCAGTGGATTACAGGTAGAAAACCCTCTCTGAAAGCCCACTCCACTGGTGGAGTCAGTGTTATTGCAATGAGAAGGAAGGAGTTTGAAGAAGTTTAGGTTAAACATGGGATGTGGGGAAAGGCTGTGAAGCAGAAGATGGTGTTGCAGAAAGGCTTATTTATGGCCTTTTCCCTGATTTTGTTTTGAAGTTATGAGGTGAGCTCTGTGCTTTGCCATAAAACTGCTGTTAAGCTGCTGGGTGTCTTTGACTGTGTGTTAAACGAGGTTTTGTACTGGACTGGTTCTTCCTTCCTACTCCCCTGCTACTGTGCAGGGCCACGGACTGAGAGAGTGAGGCAACAGGAAGAGCAGGAGTGGAGGAGTCACCTCTGCAGAGACAAAGCAGGATGTGACCTCTGTTCCCTAAAGAGGGCACAAATGGTCACACCATGATATCCAAGCTGGTGTCTCCAGGAAACTATAGTAAGGACCATAGTGAAGCTCTTAATCTTGGATTAGAAACTAAATTTCATTACATCAGTGGTGCAGGAGGAACTTAATAATTAACTGCAAGGAAGTCAAATTAGTGACTATTCTGACGGATTCTTGCTAAACCAAGCTCAAACACACTAGTACTTGATCTAAACCTTGATCTTACAAAGTGTTGGTGCTACTCCTACCTGAAAGCACCCAGCTCCTGCAGCCTTGGTGCTCTGCTCACCTAGGAAAAGTGTGTGGGAACCTGTGTGACCTGTTTGTCCAGCTCAGAGGTTCCCCTTCCCCACTGGCTGTGCTGCCCTACTAAACTCTGAATTTAACAGCCTATGACACGAGTCTGACCCATGAGCTGCCTGAGCCTCACACACTGATCACCAGCTGGAACAGGCAATCAGAGCCCATACCACGAGTTGGCTTCATCCTCAGGTACAGAGCTGTGCAAAATGTCTCTTCAGCCTCCAATCTTCACAGAGGGCTGGATCAGGATGCAGCAAAGTACAGCTGAGGGAGGCTGTACTGCTCCTCACCCAGTGCTCCATCTTGGCTCTAGTTCCATATGAACTGTAGTGTGGGTGGCTCTGAGCAGTCCAGTGTGGATGTCTGTTGAACAGTTCAGTGTGGGTGACTCCTGAACAGTCCAGGTGGATGTCAGATGAACAGACCAGGTGGATGTCAGATGAACAGTCCAGGTGGATGTCTGTTGAACAGTCCAGGTGGATGTCTGCTGAACAGTCCAGGTGGATGTCTGTTGAACAGTCCAGGTGGATGTCTGTTGAACAGTCCAGGTGGATGTCTGTTGAACAGTCCAGGTGGATGTCAGATGAACAGTCCAGGTGGATGTCTGATGAACAGTCCAGGTGGATGTCTGTTGAACAGTTTGGGTGGATGTCTGATGAACAGTCCAGGTGGATGTCTGATGAACAGTTTGGGTGGATGTATGCTGAACAGTCCAGGT
>JAWWLV010000053.1:797263-823019 GCA_035041135.1 Platyrinchus mystaceus
TGAACAGTCCAGGTGGATGTCTGCTGAACAGTCCAGGTGGATGTCTGATGAACAGTTTGGGTGGATGTCTGATGAACCAGCTTCTTGCAGTGCTTTGACTCTGGCTTGCTTTCCCTGTTTAGCTGAAAGCCCTGTGTATGAAGCTCAGTCCCACTGACCTGCAGGCTGTCTGTGCTTTCAAAGGGTATATGTTCTGTGCTGGAAATGAGTACCTCGATGCAGCCTGACTGTCCTATAATAATAACTGGAAATGAACTCTGGACCATGGGTTCCCAGCCACTCTGGGTTAGATCACGTTGCATAAGTGATAGCCAAGCCTGGGGGAAGGGAAGGCTCAGTGACAGGGAGCAGCACGTGCCTTCTGCCACAAAGGCAGAGACCCTCCTACAGCTGCACAAAGCTCCAGACCAGAGATGATCTACAAAAAACCAACAGCAATGGGACACGGAGTGGAAAACACTTCTGGGTTCCACAGCAGCTGAAAGTAGAGGGACTAGTCTATAAAACCAACTACTATTCGGTTTCCCTTGAACTTGAACCTTGAGACTAGCAGATAACCTGCCAGGAGTGTGCTCCAGATATCCAACCCAGATAAGCTATGCTAAGGCTCCCTTTGTCTCCCAGCCAGGCCATCTGCAACAGCAGTGTGAGAACGACAGCACAATGCAGGTGCAGTTAAGTCCCTTCTAGTCCCCACTTCCACACTGTCGTGTACCAAACACTAAATAAAATCAGGACTAGAAGCACTTTCTCTGAAATGTGTCTGCCTGAGCTACTTGCCAAGAGAAGTTAGAAAACCATGGCTAGTGGAAAACTCTCATGAATAGGCAGACTGCTTTCAGTTCCTCTCAGTGAGCCTGTAATATGCTCAGCTTTCACTTGCCAACATTAAAACTCCCTCATCTTTGGTCCTTCTGGAGAATGAGGAAGGATGAAAGAGCATGGGTTGAGTATAGGCAGTCCTCCCTCTTATTGCAGGGGGAACTGCAGAGTACACAGCTTCTCACCCCGATTGTTCCTCCCAGGAGCCTTTCAAAGCGCACTGACACATCCAGGATTTCTACACAATAAGATTGTAAATTAGCCTTGTCTTTCACAAAAGGCTCATGACAAATTATGATCTCCAACGAGATACAATGACCTGCTAAATTGTCTGTTGGTCTCTTGGGGGGTTTCCAGGACCTCCCTGAACATCATTTCCTGAAGTCAAACAACTGCACTTTTCCACTGAAAGAACACATGGGTTGGGTAAATGGTGGAGTCGCTTTCCTACATGCAATTCTTGATTCCCAACTGTATTAATAGCTCATTATTAGTCTCAGGAAAAGGTTCAAGCACTTACACATTCAGAGAAAGACCTTAACTGCTGATTCTTGATGCTGTGAAAGGGCTGGACGGCTATTGCTGTAAATTCCAGGTATCCCTGGAATACCTGGATATGGAGGTGGTATATCCAGGGTGGAGGCAGACTGGAACCCTCCCACACCGGGGCTGTCTCACACTGAACGGGAGGTCAACTGGGACAAAAGCGATGCTGCTGAAACATGCAGTCAACAAGCTAAAAGAAGAAAGGATATCTTAGAGCTGTAACATTTTCACCACCTTAAGGGACGGGTGAAATTTAGGCAGAGAGAATCCTTCTGTATTCTAAAAATATCCACTTTCTTAGTTTATTATCCTTTGCTACTTAAGTGTTGTTTTTTACTTCCTTGCCCATTCACAACACACTTTAATATCAGATGAATCTGAAGACAGTACAACAGTACTTGTGCTTAAATAGCCGGAGCTTCAAGTGAGGGTGAAGGGCACACTGCTTCAGGTATTCAGCCTTGAAAGGCACTTATAAAAAAACTGAGCCAGCAGAGACTAGAGCTAAATTCAGCTCTTACCCTAGTTTTAAACTGCTTCAACTCCTTTGTTTTCAGCACAGTCACATTCAGTTTCTACTCCTGTAAAGGAAAATGGGCTCACATAACCCAACATTTGTCCGACGTCAACTAGACAACCCCAAGGAACATAAGTGGGGTCCTCAGTCAAAGCCAGCTGCACTCTTTGCTACAGATGTCACTTACGTGATACCTTTAGCAGACCAAGTGTTCCATCAAGTGATACAGCTGTAAATAATTTACCAGCAGCCCCACAACGCTTGATTAAAACCTACTGAAAGAAGATCTAATTAAATTGTCTCTGAAAGAACAGACAATGATATGACGACTGTGTAAAGGGCAGATGGCAAGCAGAAGCTCATCGGAACATGAGAAAATAATTTAGAAGGTACCTTAATCTGCACTGAGCTGTGGTGATCTCCACCTGTGTGGGTTTGTCTGCTCTGGAGGTTATTCCCTCATTCTGCCTTTGGCCATCAGAAGTGACACCTGTAGAATAAGTATCTCATCTCTTAGGCAGAGAGGTTGGAGTAGCTGCTGCATCTTTCAGTGATGAGCAGCAGACAGCAGGTAAGGCTCAGAATGGCCTGAGTCCCAGAACCAGCAGACTTTTTCATGAAGGCTGCTGAGAGGACTGGTGTCAGCAAGCAGGCTGTTAATGACTTCAGGACTGCCTAGCCAGTACTATAAACTTTGCAAGGCCATTAGCTTTAAGGCTATGTATCTGCTGTGCTATGAAATATATGTTTTATGGATTAAATAACAGCAAGACAACACATTATAGGAATATAATGACTACCTTGCTGCAAATCATATGTGCTTTGAGGTAAAGGAACACAACTTACAGCAGATTTCTCCATGTATTTCAACCTCTGAAGAAGAAAAGAGCTCTATTTCTTACCTCAAATCTAAGAAGAGATGTGGACTAACATCAGGGAGTTAAGTATAAATCTAGAGTTGCCCCAAAGTTCAAATGAGTATCACTCAGTTCAAAGTTCTGCATGAAACTCAAACTTACTGAAGAAACTCCAGACTTCAGTAGTCTGTAGAATGAAGTCCATCCCAGCTGGGGGAAGAGAATCCATTGCTCAGACAGGCTTTCAGAGTAATTAAATGTGATTCTGGTGCAGCTACAGGAGATCAAAGCAAAGCTGTGCCGTGTTGTCTGCCCTGACCTCAGAGAAGCTGTGAGCTGCTTGCAGTAAGTCAACCTGGGATTGGGAAGGGGCAGTTGTTAGACCAGCCCAGCACTTCAGAAATCAACACTGCCAAGGTGTGAGAGCCACCAAGGAGAGGGCTGAGTGCCACAGCCTGGGAAGCACACTGCACCCTCCCTGCAAACAGGGGTGGCACCAGGGCTTCTTAGAGGAAAACTCTCAGAGGAATTTTTCCCAAAGAAATGACCATTTCTTACTGACAAATTTCAAAATCCCTCGTGCATCAGGGTGGCTCTCCAACTTTCCCAATGTCCTCTGTCACAGAGTTTGAGGTCAGATAAATCTCAGAGCATGAAGAGGCTGAAGGCTCTGCACTCAGAAGAACTCTAAAGAATTCTAGCAATGCAGAGACCTGCAGAGCTCACTGATGCTGTTCCCACACCACGGAGGCTCTGGCAGGAAAGCTGCCACAGGCCACGCTGCTAACCCACCCTGCAAAATACAGTTTGAGTGTGGAGACTTTCTTCTTGCATAAAGGGGCCATGCCTGGAATGGCAGAGACCTCACAGCAGGCTCCCCGTCAGGAACACCCAAAAAGGCTGAGCCAGCCTGTTTATGTGGAGGATCCATAGGAGTGAAAGGGAGAGGCAGTGATCAGACCATGCCTTTCCTCATGCGTTTCCCCTTCCCCCTGCACCTTGGTGTTACAGCTGCAGGAAAGATCGAGCCAGAACTGTGCACAATTGCTGAGTCAGGCCATGGCTGTGGGGCCTCAGAGAGGCTGTGGCAGTGCTGGCCAGAGGACAAAGCCTTGTGCTGAGGCAGAGCTGAGCACAAAGCCTTATGCTGAGGCAGAGCTGAGCAGCCGGAGACACCCGGGGACAGACGCAGGATGAGCCACTCAGCCACAGGCAGGAGTCACTGAGGTACATCGGGCAGCCCTGCCTAGGAACGATGAAGAACCAGAAGCAATTTGAATTAAGAGAACTGGGAAGAGGATGCAGGTTAAGCGTAGCAGAAGGATTTAGCTAGTCCTGGCTGAGCTAGCACAATGAAGGCAGCCAGAAACGAGCATGGGTGTCTCTGTAAACTCCCCAGCAGGCTCGAAGCTCTTCTGGCGCACAGCACTGATCTCTAACAATGAGAAAAATACCCTGTTTTGGCACAACAGTTTGAAAGGACACTGAAAATCTGTTAATAAAATGGATCTGCCCCTTCATGGAGTGCAGAGGAGCTGCAGAGCACCCTGACACGGCCAGAGGCTCCAGCTCCAGCACTGCTCTGCTGCCGGCACATTCACTGCTCACTCCGCTGCAGGGGTGGACTCCCCCACCTTCAGCTGGAAATCTTATGTTGTGAGGTGTCCACTAACTTCAAAGCTCTTCACCTCAAACCCCAAACTCATTATTCTTGGCAACTGAGGCAATTTGAATAGCACAGCAGAAAAACACAGGGAAAGAACACATCAGTGGAACTGGAACCTACCTTGGCAGCAGAACAGTGTTGTAGATTTAGTTTCCCTAAGAATCAAAAACTAAATACCAGTGTCACCCTAGCAGAAGTATTCAGCTAGCTCTTGCTAGGTTAGTTACTCCTCCAGTTACAGACTGGCAGGGGAGAACTGATAAGGCTCACTAAGTTAGGGATAAATAGGTAATCAGAAGTACGTTCAACATCATTACAGAAAACATCTTCTTCCAAAGCAGGATTGTATTCCTACAAATGCAGTCCCAGCACAAACCCAGGCAGTGTTTCAGTGCAATAGCTAAAGACACAGGTTACAGTAGCTCTCTCTTCTCCTTCCAAACCCAAGTTCCCACAGATTCCACTCAAGTCCCCAGCCATGACTGCCAATGGCCCAGGAATTTAGGGTGCACCGAGAGGTGTCCCACAGAAACTCTGCCTCGTTATACCCAGGCAAAATGCCACCAATGCAGCACTGCTTAAATCAGGCCCTCAGCAGTCAGCCAGTAGTTCTACAAATATTACACTTGACCCACAAAGCAAGACCAAACCAGTTTCAACACACATAATATCCTGCCTGAATGTGAATGGGGCTGACAAGCCCTTTGAGATCTGCTCTGGGGTTTCTCCCAGCTTAGTTGTGTGAACAAATGCTAAGAGTCTTTGGTGTTTGTGCTCACATTGGCTCTTCCAGACACCCTTCTGTTTCACAGGAAAAAGAGAAAGAAAAACCTGAAACCTTTCTTCTTCCAAAGGCAGAAGGCTGAAGACCTGTGCAGATCTCTCCAAACAGATCCATCTCCTTCGAACAACACCTGAGGATTTTAGTCTGCTGTTGATCTGCACTCAGAGGATTTGATACTACCGGCTGATGCTGGTCAGAGGCACTCAGAACTGTCTCTATGGAAATTATGGGAAATTAAAGTAAGAAAGCTTCATAAGAAGTGTTTTACTTTGTGGAAAGTTTCAGTTTTGGTGAGAAAGACAAAAGGCCTGTAAGCTGAAATGTTTTGCTTGGCAGATGAACAGTTTCTAAGAAGGAGACATCTAAAAAACTCAGGAAGCTTTAAACAACAAAATCTGACTACTTCGGCTGATTTCAGAGGAGCTACGTAACTCTATCCCAAAGCAGGATTTAGTCCTCTAGCTTCCACTAGAAGGAAAACACTGCTCTGGAAGGTGAAAGATGTTGCTAAAAAATTCCCCGTGCATGGGTAGGAACGAGGTGTGGAGAGATTCTCCTAGAACTCTGGAGGCAGCAGAAAGGGCACAGACAAGCATCTCCCCATGACTGCCCTTCCTGACAGATCTATTTACCTCCCCTGCCAATATCTTTTAGTGGTGATGCCTGGCTGAAGTTCCCAATCTCTAAAACATATTATTATTTCTTCTCTCCAATTTATTCAACACCATTAATAACTAAAAATAAAACCTCCACACTAGAACCTGCAGGCCTCAACAATAACCCCCACACAGCAGCAATGACGAGCTCAAGACTTCCTTTCCAAATTTAGATTGCTTCAAACAGAAGTGAAAGTTCTTTGATAAATCAACAAACCCATGTTTTATAAGCATGCAAGGAGAGTAGAACTGGGCAGGAAAGTGCTTGCCTGCCCTGCTAAACTTACTTGTAGAAGGCTTCTGAAGATTTGCAAGGCCCCAGCCCCGAGGCTCCTGCCTGCACTACGGGGTCAATGACCTGTTCTGGCAGCATCAGATCAGACCAGATCAGAGCCTGGACCTGCTGCATCCCAGCAGCATTCCTCAGTGCCATGGTAATTACTGCTCTACAGAGGAGATCACAGCTCCTGCTCACAGAGCTCTTCCATGTGGGATAACTACTAATCATCCTATCAGAGGCACTCCACAGTCCCCATCAAAGCAGGATTCCTTACTCTGCTGATGAAGTGTCCTGGGATTCCTCTCTGCTTCCCCAAGATGCACACAAAACAAATTAGAGTTTCTCACTAGGCAGGAAAGGAGTGAGAGACTTGGCCTCTGTTCACTTTAGAATACATTCAGAAATGACAACTGTATTTTAACTTTAAAGCCAAATTCTGAACAGTCTCGAGCTCAGGTAATTAAGTCCAATGAGATTTGGATCTTCCACCTACCTATAGCTCTAATAGCTCAGACTTCAGACACGTGTGCTGCACTTAGAGAAGAATGAACACCAGGCATCTATGATCAGCCTGGGCTGTGATACACTCACACCCAGGGAGAGCAGGGCCTAAGCTAAGATTTGAGTTTCCACCTCAGCAGTGCTCCAGGGTTCAGTTTAAACAGATGGTGCAGAAAGCAGGTTTACAACACAGAGAGTGAGCTCAGCCATGGAACAGGTGACTGTCACCTAGCACAGGCTGAGGCACCAGTGATTCCCTCAGGGCCCTCAGAGCGAGTACAGTGGAGCACAGCTGGCTGGGACGTGCCTCTGGCATCTGGAGGTGGCACAGGAGCTCTGTGCAGCTCTGCCTTAAGACAAAAGACCTCTCTGACCACCTGTATACTTTGGTGCTTCGCAGCTGTCCTCCCACCTTACAAGCAAGACAGAGTTTATGTAGTTTAACTTGGGATTGAGCCTGTCCTACATTCTGGGGGCCATGCCAGTGAGGACTGGCTGCAGGGAAAGCCAGGCCAGAATGCCAAACAGTTTCCTAATCATGCTGTGCTAGTTTGACTTGGGTGCAGACTCCCACCAAGAAGCAGGAGTGCCCACAACACCTCTGTGCACAACTGCTCACAAGTTATGCCTTGGAAAAACGCCCCATTTCTTTTGGAGCAGGTGTGTTTCCAGACTCAGAGAGCCTCTGTCCCCCTGCTTTGCCTGCTGTGGCAACCTGTGCTGCTGGTAGTGCCAACTGTGGGACTGCTCCCCCAGAGTGAGAAATGAGCAGGGAGGGAAGTCTGAGAGCCAGCTGAGTCAGTATTGCTGGGTGGTGTCATCCATACATCACCTGTGCCTTTCGCCACAGCAGTGGCCTGGGCAGTGCATTCTCCAAGCCCCAAAACAGTAAGAGAGTCAGGACTGCCTTCAGTACCATTTTCCTTTAATTAAAAAAAAAAAAATCCCTATAAGCTGAAAATAAGGATAAGAAAACTCAGCCTTAGAGGAAAGGTGAGGGTTTACCCCTCAAGCATCTGATAGATTACATAGGCTACGTTGGAAATATCATTATAAGCTTAACTATTCTCTAAATAATTTGGTGTGTCACGAGTTCTTTGTTAAGTGTTCCTATTTCCGAACAAGCCAGGTGATAAATGTGTGTACCCCCATGCTGACTCAGAGCTGTAAATCTGTCACTGGCACACAGCTGGATCTGCTCGGGGCTTTCCTCTGGTAAAGTGCAGGTCACAGCATTTGAACTTGAGTAGCAGCCCAAATTCTGTGCAGGTGGGACCTGTGCAAGCTTGGTCACATCCAGGAGTTTACTGGACACAGCTGGGGTTCGCATCAGCTACTCCCCTGATAAGATCGATTCTGTGCATGCCATAAAGATCAGAAATCATATGTGCAGACTGAGGCTTGTCTGGCACCACAGCCTGTGGGCTCCTGTGGGTGTGGGCAGGAACAGATGGACAGAGCTCCCAACTCCAGCTCTGTTGAGCTCCTTTACCCACCCCCAGTGCCAAGAAGGGTCTCCAAGCTGACCGCACAAAGATGAGCAGGAATAACTCCACTTTACTGTAATCCAGTGAGCACACTGCTGCTGACTTTTTGTGCCAACAGTTATAAAAATCAATGGTAGGAGATGTGTTAAACCTCATTATGGTGTACAAATTCCGATCATACACAGAGACACGCTGTCACAAAGGACAGATGATGTCCACAGACTGGATAATACTATATGGTTCCCCCTCCTTCCAAGTGAAACAGAACCTCTGTTGAAGCCTATCTGGTGCAAGCGCACACATTTAAGAAAAAGAAAGTCCTACAAAACCAGAAGACACCTTTAAGAAAAACAAATGTGTTACATATATGCAAAAAGTATGATGAAGTAAGAGACTTTCTTCTTCTCTTACATAAGACCTGCTGGGAAAGGAAGTCCTTTCAGCTGAACAAGGCTCATGAACATGTGGCTACAGGTTGGAGTTTGGCCTGAAATACTCACTACTCCCACTTCTTCCAATTTATAAACAGGCAGTGGTCCTTTCCTTATGCACACCACTTCCAGTCTGCAACTGTGGACCATTACAACTCCTCTTCCTCTCCTCTCATGCTCCCCCCCCCCATTTCAAAGCATTTGTTTCTGCTCAGAGATTGCTTGGTACGATAAGCCTTTTCTGGACAAATTGCCAAATGAATCAAGATAATGTCAAAGCAAGTTCAAACAGATTTTAACACACAGGTATCATTCAGTCACTGTGAACGACTGATTTGTGCAGAGTAGCCTGACTTCTTTGTGACACAGCACAGCTGGAGTCAGACTTTCTGATCTGGTGCTCTGCTCTCTGGAGGTGCTGAACAGAAGACGTTCCTGGGGAAGAAGTCAAAGTGATCTTTGCACACAGGCCAGGAGGGTCTCTATCACGGACTGAGTCCAGCAGAGAGCCTGGAGGACACTTACTAAAGCACAGGCAGAAGGGAGCAATGTGGGCTATGGCCCCACCCTGGCACTCCCACCAGAACCAGTCTGGAGGCAGCTGCCCTGCCAGGAACACTGCAGTCAGCTCCTGTGAGGCAAGAGCCATGCAGGGAGAAACACCTCTGCAACCTAAACCCACTCCAGGTCTCGGTTCAGCCTGGCGCTGCCTCACCTCTGCTGCAGTTAAAAGGGCTGGGGCTAAGGTGTCTCACTTGGCCTGGGAATTCCCACAGCTATCCAAACCAGCTGTTTCCAGCAGAACACACTGAGAAACCAGGAACCTTCCCTGCTGACAGGACCCAGGACTTTATTCTTCTCCTCACTTCCAACACACTGCCTTGAGCTGCAGTTGGAAGTTAGAAGTGCTTCACTACAGATGTCCAGTCCCATCATCAGCTTCCCAGACAGGAAAATGAATCCAGAAAGATACTGATTTTACAAAAAAAAAAAGGCTAAAAATAATGTGCTTCTAACATCGTGAAACCAATTTAAGAGTCCCGCAAGGGATTAGTGTAGGGACAGAGGTAAAGGCTGACAGAGCTATTTCTTTCCAAAGATGCTTGGAACAACACTGGATGCTCACCACATGGCAAGACATTTCTTGCTCTCTTACGTGTGGGTTAAAATTACTATGATTTTCCATTTCAGTTTTGTAGTCAACTTCAGAAGTGAGTAAACCTGCTAGGACAGAACTGAAAGCACAGACCAGCACTGGGTAGAAAGAAAAACACTCAAGCACTTACTGGGCAGAACATATAAAACTTTAAAAAAATTACCAGTCCTTGTGGCATCAGAGAACCCAGTCTGCTAATAACCAAACTAACAGAATCTACTTTCCACTAGAGGGAAACTCCCTACCCTTCTAAGAAACAGCCTTCATACATGTGAAACAGGGCCAGCTCACATAACACATCTACACTCAACGTATTCTTTGCAAGCAATTCCCACAGTCCTTTCTTTCCCCCCCTCCTTGTACTACAGCAAGTTCTCCCTGTGCTCATCTGAGCCACCGTGATGCTTATCTGTACCTGTCAAGGCCCCAGTCTGAAATCCTTATCTACCGTGTGCTTTATTTTGAGAAGACCTTACAGGCAAGAGGAAGGAGGAAGGACTTAGAGCACTTCAGTACACTGGGAGGGACCTAAGCATGTGCTCAGGTTGCCTGGGTCAGGCTGGTGTTCTTGACTCGGTGACACACGCAGTGAATCACAAGGTATAAGTGACAGCCACCTGAGCTGTGACCGCACGGAGCAGAGCGGTACCAAGGGGACCCAGCTCATGTGTCCCATGCACAGAACAACACAAGCATTTAGACGAATTTGCACTGCTGTGCTGGGCTGTGCATTCCACATTACAAGTACCTTCAGAACTTTACTGTGCTGTGCTAACCTTAGGATCAGAAGTGGCCATGAGCACACACTGCTGTCTGACCTGAAGTGGTACAGAAACAGCCACGTCCACCTGACAGCACCCACCCCACACATGGTGCTGTGAGTGTCTGAGCTCAGATACACAAGGCTGTGCTCTAGCAGATATCCCTTCACCTGTTATTTTCATAGTTTTGACACCAAAACTTGACATTACACAACTTCCAGAGATGTATGAGCTATGTACAAATCGCACTGTAGAAGCTTCCCTGCCTTTTTAGCTCTTTGAACAATAACAAGTGAAATCAAGACACTGATTTTTGACTTGGTATATTGGACGGTCTTCAAATCATGCAGTGCAGCCTTGAATTCAACCTCAGGAACTACTTCTTCAACTTCCAAAATCAAATCTCCTCCCTTTCCAAACTATTGCTTTCTCCTTCCAGTCTGCTGCTTTTACCTATCTTAAGTTTTGTAATTTCCTTGTGGCTTCTGTTTAACAGTTACACCGATGCGAGTAATTTTTCATCCTTCTTTCTCCATGAAAAAGTTTCTGCACAGAAGAGCAGCACCACGAGGGTTCAGACCCACAGCACAGATATGGCTCGCAGGCCCAGCAGCTGCACCACCAGCACCACTCACCATGGCCCACAGAGCCATTTGGTGACTCGTCAGGGCCAGCAGATCCCCGAGCTCCCAGTGCTGGCTCAGCCATGGACTCCTGAGGAGCTGCCCAGTCAAACCAGCAGCACCCTGGCTCTGGGCAGGAACAGGGGGTCTCTGCTGACAGGATCCAACAGGCAAACACGTGGCCACACTGGCATTGCTGACACGTGAACCAGGGCACGGGAGTTACACCTGGTACCTGGGACAGCACTGGGCCCACCTCCCTCGGGAGCTCCCTGAGGAAGGACAGCTTGGGGAAGCAAACACAGACCCTCAGCTCCCACAGTCCGGTTCTGTGACAGCGAGTCAGGAACAACTCGGGCTGTGCCTGATGTGTGTCTTGGTACAGGCAACTGAACAGCACAAAGGGCACAGAGTCTGTGCCTGTGCCCATGGCTCCACATGTGGGCAGAGATCCAGCACTTGGTTAAACTCCCAGAGAAATCACATACTGGACTGTGCATCAAAGAGATTTTTTTTCAGCTAAGATTTTTTTCTGACATAAATTTTATGATCATCAGTGAACGTGGCACCCGTTTGTTTAACCAGATAAACGCTGAAGAGGATTGAGTGCACACACTCAACAACTATTGCTAGAAACAGCTTTTGTTGCTTTAAGAAGAACCTGAAGGCCTTTATCATTTGTGAATAAAGGCTTCCTTTTAGAACAGGTCCACTATCAAAACAGTGATGATCATTTTCCGAAATGATGCTGATTGATATTGTTTGGGCATTAAAAAGGCTGTGAGTAGGGCTGCCAAAAGCCTATACAAATATTATTTCAGAAAGAATAGCCCTTGGAATGCTATTTGGAGGTGGCAGGAGGAAGAAGAGAGCTGTAAATTTGGGTAAAAAAAAGAGAACAAAACATCCTACAAAACAAAACAAACAAACAAAAAAGGCAGAGGAAGAAAAAAGGAAGAATGATAGATTTCCATGAGGTTGTGCCAAAAGCTATCTACCACCCATTGTTTCACAGTTTTTTCCCAACCTTCATTTCTCATGTGATGGATTTTGCAGCATGTAGGTTTGTTACAGTTACAGTGTTGTGATGATCTGTCTTCCTGAAGGCCCAATACTCTATCCAGCTCCACAGCCTCCAGCACAAGGTAGAGCAAAGGAGCATTAGCCTTCACACCAAACTTGAATCAGAGAAGGGGACAGGAGGGGGTTGTTTACTTAGAGCAACACTACCTGCACAGAAGGTAAAAGGAAACGTCGTTTAAGTATCTAAAGGTCAAATGAACTAAGGAAAAATAAATCTACACTCCTTTTCTTATGCAGACTTATGAACAGATCCAGCTCTTCTTCGAGAGCATCACAACAGCACATGTTTTGTGCATGAAGAGTTTTGTGTAGTATTTCTAAACAGCACAACGTCTCTCCAGCCTGGTCTGTGATGCTGTCTGAGCCACACCAACGGAGGGAAAAGGAGGATCAGATTAGATCAGTGAAACTGAGCCAGGAATAGAGAGACAGGCCTGGAGCAGAGGGCAGGAACCATCAGGAGTAGACACCAAGGACCTGAGGGAAAGGGGAGTCTGCACAGCTTCCCGGGACAGCGCTGTGGGCACGCACCTCCTGCCAGGGAGCCCGGAGCCACCCTGGCATCCCGCTCCGCAGCGGCACGGGAGGCAGCGCAGGCCCCGCGCACGGCCCCGAGCAGCGCCCGCGATCCCGCCCGCGATCCCGCGGGGCACCCGGGGCTGCGGGCGCTGTCCCCGCACCTGTCCCGCTCCGCCCGCCCGGGACCCGCGGCGCGCCGGCAGCACCGACCCGCGGACCGGGCTGCGGGGCCGTCCCGCCCGCCCTGCCTGCCGCGAACACCCCTGGCCCGCGGGGGAAGGCGCGGGCGCGGCCCCGGCGCTGCGGGGACAGGCGGGAGGGGCAGGCCCGGCCTCGGCCCCGGCCGTGCGGGGCAGCGCGGCCCCGCGGCGCCCGGCCGGCCCGTACCTCCAGCGTGCGGATCTCCTGCTGCGTGAGGTCGTTGGACGCGGCGCACTTGGTGCGGAGCCCGCGCAGGTTGGAGAGCGAGATGTCGATGAGGTCCTGCAGCAGCCCGCACTGCTGCAGCGTGCTCCGCACGGCCGGCAAGCCCCGCGGCCCCGCCGCCTCGCCGCCGCTCCGCTCCTTCCTCTCCAGCATGCCGGCGGCTCGCAGGGCAGCCGCTCTATCCATCCCTCGGCATCAGGGAGGCCGGCAGGCGAGGCTGCGGCGGCGGGGGAGCGGCGGGAGGGACGGACGGAGGGAGGGAGAGAGGGAGGCGGGAGACGGCCGGGCCCGCCCCGCCGCTCTCGCCGGGCAATCACCGCGCGGTACATGCGCGGCCGCCGGGCCGGGGAGCACCCGCTCCGCCCCCGCCGCTGCCCCTCGGTACCCCCCGAGCCCCTCGGTGCCCGCCGCAGCCCCTCGGTGCCCGCTCCGCCCCCGCCGCACCCCTAAGTGACCTCAGACCTCGTCATCCTTCACCACTGGTCCCAGCCCCTCAGCGCTCGCCTCAGCATCTCCCTCAGCATCTCCCTCAGCATCTCCCTCAGCATCTCCCTCAGCATCTCCCTCAGCCCCTCATTGCCCGCCTCAGCCCCTCATTGCCCGCCTCAGCCCCTCATTGCCCGCCTCAGCCTCTCATTGCCCGCCTCAGCCCCTCATTGCTCACCTCAGCCCCTCATTGCCCGCCTCAGCCCCTCATTGCCCGCCTCAGCCCCTCATTGCCCACCTCAGCCCCCTCCCCACTTGCTTCAGCTCCTCGGCGCCCAGCTCAGTGTCTCCCTCAGCCTCTCACCGCTCTCACAGGTACGTCAGGGTTCGTAGCTCGCCCCCGAGGAGCCCCCGCCAGCGCCGGTCCCTGAGGGGCGAAGGGCCAGGGCCCAGCGGTGTGAGGGTGTCCAGCCGAGCCCCTGGTGCTCAGGCACAACACGGGGAGAGGAGCCGTTCGGTGGGTCCAAGACACTAAAAGGCCGTGAGGACCTGAAGGTCCAGAGGTTACTAAAGGTGTCCAAACGGCATTGAGGGTGTTCAGCACCTTCCCACAGCTGGGATGGGCTGTCTGTCGTGGCCATGGCTGTTGGTGCAGTCCGTGTGTGCGGATCACTGACACTGGTGACATCTGTGACATTACACCAGCACAGCCACGTGCTGATTATAAACAAGTCACTTAATAAGGCTATAGAGAGCTTTCCTAAAATAGCCTTTCCCAAAAGTTCTATAAATTGATCATGTTTTATTTGACGTAAACATTTACTTTGTGAAGAATAAATGCAGGTCTAGTACATGAAGCAGGTATTACTATAAACATATTTTAGTGAATATAAACATTTGAGTGCAATAGTTCATCCTTATCATGAGTAGGGAGGGAACTTTATGATGGCCCTGTGGAATCATTGTGGTTTCAGCTTTCACAATGGAGACATGAGAAAAATAGTCCAGGTAACTCCATTACATTTGGTTGCATACCCGGCCTGTCTGATTGACTCTCATAGAGCTGAGATGTCGGTGCAGGAACCACTCTCATCTCCCAGTTATTAGAAGAATTAGGACTGTTCATCTGACATGAGGGATCCAGAAAGGCAGTTTGGTTGTACCTTGCTGACAGAATAAGACAGCCTCCTTAATTTGGACTAAATTGACACCAGGTTTTAAAAGATAAAATGACATCTGAGCCACATGTGGCAATACAGAAGGGACATTTTTTGCAAAAAAATAAAAAGAGAAACAATATGCATTTAGGACATGAGGCAGTAGAGCAGGGTAAAGCAGCTGACACTGAGATGTTTTTCTCATGGTTAGATGGATACTGGTATCCACATTAGTTTGTGTGGATTTGCATCAAGTAGTGTGGCATATGCTGTTTAGTAATTCTCTTAAGAATGTGGGTCAGGTTAAGTATTTGATTTCATTGTCATTATTCACATGCTGTAAAGTTCATACGCACTAAGGGCTTTGCTGGATTAGGCTTTAATTAGTTTGCCATCTGATGAGTCCTGTGGTTTTGGGAAAGTAACTTACTTTGCTTATTACCTCCATATTTCTGACCTTGTGGAAAAGTCTATATACTCCCTCTCCTCTCAGGTGCACTGGAAGTTTAGCACTGGAAATTTTAGTTTGTAGAACCCTGACAGGTTAAAATCCTCAAATACAGGTGACTGTGGAACTGGGGAACATTATTAACAGGATATTATTCTTGTAGGAATTCTCTACATACCCACTGAGAACATCCATTTGCTAATAGACGAGAAACCGAGTGCATTCCATAAGAAAGCAAACCAGGAAAATTGTGGGCCGTGCATCACAAGATACTTGGCATTCCCTGCAGTGTTTGTGTGCTGGGAGTGCCGGCCTCATTACCCGGCTGCCATCCGTGGGCAGCATTCCAGTCCCGGCACACAGGGCTGCCCTTGGGCCTGCATGGAAAAATGTGCTGACTAAACAGTGCCTGTGTGTCCCTGTCCCTGTTCTGCATCCACAGTGCCTGTGTGTCCCTGTCCCTGTTCTGCATCCACAGTGCCTGCGTGTCCCTGTCCCTGCTCTGCATCCACAGTGCCTGTGTGTCCCTGTCCCTGCGTGTCCCTGTCCCTGCTCTGCATCCATGGTTCCTGTGTGTCCCTGTCCCTGCTCTGCATCGCTGCTGCCTCGCAGGTGGCGGGGCTGTCACGCTCACAGAAGAGCCGGCACTCTCTGAGTGCTCCTCTGCAGAGCCAGATCCTGGGGGACTGAGCTGCTCCTGTGGGGATCACAGCTCCAAGCCTGGAAAGCACAGGTAGAGGGGCACACATGGACACACATCAGTTCATGGAATCACAGAACCGAGGAATGGATTGGGTTGGAAAGGGCCTTAAAAGATCATCTACTTCCACCCCCCTGCCATGGGCAGGGACACCTTCCACTATCCCAGGTTGCTCCAAGCCCTGTCCAGCCTGGCCTTGCATACTCCCAGGGATGGGGCAGCCACAGCTTCTCTGGGCAACCTGTGCCAGGGCCTCCCCAACCTCACAGTAAAGAATTTCTTCCTAATATCCAATCTAAGCCTACTCCCTGTCCGTTTGAAACAATTTCCCCTTGTCCTGTCGCTCCAGGCCATTGTTCAAAGTCCCTCTCCATCTTTCTTGTGGGCTCCATCAGGTACTGCAAAGCACAGTTAGGTGACCCCAAAGCTTCTCTACTCCAGGCCGAACAATCCTAATTCTCTCAGCCTTCCTTGTGAACCCAGAGCTGTTAACCCAGGGCTGCAGCCATGGGTGTCCCACAGCCTGTGGCACCAGGATGCCCATGGAACAGGGGCAATGCTAAACTGCCAGGTGCAGACACCTGGGAAAATGGGATGGGGAGGAGCATCATTTTTGTGATTTCATGGATGAGGCTTGCAGGATTTCACAAGGAGTGTATCCATTTTTCCAGACCCACAAAACCTGCTGTGACAGAGCATCCCCATATCCTGTTCTTAAGATGGGACACAGATTCTATTGAGCTGTCACACACATTTATGTTACAGTCTCTACTTAATTCCTTAAACACACTGTGTTTCATGTGAAGTCTGTATTGAGAGTGTGTACTGGAGAATGCAGCTCAGAACTGAGAGAGAAAAATGATTGCAAGTGCATTAGCATTTGTGCCTACTGAGCAGTATTCCCAGCATATTGTACAATTTAAAATTCTACTGTGTTGATCCTGTTGAGTTTTTTTGACAGTCTTTGCCTTGAAACAAAGATACAGAAAGAAATGGAGGGCAAGTATGTCAACTGGCAACTCAATTCAGGTTGCTGTTTCACCACAAACTTTGTGTGCAATCTTGAAAATTTGTCTGGAACTACAGCTCTCTGTCTATAAGGAAAGGGAGTAAAAGCACTGCTATATTAGAGGTTCTGAAAAGAGAAATACTGTGGCTGGGCTATGCTGGAAGGACCATGTGAGCACACGGAGCTGTTTTGCCCAAAGATTTCAGAAAGTGCCGTTTTCATGCTGTACTTTATACATTTATTGATGCACTTGTTAGGACTCTTCCTTTCATGTACGGTGTATGTGGGGTGGACATAAGAACTGCATTCTGTAGAGGAAACCACTTTGTTCTTGAATGGAGAGAACCATACACACCTTGTGAACTTCATTCCAGTGTGAACTGTACAGTGGCCTTTTTTGCATATCAAAAAACCAACAATAGTTTTGAAAACAACGATAAAATGTGGAATGTCTGTACTGGATCAGAGAAAACTGTTAAGTCCCTGCTAAAACCACTGGCCTAAGATCTGAGAGGATTTCCCTTCCCCAGTGCCCCCCATCTCTCTTGCCCCCACAGATCAGGTTCTCTAGGACCAGAATATTTCTTTGCCCTGTGGACCAGCAGTGGTCTTTGACTCTGTAACATAAGCTCACTGGGGAAAAGCAAAACCCTTTTTCTTTATTTTATTCCTGAAGAAAGAAAAGCACTCATGCATTTCACATGCTGCCTGTATGGAAAGCCTCTATTACCTTTTTAGCTAGCTTGCCCCAATTTCATTCAGCTATCACAACACTGAATTTAGATGATGAGACTGAATTACTCTATTTGATGTGTTTAACACATAATAGAAACCTGTTTTAAAGAAGCGCAGTGTTGGGATTTGAAGAGCTGAAATGTTAGGTGTTTCAGATAAAAGAGGCCTTTATTATGGGTGATTTTCCCCTGAAAGGCTTCCTCCTACACAGCCATGGAGTATTCCTCTCACCGAGCACAGCACAGGAATACACAGTAGCTCTGGCATGCTCGTCTGCTGGCAAGTTGAGAAACTTAAGTCCTATTTTTAGACATACTGCTGGATATTCTTGTTAGGATATGCTGAGAAAGTGAAGATGATGAGGTGGTGATCAGGGGACAAATCCTCACCATTTTCTCTAGTTTAAATTAATCTCCATTGCCTGCAACTGAGCCAAAGCAGTTCATACAAGTTTGAGATTGGACCTGCACCTATAAGAAAAATTTAATTGTAGGTCCACTTCTTCCAAGGACTTTTTCCTGCTCAGCTGCCCATTTGGTGAGCCTTATGCACAAATGACAGTAGAGGCCACCTTGGACAGGTGAAACACCCAATCCTTTCTGCCTGATTATTTTTTGTCTTCTTTTGTATCACCTGTCATCAGAGAATTTAAGCCAGGAATTTAACAGGAGTCTTCTGCCAGTTAAATGGCAAGGTCAGATGCAAGGGATGGAGCAGCAAATCCACAGCGTTGGCAGTGGTGGGTCCCAGTGAGACAGGGGTAGATACAGGGAACAAGGTATGCTGAGAATAGTGGAGAAAGAGATGTGAAAATTAAACACTGCTCTTGTTCTTAAAAATCATTTTCATCATTGGGCAATCTAAGAGAAACAGTTTATGCCCCACAAGGGGAGGACACAAGAAACTGCTGTGTAGCCACACTCAGTGTTTCTGTGGACAGGTGTCGTGGTTTAACCCCAGCTGGCAGCTGAGCACCACCAGCCTGCTCACTTCCCCTGCAACAGAAAGGAGCGTGGAGATGGGACTGACACGGGAGAGATGTGTTCATCTTACAAGACCTCACCTCCTGGAGTCACGTGAGTAACCAAGAATTGCAGCTGTTACAGCAACCAGAAACTTTCTGTCTGTAAGGGAGCCTGAACATACAAATTGTAGTCATCTGTGAAGCAAACAGAAAACTCAACATTTATTTTTAGAGAAATCTCGGGGGTTTTACAGTCTTTCTTTAGCATTAGCTGTGTTGCAATTGTGCTGCCTTTTTGTCTGCTATTTATCACCAGTCTCTTCTGTTTAGACTAAAAACTGTTTGAGGCAGGAAGTGTCTTTTACTCTCTGCTTGCACGGCAACGCCTGAATCTCAGCTAGAAGCCTCTAAACTCTGCTGTAATGTAAATAGTCAGTAATGACAGTCCCAGAGGCCTCAGCCCCCACCCCCCTTGGAGGCCGGCCAGCCCGCGGGGTTTGTTCTTGCAGCAGACGAGCCAACACTGAAAAGTGACAAATTTCGTTGGCTAAAGATATTCATAGGTCTAGCAGGGATAAGAAACACCCGCCTTTAGAAACAGAGGCTTATGTCTCTCCAAGGATAAACACACCCTAGATTGACTCATGCTGGCATAATCCCCTTGTGCAGTTTGTATATTGGCATTAGATATGTGTGTGAAGCAAAAAGACAAATATTTGGTTAATAGAACAACACGGGGGTAATAAAAAATAATTAGGCAGCTTTACCTCTCAAAACACTGTAGCAGGTGAGCTGCTGGTCCTCCTCTCAGACAGGCACATCCCTGCAAGCAGAGCTTTTTCATGTTTGGTTTATCTGCAGCAAAATAACCAGTTTATTTGGTTAAATGCTACCAGAGTAAAAATAATAAATCAATAATTAAAGAAATCAAGTCCAGTAGCCCATAGTCTGGCAGGGAGGGAGTATATGCTGTGGTGGAAAAAGCAGGCTCATATTCCACAAGAGAGCTTTGTCAAGTGTATTGCATAAGGAGATTACAGGCCTGAGTCTGAAACAGGCTGAAGGTTTTAGTTGTGTTTGTCATTAGCACGCTCTGAACTGCAGCACAACAGCCCCTCTTTCATCTGGGTGAGACAGGCTCCAGGTCCATCATTATGTTCCTCAGAGCTGGGACTCCACATGGCTGTTAGCTTCATTGCCCTGAGCCCTTTCTGGGTGTTCCAACAAAGGGAAGGAGCTGGGCGGGTTAGTCACCTGCTCCCATTGGAGCCCTGCTCGGCCCCGTTTGATGTGACAGGCCCGTGGAAAGGCCCCCGGTGCAGACTCTGCTGTGCACGCCCTGTGAGGCTTGTCCTGCACCCGGGCCTTTGGCACTGGAGTTATGGTGATTAGCAAAAAGAGAGCAAACCCCTCCCACCCCTGTGTGCTCTACTTCTGTCAGCAAAACTGACTCAATGCCAGTTTTTATGGCAAAAGGGAAAAAAAAACCCAAACAAAAACACAACAACTTTTCCTGACTCTGTGTGGAGAGAGATTTTAGCCCCAGCTCTCATCCTGTTCTGTGGGAGGCCTCCTTTCCAGTTCTGCAACCCTTCCTCCACATCTGTGTGTGCAGTGCCTCACAAGTGGGGTGACCACAGGAACTTCCCAAGCAGTACATTATGTCTCTCATCACATACCTAGCAAGAAGGCTGTGCTGGGATCAGCAGGACAATGGGAGGAGCAGGACCACAAAGACCACTGGATCCAATATCCGCATTCTTCTCAAGATCCATTTGCACATCTGATGTAGCTGTGTCCCTCTGCATGGTGGAACCTGGGAGGAGCTGTTGTAATCTAAAAGAAACTTGCAACATTATGCAGAATATTTAGAAACTCAAACCTGTCCTCTGCAAAAAAATGGCTCAGCAGTAAGTCATTAGAGTGAGAATAACAGAAAGGATATTTTATTCAACTATCAATCATTCTAGCTCTTGATGAGTTGAGAATTAATTTGCTGAAGGAAAAGGAGACACAGGTCTTTTGTTCCTTCTTATTCAAAGTCCTTTGAAATCAGTGTCTTCCCCGTCAGTAAGTTTTGGATTAGGTCCTCGTTCTGTCTTCCTTTCCCCTGTCAGTACAGTACCATGAAAATTCAGACTGTTTCTCTTTACTTCCTTCCTCTTCATAAAATGTCTAATAATCAGCCATCTGGTGTCCAAGATGCCTTGAGTATTAGGGCATTTCCTTTATCCAGGGGAGGCTTGTGAGAAGAAAGATAAATGTGTCCGTGACCCATCCCTGCTGTGTGCTGATTAGGGGCCGGCAGTTTCTCTTTGTTCACAGTGATTACTGTAGTCCCGAGTTGTTTAGGAGATAAACATATTTAAAGGGAGAATCTTGGTTTCTGATCTACTAGATTTCATGGCGTTACTTAATTATGCTTAATGAGAATTCTATAGAACAGTGTAATACTTGCAATATATGTTAGAGTGGGATTTTGAAGGGAAGATGCAAAGGGAGATCTATAGAAAACGCTGTGTATCCTAAAGAACTGCAGTCTGGATTCATTCTCATTTTAATTCTGTCTCACAGTGGCGCCCAATTTGGCTAAAAAGCTTAACCCCTTCCTTTCTTTCTGCATTCCAGAGACCACAGCTGCAAGACAAGCTGTGTGCAGGGCTCCGTTCAAGCCAGTGTCAGTCCCGGGGAACAAGGGTTCTGTGTGCCACGCTGTGTGAAACTGGGTCAGGTCTCAAGGTAGCCAATGGATTGAGACTCAAGTTTAGGAGGAAAATATTGAAGGGCACAGAGAAACTGTGACAGAGCATCCACTGAACCATTACATTTTTTTAAAACAAAGCCTGGGGGGAGAGGGCAAGTCAGACTAAAATGAAAACAAAAGCAGCAGGAAGAATCTGCTGTCTTAGCTCTGAAGTCAGAGACAAAGAAAAGAACTATCTCTTTTATTCTGTGATGACTTGTAGGTCAAATTTGTGACATAAAGGAGATTTGTGTTTTGATTTGTGAGGCCTTGAGAGTGGCACATTTTTTGTTATCTTGACTGTGGTGGCATGAAGAGATGCCAGTAAGGTCCTGTTCGTATTCACAGAATGATGTTCCCGTCCCATGAGGGTGTGGACAGTCACTGGAGGTTTGTACCAGGACTCTTCACTTGATGGTGTTTATAAATAGTAAACAACTTTAGCCCAACTGGAGTCTGTCAGGTGAAAGAGACTAAGAAGAGATGTCCTTAAAATACCTTTAGGCTGTTTCTGTACACCTTAGTTCTCAGCAAACAAATATTCCCAACTTCTTTTTTCCATTGAAAATCCCACTGCAACCTCAGTCCTGCAGTCCTGCACCACTGCCTGCTTCCCAGCAGGAAAGAACACAGCCTGCTGCTGGGGCTGCTGCAGACACCTGGGATGGGAGGCATTGCTCTGCTTTCTGAGAAATCTCCTTAGACAGAAAGTGCTGGAAAGCACAGCCTGTCTCACTACCCTATTTCTGCCGGTAGCTGCCAGCATGGGAGGGCTCCACTGCCCCAGTTCTGCTCAAACACACCCTCTGATCTTGCTGAGAGTGTCTGGGGGGAGAATGGTCTTGGTTCTTGTCAGCCTTGGTTTTCTGCTTGCTCTTCTTCCTCAGTTTCCATCACAGTCCTCGACTTTCTCAGTAACACCATCTCTGGAAATAGTTTGCACCGGAAGCAAGATAAGAACATGAATGCTGGCAGGAGCTGAGCCAAAGTTCTGAAAATTCTGGCTCTCACCCCACAGCACCAAATAGGAAACCCTTTGCATTCATGGCAGACAAATGCACAGGAAGGAACAAAGTAAATTCTTACCACTTTCCCTCATACTTGAGCTTAGTGTTCCCTGAGCCAGCAGTTTGCATGTTTTACCTCTGCCCTCACTGCAAAATCAGAGAATTCAGCAGCTGAGGGAGAGGCAGCTGGCCCTGGCTGCTGCTTCTGCCATGCACAGGGTGCAGGTCCGTTAGTTCTGAGGGGGAATATTGCCTGACAAGACCAGAGTGCTCGATCAGAGGTCTCAGTTCAGGCAAGTAGTTGTGTTCAGGCTGTTGCATAAGCATAGAATTAATTTGAAGTCCATATCCATACTTTAGTGCTACAGCAGTCAACATGACAGAAACATTTACACTGAAGTCAAGTTAGTAGCCGATTTTAAAAGACTGAGTTGAAAAAGCTAAGGCAGAAGGCTTCAAACCTCCTTAGGGCTCTGATCTTTCGCTGTGTCTGTAAGAAGCTGTGCAGGTCCAGTTCAAACCAGGGGAGAAGCTCCCCTTGACTTCAGTTAGCTCATGGGCAGGTGCTGAGCTGAAGCCACAAGGCTGAATGACTGGGGCTGATAAAACTTGCCTAACTGTCTCTTTCATAAGATTTTGGAGAAGGTTGATTATTTAATTAGGAGTCATTTATCATGATGCCTCCTATTTGGAGAGTTTTTGGAGGTCCTGGTAGGCAAGCCCTAACCTTGCCTTTAGACATGAATGTTCAAAGCCTTTCAGGAGCCAGAAAAGTCAGGAAGGAAAGTGTCTGTGTGAAGCTGTGGGCTACTGGCAGAGCTGAAAGTGGACTGCAGCTGTTCCACCTGGGAAATGTTCTGAAAGTGTGGACTTATATAAGAAATTGTTGACCCTGAAAATCAGGAAATAGGCTGGACTGGCTCATCCCCCACATGACTGGGCACTCCCTTCTGATTATTACCTGGGACCGTAATAGCGAAGAACAGGAATGCAGTCAGGGTGTCACAGGAGAAGGCTCTGACCTGGGCTATCCAGATGTGTGCTCCCTGCTGCTCTCCAGAGCTGCAAAAACTTAGGTGAGAAGCAGAGTAACATGCTGCAACTCCGACAGAGCCGATCTGCACATAGAAACAGTGTTCGTAGGTCAGCTCTTCATACCAGTTCTGTGACTGAAATTATTTGGCAAAGAGAAAAAACAAGTGATTGGACACATTAAATCCTCCTGACCTGAGCTGGGGAAGATATGATTCAGTTGATAAGTGCTAAGCTCTAGAAATAATGGCCATTGGCACTCTGAGCATAGTGACCACTACAGGGCTGAATCACGGGAATCAGAACCTGCTGGATGAACCCTGGCTGACTGGATAGAACCTGCTCTCCATTTTGCAGCACTGTTCCATTCTTATAACTGAAATCGAGTCCCTTTTATCTTTGCCAAATCCTGGCCTCCCTATCTATTTACTTCACACCCAGAAGGTCCAGGGCTCTCTTCCCATGGATCTTGCTGTAAGCTCATAGAATAGGTGCTTCCCAGGGCTGTTAGGGCTGGACCCACTTTCCTCACGGGAGGATCCTGGTTCCCAGACATCTTTAGCAGAGAAGCTTTAGCCAGTTCAGAATCTGCCCAGCCTTCAGCCTTCTCTGCAGGAATGCTGGGAAAAGCTGAGTTAGTGCAAAGGGGGGGGCTGTGCCAGCTGACACATGGAAGAGAGACTTGCAAACTCAGGCTGGGAGTCCCAAGGGCAGAACAGATTCCACAATCACTCGTGGAAGGCAGTTGTGATCGCTGTACTTTCCCACACACAGAACAACCTCTGAGAACTTTCACATAAGGAGAGGAGAAACAAGAAGCCACTGGCAAAAAGAGACAAAATGAGCCTCTAGGAGACAGTCATCTTATCTGCAGTTTGCACTCAAATAACCCCAAATGGCTGCTTATCTGTAGCAACAATGAGGCTCTTACTGATTTAAAAGTGGAAAAACCACCCCCAACAAGCCATCCCTGAGGGATTTAGAAGTTACTCAGATAACTGTTCTGCAGTGATGTCACAAAGGCAGTAAGTGATGAGGTCATAGGGAAAAATGCAGCCTTTTTCTGTCCCTGGGAATGAAGGATCTTGTCTGCTAAATGCAGGTAAAAATACGAAATATTGATATGTTTGGGATGTGCAGGTCTGAGATCTACCTGTCTCCCTCTTGGAATTTGCAGTAAAATGTCCAACAGTTTTCCCACAGGATAGGGCTGTTTAAAGACACTGGGATAAAGGTGTGTGAACATTTCTGTGCTGTAAGAGGAGTTGCAGAGCAGGTGCCAGCTCGCCATGGAGGCTGCAAACCTGGAGCACTGATGTTAGAGTAGTGCTTATTTCCTCCTCCCTATAGTCTTTATCCTGTCTCATGAAATCTTGCAGGGACTCTCAATTGACTTGTCTCTGCCCAAACCAAGGCATGGTTTTTACTCCACTCTCCCTGTATTGCATGCAGAGCATCTCCCCGTGACCCAGAGAAGGACACAGACCCACTGAATTTATCAGAACCTAAAGAATATGGTCACACCTCAAACTCAGCATTTTATGTCACTTTTTGTGACATCCCCAGTGCCTTGAGGTGATGCAAGAGGGAGAAAACAGCTTCCGAGGAACATTGTGCAATTCCGCATTTTCTCCCAGTCCGGGAAATTACTTAAGTAAGAAACTGAGCTGGTTGGGCCAATGTGTTTATTGCTCCTGGTTTTGGCGTGCAGCCACTACCCAGATGAACCCAGTCCCTCGGGGCTGTAAATCCCTGCTCTCCTCCTGGCACAGCGGCACAGGCTCCGGTACCACAGGAGCAGCGGTGCCAGGTGGTCCTGAGGCTGCAGCAGCGTTCCATAACGGCGCTGGGGGATCCCCGGGACAGGGCCGGGGGGCTCCCCGTAGGGCTGCACAGCCCTCGCTGGAACCTGCGGCCGGGGCCGGTGTGTCCCTTGTCCCCTCGCTGCCCGGGCTGCAGCGGGACCTGCCCGGCGCTCTGGTGCCCTCTGCAGCCGCCGGCCCGGAGCGGGAGCGGATTGCGGGCCCGGGCTCCTGCAGAGCTGCAGGAAATGAAAATCTGTAATCCTGCCGGAGACAGCTGTTTTCATAGATGAACTCCACGGGTGCTCCGGGGCTCCGAGCCCGCCGCCTTCGAGGAGGGAGTCGTGCCGGCACGGAGAGATTCCGTGTGTGTGTCTGTGTGTGTCTGTGTGTGTGTGTCTGTGTGTCTGTGTGTGTCTGTGTGTGTCTGTGTGTGTGTGTGTCTGTGTCTGTGTCTGTGTGTGTGTCTGTGTGTGTCTGTGTGTGTGTGTGTGTCTGTGTGTGTGTCTGTGTGTGTGTGTGTGTCTGTGTGTGTGTGTGTGTCTGTGTGTGTGTGTGTCTGTGTGTGTGTCTCTGTGTGTGTGTGTCTGTGTGTGTGTGTGTGTCTGTGTGTGTCTG
>JAWWLV010000053.1:823119-841307 GCA_035041135.1 Platyrinchus mystaceus
GGGGGGTGTGGCGGTGTGTGTGGGTCTGTGTGTCTGTGTGTGTGTCTGTCTGTGTGTCTGTGTGTGTCTGTGTGTCTGTGTGTGTCTGTGTGGCTGTGTGTGTCTGTGTGTGTGTGTGTGTGTGTGTGTGTGTGTGTCTGTGTGTCTGTGTGTGTCTGTGTGTGTCTGTGTCTGTGTGTGTGTGTGTGTCTGTGTGTGTCTGTGTGTGTGTGTCTGTGTGTGTCTGTGTGTGTCTGTGTGTGTGTCTCTGTGTGTGTCTGTGTGTGTCTGTGTGTCTGTGTGTGTGTCTGTGTGTGTGTGTGTGTCTGTGTGTGTCTGTGTGTGTCTGTGTGTGTCTGTGTCTGTGTGTGTCTGTGTGTGTCTGTGTGTGTCTGTGTGTGTCTGTGTGTGCGCACACGGCGTTGGGGCTGAGAGGGGAGGGACGGCTTTCTGCTCCGTACGTTCTGGGGCTTCTTTACCGCGCTCTCTGAGTTCTGCAAAATACAACGTAGGGATCCCTTTGTCTTTACCTGAGCCGCGTGCAGACAAAGGACCTGCTTCCTTTCGATGTACATAGATCAGGAGCAGTACTGTTGCAGTCTCTGCAATAACAGCAGCATAAACATGCTGAGAGTCAGCTCCCTTCTGCTCCCTGGCCTCTTGTCCCTTGTGTCCAAGGGCTTTTCATGCACAGGGAATGCTTACAGTGAGGGCAATGCAAGCTGCTCTCTCACATCGAGCCCTGCTGACTCACGCCTTTTGCATCTCCCGTGGACCTGTCATTTATGAACCTAAAGATTCTTCTCTTCATCGTGCCCTGCATTTATTCATGTGTTTGTCCTGGGAGCCTCAGTCAGAGCCTGCCTTCCCGCTGTTTGAATCACTGGGGAATACAGTTAGAGACAGATCTAGAATAAGAAAATTATTCTTGCCCCAAAACTTTCACAGTCCATCCATGTGTGTGTGTTATAAAATAGCAGAGGTGTGTATACATTTTTATATATATATATATATATAAATCTTGCCAAATCCACTTTCCCTCAGCACTGTTTGTGAGTGTAGGATTTCTCTTGTTGTGGGCAGGATAAAATGAAATACATTCCAGGTGATTTAGATCAACCTGAAGGGAATGGTACCTACCCCTCCACCAACCCAGTCCACCCCTACCTAGAGCTGATGTAAATGTGAAGGGTGACCTCAGACCATCTCAGTGACACAGTAACAATCCCTGAGTTACTGACTCTCATGTTTCTGATGATATATTGGTTCAGGTGGCTGTTTTAGTGATTTGGGTCTTATCACTGGAGTCCTGTGCTGTAACTTGGTCTCTGTTGGAGAACTTCGGTTTCAGGTCTTTCCCTCCTTTGTTTCCTGTTGTTGAAGGTGTTGGTTTTTTTTAAACACAGCTATTCTAAAATTGTTGCTAACGTCCTGCATAGCAATATCCTACTTTCCTCAAAGGTTCGGTTGCCAGTAGAAGTTGACTTTGATGTTCTTGGCACAGCTTTGCCTGAGCCCCTGACGTGTAGGTCTGAGCATCTCTGTTCAGGAAAAGGAGCTCCTGGGGGTGGCTGTTGCTCAAGCCCAGGTGTTGTGCGAGCTCAGAGGAAGAGGATGTTGGACCTCTTGGGCCCAGCTGAGAGCTTTGAAGTCCCTTCAGGCTGACTGCCAGCTGTAAGCACGCTCATGGCCCTGTGGGCTCATCAGGAGTCTGTTTGTAGCAGGCAGAAGTGTCATTCACAGCCACAATGGACACTTGTCCTGTGGACAGAGCCCCCAGTCACTCTGGGCATCCCTTCATTCCTGGGGGGCTCAGGGACCATCCCAGGGGATCCTGCAGTGTAACCCGCTCTGTGTCCGTGGTGTCCAAAACATTCCTACTTCTTCTGTCAGGCACACTGAGACCATTAAAATGGCTGCTCTTGCTAGGAATAATTTCATAGCAGATAAAAATAAATAGGGAAAAGCAAATAAGACCTGGGAAAGGTGCTTTATAATCACAAAATGTCCTAACAGAGAGACCCTAAAATCAGGGGTGTTTACGTACGTGTGCTGAGGCAATTTCAAAAGGAGATTTGGCTCCCTGTGGAAGTCACTGGCTCAGCATAACTCTGGATTTGGCTTTGTGTACACAGTGAGAATTCCCTTACAGTTTCTTTGAACACAGACAAGACCTGATTTTTTGCCACAACACCGAAACTTGGCTACTGTGACCAGAAACCCTGTTGACTCCAAACAGCAGCGAGAAAGTGTTGGTGCCTACTGGCTAGGGTTGGATTTTCCTGCATGCTCAGTTGACCTTTTGGCACCCAAGAAAAAACCATATTTTCTGTAGAGCTCAGCACCTGGGCTGCACCTCCTCCTGAGCTCAGTGGCTGAGCAGGCCCTGAGCTGTTCCTGCTGGATCCTGGGGGATGTGGAGCACATCCTTTCAACTGGACTGAGGTCCCCAGTGAATTCAACCCCAAATAGCCCCGGGGCAAGCTCAGTGCTGGGAAGGGAACAGCAGCCAGCAAGGAGCCAGGTATTTTATTGCAAACTAAAACTTCTGAGCAGTTTTGCCATCCAAGAACGCTGACCCTACTTAGCCAGGAGGAGATTTTGTGCCCTGTAATCCTGCACTGATCTGGATTACTTTTTTATTTAAAGAAAATGACCTCCAGCAGCCACACCAGGTCTCTCTGGTCCAGCAAGCAAGTCCTGAGCACAAGTATTCTAACTAAACAAAAATGGTGGTGACCACGATTGGACCTCAATAAAAAGGTCAAGGAGTAAGGAGAGCAGTGTCTTACATAGGTCTGGACATTTTATTAGTAGATTAGGTAGTTTGACTAGTCTTGTTAATTCTTTTTCTCAGTTAATAGATTAGGGGTTACCACATACTCAGCTTTCCCACAACTGCCGTGCTGGAAAAGGACCTGTCAGCTTCGGAGCAGTGAGAGATGGGATTTGCAAGGCTCAGACTGCGGATGGGGAGCAAAACACTGAGATGCTGAAGTTGCAACAAAACCTCAATTGTTTAACAAAATGTCATCTGTGTGTGACGAAGTTGCTGTGAGGTTGGAAGCCTATGAGGTGGTGACTGATGGCTTCATTGTGTTTGGTACATTTTCAGAAAGCAATTCCTCAATAACTTGCTGAAGAGCAGTTTTTCCACTCTTTAGCTGGGAGCCAGACTGATCTTTCCCAGAAGTGATGAAAATAAGCAGCTTTAGCTGGAACTCTCCTGACACTTCCCAGCAAAAGGACTCTGCAGTGCAGCCCCACCAAAGAGCCTCAGGATTGTTACAGGCCCATGAGAACAGGGCTGCAGATGTCACATGAGCAGCTCTAGAAGCGGAAACCAAGGTTTGATAGATGCCAGTCTGCAGCCGCTCCACGTGGTGACTCACACACCCAGTGCATGGAGACAGCCTAGAAAGCTGCTCCAATGTGTCATTTCCTTCCTCTTCCTCTCCCAGGGCAGCAGTTCACATGGGGCCCGACTGACCTTTAGTCCCTGAAGGGCTGAGAGACTGAAGAGCTGACAGAGGGATGTGTTCAGGGAAAGCAAGCATCAAGGGCAGGGCTGTGCTGGGCAGAGGGACCCCTGCACTGGGGGGCACTGGCCAGGGCAGGGCTGTGCTGGGCAGAGGGACCCCTGCACTGGGGGACACTGCCAGGGCAGGGCTGTGCTGGGCAGAGGGACCCCTGCACTGGGGGACACTGCCAGGGCAGGGCTGTGCTGCTGATGAGGAGTTCCAGCCCTCATCACAAGAAGGTCACAGCGGAAGCTGCAACACTTGTCTTGGCCAAATGCCGTCCTGGCAGCTCTTCACTAAACACAGACTTGTGAGCAGGTCAGTCCACTTACAGCTTCTCTAATGTCCCTGAGCCAGTGGACACAGTAAACACACCTGGAGAAGCCAAGGGGTCTTTGTACCTTCCCCTGGGAGGGCAGTGCCCTCACAGTCACCGCCCTTCCAGAAACACTGCCAGTCACTGTGTAAGCACCGAGCTTTTCCCAGGCTCCAGAGTAAACCTTGGCAGCCTGTTGGGCACCACCATGTGTGCTACACACAGACACATGGATGGAGGCACTCACCCCCACATCAACCCATATATATACATATGTCTCAAATTTCCCTCACTTTATTGCAAGTCTTCACTATGAATATGCCTCATTAGGGCCTGGTCAGTTGTTGCTTAGATTACTGACGTGATGGGTTCTGTTTAATTAGATTTTTATTTGTACTGTGTTGGAGTAGAGCCAGGAAAGGGTTCTCTAGGCAGCAGATCAACCTCATCTTTGAGAGCACTGAGATCAGAGAAATGGCAAACTGCAGGGTGATTTATACTACTGAAAAAAACATGCCACCCCCTTAGTTCTCCTTTGTTCTCCTGAGTGTGCTAATTGCTGCTTCACTGAGTATTAGAACTAAGGGAGCCTTTGGGATGGGTGTCAGTAAAAGCATTTGGCACATGAGAAGCCTCCCTTTGAGGCCAGGTGGCCACAGCCCTTGGAAGGGGTCTGCTGTGTGGCAGAACTGCCAGGAGCTACAGGGGGAGCCTCTCAGCTGCTGCTTTTCCCTACGTGCCAAGACCTCACAGAAACCAGAACAGCTCCCTGGACTGGGACAGCAGCAAACACGTATCTGAGTCTTGTGACATGCCACATCAGGATCAAAGTTCTTCTCAAACTCTTCTCACTGCTGTTATCTGCAAGGGACCTTGGAATCTTTTTCTTTTTTTCTTTCCCCTGATGCAAATAAGATGAAGCAATATTTTAAATCTTTCCTCTGGACTAGTTCCTTATGCTGGGACCACAAGGAGCTGGTCAATAATTAATAGTATCATCAAAATACCCTAATGGCTCCTGTGCAGGTGCCCAGGAAGGTGTGAATTTACACTGTTAATAATGTACACCAATAGATTTTTTCCATGGAATTTCATTTTTCCATCCTGGTATTTATTCTGGTACAAGATTTTTATTACAATTGATGTGAAAAACTGACTAAGATAATCTTCCCAAAGAGGTGCTTGCCTTTTGAAGCAGGAGGTGACAGAGAAGGACCCACCGGTCCAACCTCAGTGGTTTAGTTACACTGCTCTCCTGCACTCAGCTGTCATTAGGAAGGAGTGGCCGTTCTGAGTTGGGTTCAGAAACACCAGGTAAAGCAGATACTCAATACAGAGGGCTGCAGTGTGACCACATTTGGTCTCCTTGAAGCATTTCTGCTTCCATTCTCTTCTTTCCGTGTACAAGAGACCTACACGGGCAGGAACTGTCCTTGGTTTACACACGAGTGGAAAATCGACCTGAACTTCACAGCTGTGAGATGCAGTTGTGTGTCACACCCCCTCCAATTAAATGAGGAAAGTTCCTCACCTAGTGTGCATGGGGCAACTGGAGCTGTCTTTAATGTTTGTGTGGTTTGTGTGGGCCAAGTGAGCTCAGAGAGAGATGGGATCATGAGTTCTGTCAGGTAACCCCAGTCTAGTAACTCTTATTAGAGCCCATAAATAAACATTTTTCTCCTTGTTGCAACACAGAACTGAGCCAGCTGGAATACCAATGAGTATTCAGGAGCTTCTAATCTCATGTTAGAAATAAATCATATCTGTCCCAGGATTTCTGTCTGGAATTAGCTACTTACACAAGGCATAACCTTGCTGATAACTAATACTGTTATCATGACTCAACTAAAGTTTACTCTGGCTTTCTTTTGGTTCTAGTACATCAATAATTAGGGCTGTTCTGAGCCAGCTCATTGCAGCAGGATTTGGGTGCAGAGCTGTGTTTGTAAAACAAACTCGTCCTTGTGCAGAAGCCAGAATCCCACAGCAACCCCGTCTGCCTTACTCAGGTGGTTCTAATCTGAAATAATTACTTGGATAAACAGTTTCTGCCTGACACCTTTACCAGATTTCCCATGGGATCTTACATAACCTCTGTCCTTCATGAGAATATTGTAGTATCTAAGGAAAAGGTCATGGGATTCATCCACCCTATTTCTAAACTGCACTAATGGAAAGTCCTCATTTAGTATCGAAACAATAAACCCCACACAATACTTAGCAGTGTCATTCAGTTGTGATTCAACTAAAATGCCATATATGAATGTGGGCTTTCAGAACATTCCAGAGAAGTAACTTCCTTCTGTCCAAAGCTCCAGTTTTCTCTAGGACTTGCTTCTCTCCCAGGCCGTTTCAGGCACCCCCACCACCCAGTGCTTTAGGCAGAGGCCACTCTGTCCCCTGGCCCCCAGGGTGGGTGGTCACTGGCACCGGTTCACAAGCTGTCCCTGCATCCTGAGCCCTCCTTCGCCCTCCCCTCACCCGAGGGCCAGCCGGGATGGCCTCAGGATGGAGCTCTTGCTCAGCTCTGTGGAATTTACTCTGTAAGGGGAGAATCCCACCTATTCATTTCAGTGCTGTGTGAAAGAGATTAGGCAGTCAGAGCACTGGCTTTTCCAGGGCAGCAGAATATTGGCTTTCCTTTGGAAATGAGAGGAGCACGTTGGCTGAAATGCTCCTTCCTGCTTCCTCTCAGTAATTCCTCTTGGTCACAACTGCTTGTAGAGAGCTGGACAGTGAGAGATCTGCTGTGACCCCACTGCATGGGCAGGGCTCAGCCCAACCAGACAGCACCCAGCTCAGCACCAGTCCCTTCCCAGACTGTGGGAAGGGGCTTTGTTGTGGGCTCAGGTTGCCTTTTGCTTATTTACTTTACCTTTTTTTAATTCTTCTTCCCCTTGGCAGCTGTTACTTAAGACCAACCCGGAGGAAATTGGTATCAGTCTGGATAGATTTAATTGTAGTCAAGCCCAAGTCCTGTCCTCCTGAGGAATCTCCTTCCCTATGCTTTTGGTTCCTCCCTTTTAGCCTTCTTTGGAGAAGGGGTTCCCTGGGAATACCTGAATTTGTGTCCTGCATGAGTGCTGCTTCTCCTAAGATGCTGCTTCTCTGCTGCCTGAATGCTGGGAGCCAGTGATTTCCTAGGCTGCCTGCCACAGCTCCTCTGCCTGGAAGTCATTTGTGGGTTTCTTGTGGTTCTGGAAATATTAATATCAACATTTTAACAGCTTCAGTCCTCAAAGTTTGTGCTGCTCAGAGATCCAGGTCTGTCAGAAAGTGCTGCTGTGAGCAGAAGGAAGGGAGGATGAAAACTCACTGATCAGAAATGAGTCTTTTGCTGTTAGATTCCCAGAAGAGCACTAGGTCTGTCTGCAAAGTGTAACTGGCCCTTGAGTCTTGTGGTGCTCCGAGGACCGTGAGCACTGTGTGATTTGGGAGGTTATCTGTGTGTCTGGGAGGAGCTGTGTGCCTGGCCTTGCTGATGGGCCCAGGTACAAACCGTGGGCAGGACTGGGAACTCCTGGGGGGTGTTGCAGATCAGGCAGTGTGAGCCTCCCCTTGTGGTGTCCCACTGTGGCAGGAAGAGGTTTGTAAACATTTTACAGTATTATAAATAGCCTCACTAATGAGGTAAGCTTGTGTACTTAGTCTAAAAGTATCATTTGTGTCCTGGGGGAAAGGTTAGAGCAAACAGAGTGACTGCTGCAGGCAGAGCTGGGAGAAGCAGGCTCAGGCTCTGTGGAGGGTTCCCTTTGGAGTAGCTGGGAAACAGCACTGGGAGCTGGTGAAGGGTGGAAGCAGGGATGTTGGTTTCTTCCTCCACTTCCCTAAATCAGACCCTTTGGTGAACACAACCTGAGGGGACCTTTCAACAAGCCTCTCCTGGAGGACCCTCCCCATCCTTGCTAAGCCAGGGTTGAACTGTGGTCTTGCAGAAATGGGCCCTTGGCAAGCCCAGCTTTTAGCTCAGCTCACGGAAGTGCTCAAACAGATTTGCAGCTCACACGTGCTTATAACACTGTCATGCCTTTTGTGAGAGCTCTGTAAGCATCTGTCTGGCCTCAGCAGCCCAGCCCTGAAGGCTGTGCTGACAGGCATGGCAGAATGGAAAGCACTGGCTGAATGCTGTAGGCAGAAAGGGGGGTGTAAATACAGAGTCAGCAGTAGGTCACCTCTACCAGGGGAACACTTGGCTTGTACAGAAAACAGGATAATGGGATTTCAGTTATTTTCTTGTTTGCACTGTGGCAGCCACAAGTCCTGGTTAGAGACCAAGGCTCAAGTGTGACAGGAAAATGAGCTTCTGACTTAGTGATTCTCAATTACTTGTGTCTATCTCTCCTTGCTTTATACTCCTGCTCCTCTCAGGAAATTTTGCAAGCTCTTGCATCCTCCCCTTTTCCTGAAAGACGTAAATCCAGCTGTGCTCAGCCCCAGCTAAACAGCACATCAACACAAAGGTGCTGCTTTGCTCAGTTCCAGTTTTCTCTTTATGAGTTGTTTTTAACTAGGCCAGACTAGTCACACCAGAGGGAAAGCAATGTGTATTTCAGTGTACAGACTGCTCCCACTCATCTTCAGAGCATTCTGGGGGTGCAGTTTATTCCCTTCACTCCTGGCTGAACACTCCATGGTAATGGCCACAGCACATTTTCTGTGTGTTGTTCCAAAGTTGCAGAATAATTATTTCCTTCATCAGGCAGAGCTGTTTTCTTCCTAAGTGAACATTTTCTTCCTTGCTTTTAAAGTCTTCTCTTTATAAAAATCACAGCTGTCTGCTAAACCTTTGTGGATGTAGAAATATTTGTAAGTACTCCATTTTTACCTTGGGGTCTCTGATGGGACCAAATCCCCAGCACGCAGTGCAGGACATAGTGCTCCAGCTGATTCCAGGGACTGCATTAGAGGCAGCAGGTGGTTATGAATTAGGAAGCTTCCCTGCAGCTCTGGAGAGCTTTTGCCACTGACCCACAGGCAGTAAATTCACGAGTAACTGTTCTCACCAGCCCTCTCTCTGTTTCCCCTCTCCTCCTTGCAGGCGGTGTTGATAAATCAGTCACCAGATGAGATATCAGAAAACTTTTATACAAGTTTTTAATAAAAAAATTCAACAAAAATATATATCATCAGGCATTTTATGCAATGCATACATTCTTTATATCTGCAGGTACAGATAAATAACAGAAGGCAAAACCAAATATTTTGCTTATCTTTGGCCATTAACCAATAATCACCCCCAAAGAGATATTACAGGGTTAAAGGATAAGAGACTGAGTCTGTAAATGTCTCTCATTACAGACACAGTATCAGGCAATAATACAGTAGTCAGATTTTCAGAAATGTAAGGAAATAGTTCTTTAACACTGCCCGATACTGAAATATCACCTGGTTTGCTGCTCTGGAGCATAAGGCCTTCAGCTGACACAGGCACAGTCCTGGGTTACGTTAGCTCCTCTCCAGCCCTTACTGACCTCCTTCCCTTTGCCTCACTGTCCTAGTTACAGGGCCTGGGACCAATAACCAGCTCTGACAACCCCCCTCCAGACCCAGCCTGAGGGGTCATCTCTGCTGAGGGGCTGGACTGGACTGGCATAACAGGCAGCTGCAACACCCAGACCATCAAAGAGTCCAAGAGTGTCCCGTGACTCACACAGTTAAATCACCCACTGTGAAACTCCCTGGCCTGGGGGAGGTACTGGGCATTCCCACCTGAATATACAACCTTTGGGGTTTGGGACTTCTGGCACCACTCCTGGGATCCAGAGGAGGACCAGAACTCCCACAGGACTGTGACCATCATCTGGACCAACAGGTTTCCTTTCACTTTGCACCCAGGGGGGCCAGGTGGTGTTCAGCACAGGGGTTGACAAACACTGTTCTGTTCTTGTCCCAGGGTGAGAGGTTACACATCTGTCTTTGTGGGTTAAAACCAGTTTTTCTCTGTATCATTGTATTTATTGTAATCTTTTTAGTAAATTGTAACTCTGACTTGTAATCTCTCTTGAGCTGGGTTCATTTCTCCCGCTGGTTTACTCTTAAACCAGCACACACACACTGCTCTACAAAGCCAAGCTGTACCTCCTCACAAAGAAACTAGCACAAAGTCTGACCTGGGCTCAGTTTCCTGAACCCCAACCAATGTACACAATGAAGCTTAACTGCTCTGTAAGTCAACAGTTTTCCTACCTCGATGTCCCAGAATAACAGTTTTCCTTCCACTTACAGCACAGATGCATCATGGCTCTACCAAAGCAATATATACATGAGACACATGAAACATCGGGGAAGCAATTTTTAAACATGTAGCAGCTTATGTCTATATATGTACATGTTTTCACAGTTACATTTTAGAAAATTGAGAACACCAGGAATACTTCTACTGTGTTTTCTATAAATAGTAAAAAAATTACCTGTCAGGCATTTTGATAAAATAGTATTTAGGTTACCACTTTAAATAGCTCTTGAAAACCTGTAGAGTTTTAAGCTTAAAGGCTGTACAGTTTGAGGATCCTGTGAAGTGTTTGTAGCCAGTTTCAGCAGCTGGGCCAGCTGGAATTTTTTTTCTTCTTCTTCTTCTTCTCCTCCTCCTCCAGAGCATCACATCTGGTAGCAGAGGAAGTGCAGCACCTTGGGCGGGACGGGCAGCCTGCGGAGGTGGCGGGTGGGCATCACCCTGCGGATGGCCATGCGGCACAGGTGCTGCAGGCTGCCCACCTGCCGCGGCGTGGCCCAGAAGTGCACGCTGCCGTCCTGGGTCCTGCCAAGCACACCACAACACCCTCAGCACACCACACCAGCTCACCACACCAATTCTAGGCAGCAGTTCTAGGCTGTTGCTCCGCTCCGGCTGCTCCAGCCTCGTTTACACCAAATGCCAGATCTTAGTTTAAGCTACAGCAGCACAATAAGCAACTCGTCTATGCAACAGGCCTGTGCAGATCTTGCCCCTGGCTATCTGATGGCTTCTTCCAATCCACATGTTTTGGGTCTCTCTCATATTTATTTTCAAAGATAAGACATGAGTTTATCGGCTTATTGATTTTACTGCTATTCCAGGCATGTTTAAACAAATAGTACCAGCCAGAAGCACCAAGCTGCAAGTCACAACTGAAGATTCTTAGAACAGTTAACCACTGTTTTCAACCTTTTGTGTTATCTTAGTATTTTAGAAAGGAAACCAAAGTCTATACTTGCCCTGCAGCGAGAACACTGCCATCAGTAGAGAAAGTACAGCAGAGCCCGTTGTTCAGAGGTGCAACTTGTACAGGGTATTCTTCATCAATTCTCCAGAACCTCACCATTCTGAGAGGGAAGGACAATGTAGGAAGTTACTGGAGTAGGTATTTAATTCTGTTGGAGATTATCTCTGATGCTGCACAAGAAACCAGTCTGAAGCACAGCTCACAGAATCTTTATGAATATTTTCATAGGCATACACAGTGTTTCAGGTCTGGCCTGAAATGCTCTGATTTCTTCTTTCCTGATAAATAGCTTGCTCTGTACTTTTTCAATTAAAAACAAGACTGCCTTCAATAACAGAAGGCAATACCTGAACCAGATTTAGATTAATAGATTTAGACAATCTCTCAAGTGTCAGATATGCTAGGAACTCCCAACAATGCTTGTCTTAATTAAAAAAATAAACCCTCCTGTAGATAGCTGAATACCCTCGTTATCATCTTGAGAAAGCAGTTCACATTCTTAAAATACAGTTCTTCAGGATACCACTCGTGATGTTTGCAGAGTTGAATCCAAATCACAGAACACTTTTCCCTTTGCTTTGGAATTTACTTCTGTCCACAAGACTTGTCTGCATTAACAACTCCATTTACAACCCCTCTCAGTTGTTTTCAGCCGTTACACACTGAAGTTGTTCAGATCATCTACTCTGTACACAACTAATGCCTTCTGCATTCAAAATCAGTATTACCGTATACCAGACAACTCGTCAGCTTTTACCAAGAGCATCAGAAGTCATTTCCCAGTTAAAAGGCCCAGCCCTGAGGGTATTTGGAGTTCAGAACCCGAGAGGTCTAAGCAAGCCCTCCCGACACTCACTTGTCGTCGGCCAGGCTGGCGAGGTGCAGCCCGTCGTGGCTGAAGGACACGGCTCGCACCCAGCGGTCGTTGGCGCCGCCGGCGAAGATCGGCGTGGGAGCAGGGAACAGGTGCCTGGGGACAGACACACACAGCTCACAGCGGCTCTGGGGCTGGGCAAGGTCCCCTCAGCCACCACAGCACAGCTGAGGCATGACAGTGGATGGAACGTGCAGGGGCTGAACTATTGCACTGGGAATTCAGGAGCGGAGACTGAGCTGCGCCTTTCACAGCACTCAACGCTTCAGCTTTGTTGGAGATGCCTGAATTAGTGCACGTGAAAGTACCTGTGCTGTAAATTCCCTCTCAGATGGAAGAACAATCTCCAGTCTCTGCCACTTCAGCCACTGCTCTCTCCCAAGTCCAATCACCAGTTACATACAGAAACCCATTGATTTTCATCTGCACTCTGTGAGAGTTTCCAGATTTGACTGCTTTACTTACCCAAACTCCATAAGAATAACTCCAATATGTGGATCCCAGACATAGACTCGAGTATCATAAGATGCAGTAGCCAGTAATGCTCCATCAGGAGAGAACTCACAAGCTACAACATCATTGTGATGTCCTTCGAGTTTCCGTAACATGGAGTATTTATCCATATCCCAGAGGAAAACCTGCAATTAAAGAAGCTGATGTTATAGCTCTGCTCAGAGAGGTGATGCAGCATTTAATTTGTTTTTTAAGTATAACTAACCTTACTTAGGATTATATTAAAATCAGGTATTATGAATTACTACAATTAAGAAATATGCTCAGTGTCATACTCAGATTAAAATCAAGGGGTTTTTTAAAAATAATTAAAGCAGACATGCAAGTTCTAACTCAAGTTTGTTAAATGTTATTATCAAAATAAGCCAAAATATAAGATAAAGGCAACACAATTTAACCATGTAGCTTACTGAAATTCATGTATTACAAAACTATTTTATTAAAATATGCAGAAATAAATAGGGTTAAACTCTACAGTCCCCTCTTTTCAGTAACTACCAAAATTTTAAGAAATATACAGACAGAAAATGTAAGGTTAACATATTGTTACTCCAGTGGCATCCCTTTAAGATCACTTGTTTACAATTGCTTGGATCACCAACGTCAGCCTAGGAAGAGAAACAGATACTGCAAGCAAAAAGAATTTTCACAGCCAAATGTTATGTCTTTGGCAAAACAACAGGGAAGTCTAACCACATTATTAGAAAGAATTTAGGCATTTTAAATCAACAGTAACAAACAACATTAACATTACAATTTACCCGGCTAATTGCACAGTGTATTATAAGAACCGATAAAATATTACATTATTCTGGGATTTTACATGCAGTTGTACATTATTTATAATCAGAATAGAGACTGTGCAGAATTACTGAATAGGAACTATCCATGCACTGCAGCATGATTTTATAGGAATGTCTTTAACAAAAGCTGTTACGTCCCTCAAAGAGCTCATTTCAGAGACCTTGATTTCCCTCCCCACCCCCCAAAGAGTTTAACTGAACAGATTAAATTCTGACATCTTGGATAAATTTACATTTGACCAAAGCAAACACAGCCTTAGTGCCTCCCACACTTCCTAAAACTGAACCATTTTACAATCAGTCATAAACGTGTTGACCGATTTTTCCGAGGAGCCCCCAACATTCCATAACACTGGGAACTAAGTCTGAGGAGTCAGTGTGTTTCACTGCTGTGAAAATCATTAAAAAAAACAAAAAAGGAAAAATAAAAAAAAAGGCAAAAAAAGCAAAGCAAGCAAGCAAGCAGACAGTGGACACGGACCAGCACCTGCGTACGTACAGGACCCCTTGCAGCCGAGGGCAAGGTTACTTCGTCCTACGGTACACGCGCCGGGCTGGCGGCCAGACATGCCCCTCTCTGCCCCGCTAACACCACTGTGCTCCAGTGGGGCCAGCTTAACTCAATCACACCAATATTGCTGCCACCACCTGTGACAGGGAAAGCAAGAAGCTTATGGAAAACACACAGCCTACAGACAGCAATGTACACCCCCCCTCTGCTCCAGCTACAGAGCCAAACCCACACCTCAGCTGTTCTCCAGAGCTGCACTGGGAACTCCAGGGGTGGAATACATCTGAGCACTCATCTGGACAAGTGGTGTCCGGTGACTGGACTGGGCTTTTCACTCCGTTACACTACCTACAGAGCCCCTGGCAGCAGGCTGCATCCCCCTTTCTGGTCTGCCCTAATTCCTGAGTGCCAAGAGTAGCTCATGGCATACCTGCACTGCTTTCAGTTCTCTAGCAGGGCATTAGGATGGGATGGAAACAAAACTAGTGTGCTGCTCCTCCTTCTAACTCTTGTGCCACTGGTATGGGAAAACAGGGAGAAACGTTTTTGGTCAGCAGGAGATACCCTGACTGGCTCAGACTTTGAAAAGTCCTCACTGAACAGGAAATAGAAAGGCTAAAATCAAATCAAAATAGTTCTATGCATTCATCTAAGTATCTTTTAACACTGACAGCTTTAGTTGTCTTTGGTCTGTGCCATGACCCCATGCAGATGTGCAGACCTATTTCTCAAGGAACACTTACAGCCTCTTCAACTAAAAGCAGTGCAAGTTTCATTCACAAATCAGGGTCTCAATGCACCATTTGCCAGTCTAATTTCATGCACTTTTACATCATCATCAAACATTAGAAGTTCATGACACCGAGCACAAGCTTAATGTTACTTAGATTTAAAATGATTATGCACACAATTCAGGAGATTTAAGGAACAAGGAACTCTGACACATACTGCCTTACTAGCTCCAACAGAACAGAGAATGGAGGAGTCTGGCGAGAATGCACAGCCATACACCCAGTTCTGATGGCCTCTCAACACCTTCATCATATTTCCTGAAAAGAAAGATGCTGCTGTAAGAGTTGGTTTGATATTACAAAATTCACATTGAAAAGCTTTTCCAAATTAGTTATTCCTTTGCAAAATTTCGTACTATTTTTCCAAACACCTTGCAGAGTCACTGAACACAGAAATAAAAATCCTGTGATGCAGCCTCTAAATCCCATGTTGCTGTTCAGAAAGTCACTCTTAACTTAGCCCAGTCCCTGATTCTCCCTTCAGGGTACACTCAAATAAAGAATTCCAAGAGAGTGTACGGAGGTGACTAACAGAGCTGCACTCACTGTTTAGGCAATCCTGACCAAACTGAGTTTATGGCAATAGAAGAGGCAAGTACACAGATAATTCTCCCAGGTTTTAGAGCAGATAAACTCTGAGCACGAACCGTCATCTTTCAGGTCCCACACCCGCAGGGTTTTGTCTCTGGATGCAGACACCAAAATCAGGCTGCCATCAGGGGCAAAGGTTAAATCTCTGACAACTTCTGTGTGGTCCATCAGGTTCAGGAGGAGTTTTCCTGTTACATGAGAACACCACAATTTAACATGATGGACTGCACTTTTACTCAGATCAAATGCTTTATGGATACAAACACTGAATACAAAATTACAGATCTGTACACTAGGACCTCAGAAATAAGGCAAGACTTGGCTCTTGACATTCCTGTTCTAAGCTTCAATTCACAAGATAACGGCAAATTCCTCAGTAGTCATTAGTTTTTTAAAGCTGTGCTGCCAGCGAAACGGAGAGTCCCTACATTCACATGCAGTCTTTTTGAGTTGAACAATTATTAACTTTTTAGAAAAGTAAAAGGTCTTCATCACCATAAAGCAGCAACTTCATGCTTTGAAAGTTTCCTTTGAAAGTATGGTAAAACTAGGAAGATTTTAGAGTAACCAGTGTGTGTATGCACACATTTAACTGTTTTGCATCTTCCACCACTCCCATCTCAAAGCACGACCCGCATCTCTTGCTCCTCTGGCAGGTTTTGATTACTCTTGGTTGCAGGAGCTCATGCTTTTTTAGATTATTTAACTTGTGTTCAAGTTTCAGTTCCCAAGTACAATTCTGTAACCAGCTCCTTTTGTGGATCAATGGCGTCACCACGGCACGAAGTGTGCGCCGGCACGTCAGTGTGACAGGAGTGTTTGTAAATGCTCTCAGGGACACGGGGGGACTGTCTGGGTGCTCTGTGCCTGGCCAGGACCTGGACTCCATCATCCCTGTGGGTCCCTGCCAGCTCAGGCTCTCCTGAGCGCACACCCACCTGTGTAGACATCCCAGATCTTGATGCGGCCGTTGTTGAGGCCGGTGGCCAGGAGCAGCTGGTCCTGCCCGAATTTGAAGCGGTGCCACTCGATGTTGACGCAGCGGCTCCGCTTCTCCGGCACCGAGGAGCCGAAGGCCAGGCTCCACACGATGTCCCCGCAGTCGATGATGTGCTCGCAGGGCTTGTTCCTCTGCCCGCTCTCGCTGCTCTGCCTGGGCAGCCTCGTGCCCACAGCGTTCGCACCATTCTTGGTGCCGTGCAGCAAACTGCAAAACACGGGCAAAACACAAACACAGAGCCCAAGTTATCCTGCAGAGCAAACATTTCTTGAAGATGTAATGAAATCTCTGAGCTGTCATAATGTAGAGACAACTCTGAGACCCATAATGGGGCGTTTTTACTTTAAAATTAAAAATTTTAAATTATAAAAAAAAATATAAATTATAAAAATTAAATTATAAAAAAATTCAGTTTTTTTAACTGAGAAAAATTACCAGCACCTGGAAACCTTCCTACATAATATAATACTAATATTTTGTACTCATTTTAATCTCTATAGAGAGCAAGGTATTAACCCACTGTGAAAGCGAACAGTTTTAGAGCAGTTATAGAAAAGTGAGTCACAAAAATTTCTAAGACTTTCTGCTAAATGAGCAAGTTCCCTGCAATTCCCTTATGTGTGTTAAACCCTGAGAAGAGATACTGAGGTCAGGACATGGAAAACATTAACCACTCCAAGAAGGCAGGGGGAAAAGGGTCAGGAAAATGTATCCAGCTACAGAACAGTAGTGGTTGGTTACCAACTTCACTAAAATGCAACCTGCAAGTGCCAGTAAAATGTGTTTTGGAACTTCACCTGCATTCTAACACGGATGATAAGGAAAGAGGTCTGCCTTTAAGTAAATTCCTAAAAGGTACAACCAAACAGCTTTGTGATGGGAAATTTAAAGGGCCAGGTCTGGCCAGGTCTCTAACTTCCCTTTTCATTCAAACTTCCTCTTACTTTAGGGCATCTGAAACTACTAATAAGTCCCTCCTCCACAGACTTGGTGAGACTGCAATAGTCGATGCTCTTGCTGGCCACTGAGGAAGAGATGAAACAACTGCTGTTACTTTAAAGAAATAGTTTTTCCCCAAGGTGCCAGAGCCTAAAAAGCCAGTACATGCATTTTAACCCATTTAAACCCATCTCCTGTTTTTCAGGTGCATTAGAAGCCACGGAGGTTTGCCTTACAAGTTACTGAGGCACTGTGCCCAGGGGACCAGCTTCACTATGCGGTGTCCCTGCGACCACGCCAGGTACGAGCCATCGGGAGCGAACGCCACCGTCCAGTTCTCCCGCCCACACTTCTTGTCGAAGGGAGACGTGGGGGCCAGGAGCTCTCCTACCGTGCGGGACCGTGCTGGGGGAACAAAGGCGAAAGGCAGGTGAGAACAGGGCTGCGAGTCACGGAGGCTGCACGGGAACCAGGCACGGCCTCGGCCCGCTTTTGTTTCACGCCATTTAAAGTCATCGAGAGCGGGGTCTCATGGCAGTGAGTAACCGATCACAGGGCTGAGCCTGGGCTGCCAAAGAGATCGAGTCACTGGGGAGAAACACGGAGCGCTGCATTCCTGCTTGTGCTGCGGGTGATGCCGCACCCCGGGATCGGCGGTACCGCATCCCGAGATCACCCACACCGCATCCCGGGATCGGCGGTACCGCATCCCGGCATCATCCACACCGCACCCCGGGATCGGCGGTACCGCATCCCGGGATCATCGGTACCGCATCCCGGGATCATCCACTCCGCACCCCGGGATCGGCGGTACCGCATCCCGGGATCATCGGTACCGCATCCCGGGATCATCGGTACCGCATCCCGGGATCATCCACACCGCACCCCGGGATCGGCGGTACCGCATCCCGGGATCATCGGTACCGCACCCCAGGCCCGGCCCCGCCGCCCCCCCGGCCGGGAAGGGCTCCATGTGCCGGGATCCCGCCCGTCCCCCGCGGGCAGCGCCGTGTGAGCCGAGCCCGGGCCGGGCCGCCCCGCACCCCCCCCGCTCACCGATGAGCTTCTCGTTGACACTCGGGGGAAAGCTGGCCATGGACGGGCGGCCTGCGGGGCGGCGGCGCTGCGAGCGGGACGGGCGGGCTCGG
>JAWWLV010000053.1:841407-852578 GCA_035041135.1 Platyrinchus mystaceus
CCCGCTCTGACTCCCGCAGCAGCCCCGGGACGTGCTGCCCACACCCCCGGTCTGCGGTAGCGGCAGCCCCAGCCCCAGCCCCAGCCCCGTCCGCGCCAACAGACGAGTCACATTTGAACGGCACAAGGGACTAAATCTGTAGTGACCTGGCTCCCCCAAAACGTGGAGGTTCAGAGTACAGAGAAGAACCACAGTGAACACCCTCCACCCCCCCCCATATTGCAATCAAAAAGTGGTTTCTAGCTGCTATAGTGGGGATGTGCTGATGGGGTTGTGTTCAGAGGCTACCGAGTCCTCAAATGGGAAAAGAATTGTTCTTATATTGCCTAAATGCCGGACCAGCAGCAGTGAATGTTCCTACCACAGCAAGTCAGAGATTGTCAACACTATCTTTTAAGGCAGGTTGTGACATCCTTGATGTCTGTTTGACCAGAGTGACACGTAAACCAGAAAATATGCAAACACTTATATGACTGCATTGTGGAATGTGTGTAGGACAGAGATGTGAGCACTTAATTTCATCTGCCCTAACCAGGGGCTGGAAGAGTCTCAGGGGTTTCCTGCCCTTTGATGTTTCTTTATAGTTCAGCATCTACATCCAGCAAGAGCTGGGTTTATGATAAAATTTTGAATTTGCTGTTAATGTTGTCCACAAACAACTTGGAGAAGGAGACCCTGAGGCCACCTCGGTCTCTGAGTGATTTGTATTAACATCTCTCTCCTCTGCTTTCTCCTTCCTTTTCTTTCTCCTTTTGCATATCTAAGTTCTGCTGCTCTTATAGAAAAAGTGACTCTTCCTTGCTCTGTCTGGACTTCAGAGAAGCACCCAGCAGGATAATTAACTGCAGATAATGACTGTGATTTCATTCCAAAGCAGTGGCCTGGCTGGCAGACACTGCAATAGCCATCAGGATCAGCTATTCAGCAACAGCCAGGAATTACCCCGGCTGAGCAAGGCCAGCAAAGCTTTTTTTAGCTCGGGTAGTGACACAATGTCAAAGAAAGGAGCAGGAAGAAGTTTTGAATATTGTCAGTGATCCAAACACTAGCACGGATTAACACTGGTTTGTATGAACTTCCTTAGCCCATTGGAGCATTAATTTGGAACAGCATAACCCTGTTCCTGCTCTATCCATCCTCCTCTGCCCGCAGAGGGAAGAGCCCTGAGCAGCTCTGAGCACCTAATCTCTTGGAACAAGGCAGATTTGTAGCCAGTGAATATTGTGAAATGCTGCTTGGAGCTGCTCCTGAGCTGTGAGTGTTTGAGCCAGGCCAGCCCTGGCCGAGGGGGCTCACCGAGGTTTCTCCTGAGGGTCAGAGCCTCCCACAGAGCCAGCACAAGGCTGGGCTCTTTTGCTGACCTTGGGGCTGTTACAGCCAGAGAACGAGAGCTTTGTAGGGGTGTCACCACCTTGCTGCCTTCCTTGCTAATTTTTTTTTAAAGAAGAAAAGTATTTTGCAATTTATTTCTTTATGTCTCTGTGTTCCTGTAAGTACAGTTGGTGCTTCTTCCTCAGTGTGCATTCTGCACATTAACATAGTGGATTTAAGGCCGGAAGAGATGATTAGGTAATTTAGTCTGCTTTTTGTACAGAGGAATATAATTTAATCTAACTTCACATACCTTCAAACAGTGAGGATTTCCAGCCTTTACAACACTGGGATCCAACAGCCAGTCCTTGAACTTTCCAGTCCACATTTTGTGTGTTATGGACACAAAGGCAAATTGGGATATGTAAAATCACTGGGTTTTGCAAGCGTGTTAGAAATTGTTTGGAGTCACAGGCTGTCCTGGGGACATTGGCACCTTCTCTTTTCAGGCCTGGCTGGAAGGGCCTTTGTCTTGTGTCTGAAGCCAGAGTAGGAAAGATGGAAAGCTGGGTTCTGTCTGCAAGCTGCCAACTCATCCCTGCTCAGTAAGGGTGTGGCATCACTGCCTTTCCAAAAGTCAGTCAAAACCTGAGGAGATAAAGAAGCCACATTTTCCTTTCTCGGGACTCTTGCTGTGTTTATTTTCCTCGTAAGTGACCCGCACAGGATGTTCTGCTCTCCCTGGGTGAGGTGTTGCTGAGGAATCCAGGATGGCCCGGAGCAGTGACAGGCTGCCAGGGCCTGCAGGGCTGCCAGGTGACTCAGGCTGACTTGTGGGTTTTCCCTTAACCTCCTTCAGGGATGCCAAGCCTGCCAAGCCTGCACAGGGCTGTTCAGCTGGGAAGCTCACAAACTTGGTGCCATCTTTCTCCATCAAGGCTCTACACACTGCAATAAGCTTTCACAAGTGAAAGGACTTTTGCTGTGGTTGTGTGTTTCTTAATCAGCTTTGTTGAGATCTTTTTGACTCAGTCAGTCAGGCTTTCTAAGGCCCACAAGTTATGTTCCTCCTCCTCACAGTTGTCATTCTATAAAGCACTCCTGACAAATTAGGAACAGTAGGGCCAGTCACACCAAGTCCAAGGTAGGTGATCTGTGCAATAGTACTTGCATCTCAGAGGTCTGGCTGTCATTAAAAATTATGCTATTTTTAGTCTACACTGTTAATAATTCACAAGCTCCTGTTTGTTTTGAGAACCTTCTTGGGATGGAGAAAGTTCAGCCTGAGTTTGTGGAGGCAAAAGAGAAGGTGAAAAGAAAAACAAGAATGGAAGAAAGAAAGATAGGGCAAAGAGGTTGAAGAGGAAAAGGGATTGCAGTGAGGGGAATGATGAGCAGCAGAGAAATTAGAGAAATGCTGTCAGAAGTTGGACTTCAGTGATCCTTGTGGGTCCCTTCCAGCTTAGAATGTTCTGTTATTCTATGATCCTGAAGAGGTCCAAGTGACCCCCCCAAGGTGAAGGGTTAGAAAACCCTGACACACAAATAAAGCAACACCTGCAAGGAACTGTTGGAGGAACGGGGCTTTGCCATTTCAGAGGCTGTAAATATGCTTTCAAGACCCTGAGCAGCCTTTGCCCCTCAGTGCCGCTGCCCCCCTTGCTGCAGTTGCTCCTTGCCCCGCGGTGCAGCTGGCATGGCTCGTTTCAGTGGTGCTCCATGTCACTCCCTGGTAGTGTTTGCTGGTAGCAGTCTTGGCCCCTGCAGCTGCAGCGTGGGATGTGCAGCCCTGGAGTCTGCAGTCCAAAGAGACAAGACAAACAGCTCTTGGGAGGAGGAGCAGGGGGGGATGAGGCCACTTTCTCAGGGTCAGCGTGGAGCAGCCAGGAGCATAACTGTCTGATCTTCCCACAGGCACCTCATGCACCACGAGGTGAGGTTCCCTCCCTTGCTGGAACTCTGGGCTGTCATTTCTCTCTCCCCTTTTCCCTGTTGCTCTGTAACTTACTCACTGTTGCTTCTTGTGAAAATTTTTAGATGGTCATAAATTGATGTACCTCTGGTACCTAAGGGGTTAATCTGTAAAGGTCTGCTAAAAGAGTGTGCTGTGGAAAAGCTGCACAGATGGAATATCAGAGAGACTACGGAATTTTGTCTCTGCATTCTTTTGGTCTCGTTGGGATTTTATAATTTTTGGAGCATGTCTTTGGGTGTAATAAATAGAGCAGATGGCTCAGTGTGTGGGGGGAATTCAGTGCTTCCATGATGAGTAGCTGCACTGGAATAAGGGAGACAGAAGTTTGGGGTTATTCCTTTTAGATTCAAACCATTCCTTCCCTGTAAGCCAGCCATGGCTGCCTTGTAAGGGAGCTGCTTCCAGAAACATCTGTGCTAAATTTACCCACTGAGGGTACAAGATGTCTTATCTCAGATGGCTCAAGGTCACACTCAGAGCTTTGAGCTGTCCTAAGCAAGGGCAGTAGAGAAGGTTCCCTGTGTTACAGAGGAAGCAGGTCAGGCTCCCCTGAGCTCACTGTACCCACACCCTAACGTGTGCCAGATAACCTCCAATACCCACACAGCTATTTCACTTCTTCTCTAAAAACTCCTTTCTAAAAGTTACTGGGTTTGTGTGTTCCTCTTCGGCCTGTGTTTCCTCTGAGCTCAGCTGCCAGGGAAGGTGTCCAAGCCCTGTGCCAGGGCAGCGTGATGCCAGGCTGGCACAGACCTCGGCCGTGCTGTTCCCTGGAATGGGAAGGGACTTCCTTTTCCACTGGGCAGTGAAAATTGGTACTGAGCTGGTCTGTGTTCCTTTGGCTTCAATTCCCTCACTCTGCTCTGTAATTACATCTGAATATTTACAAAGGTGCAAGACCCCAAGTCTGTCATTATAACCAGGGTTCAAAATGTACCAAAGGATTGTGCAAACAGAGGGAAAATCAATGGCACAGAGGCTGTCATTGTAATGCCAGTAAATCATCTATAAATTCAATTTATAGAAAAGCAAGTTGAGTTCAGTAGGAGCAATGAATGAGATAGACTCCCCACAGTGTGTAGAGCAGATCAATAAAATGATGTGGCACTTTTAGTGGCATGGCCTAGTAACCGTGGTGGTGAGTGGATCAAGGGTTGGACTTGATGATCTCAGAGGTCCTTTCCAACCTGGCTGATTCTGTGATTCTGTGATTCTATGATCAGAGCAGAGGAAGTCAATATGTTGGGGAATTACAGGGCTGTGAGACAGTTTCTGCCTGGAAACAGCCGAGGCTGCATTCCTGCTACGGGGAGTTGGGAAAGAGCAGGTTGTTTATAGATAAAGAGTGTTTGCTCACAGATCAGAGATGAGCCTGAGCTGGTGTGGATCTGGGCTTGAAAATATTTGGGTGGTTGTACGCAGGCCTGTTGCTACAGGGAACATGTGCAGAGGGCTACAGAGAAGGTGAAGAATCTGAGAAATGGAGGTTCTTTGAAGGTGGAGGTTAGACAAGAAAATTTCTAAAGATCCTGCCAAGCCCCATTTTGTTGGGCTGTAAAAATGTTGGAAATGGGTATAAGAGTGAGGGGAGAAGTCAGGAACTCGCGTTCTGTGTTACACTGAGAATGTGCAGCCGTGTTTGCCCCGTGTAAGAGTAAGGCTGGTGTAAAGGAGCTTCAGCAGCACAGACCCCCCCATGCTGCTTGACTGCCCCACACCACAGGCTTTGTTTCTGCCTGTTCCTAAACAGCCCTGGCTACAGAGGCACCAGAGCTGTGCCTAATTCACCTCCTGCTTTGCCCTCCTCTCCCCCCAGCATCACGTCTTGCTCTGCTCAGCCGGCCGGGGTCACTCCAGTGAGTCTGAGAGCTCTTAAGGGGAGGCCCTGCCCTCTGCATTAACGTAATTGCAGGTTATTTGTGAGATTCCTTCCATGGCTTTGCTTCCTGAAGGTCTGGCACAGAAATCTGGTTTTGTAATTTGAGCCCTAACGAGTGGCTGGAGGTAATTACGGGCTCCATTCTCCCGGAGCCACTGGAGCACGGCAAGGAAAAGCTCGGTGTGTGCATTAGCCCTGGAAATGCACCAGTGGGTAGCTCTCAAGTGCCTTGTGTGGGCACTGTGTACACAGGCAGAACTTGAGGTTCACTGGAGCCTGCTGTGTGCTCTTCAGAAACGTTTCCCGAATGAGACTGGCGGGATTTCTGGTTACACCCTCGCTGTAGCTCTCCTGAAGGCACAGAGTGCACACAAAATGTGTAACAAATAAGCCTTGACAGTGGCAGTAGGTTCCCTACTAAAGCAAAGCAGGATTTGGGGGGAGCATAATTGACTCTTCTGCCAGATGTCATAAACAGGGAGATGAGCTGGGTGTGCTCAGACCTATGGACACACAGATCAGCTGCAGGGCAAAGGGAATGGTGACTGAACAGGGTGTCATCTCAGCAGCTGCACGCTGGGAATGGCTCTGGGAACACTCTGGTCACTGGAGTCCGAACAGGACAGGCCACTGGGAAGTGAAAACAAAGGACAGAGAGTGCATTCCTGCAAGACCTGAAGTGTAAGCCAGTATCCAGAGCTCTCCTAATTCAGGACCACTGGGGACGTTGAAGGTGTGCACGGTGGAACTTGGGCTGTAAACCCTGCTGTTCCCTCAGCAGTCTGTCCCAGAGCTGCTGTGGCAGGGTCGGTGCTGGGTGTGGTGCTGTGGCACGGGGCTGGGCCCTGCCAGGCACTGCCAGCAGCCCTCTGCACCTCTGCCTGGCTCCTCTTTCAGGTGGCAGGGAAGGGGTTGCTTCTTCATCCGTGCTGGTACCGCACCAACCCCAAGGATGTGGGTGCAGGGGGAGCCCTTCCAAGCGCCTGCGATGCACAGCACGTGCTGTAGGGAGGGCTGGGTTACACAGCCTGGCTGGAAGGTGATAAAGCTGCCACGTGGAGGCCAGGCAGACCCACTCCCACTCAGTCCACGTCTGTGCAGCTTCTAATCCTTAAACTGCAGCTGAGTCCCTTCCATGCTCCTGGGTTAAAGCCTTCCAGCTCCCACATGGCCCAGTCAAGGCCCTTTTTTGGGCTGTATTGAAAGGTTGTCTTGCCATGACTGTGTCAAGGAAGGGTGTATTTTTTTGAATTTAAATTGAGATTCATTAATGGAAGGAAAAGATGAATTGACCACTTCAGTCCTGCCACTCTAACAGAAGAAAATATTTTAAGTGCAATTCCATTACAGGATTAAGCAGCAGGAAGCTCGTGTGCTTCCCAGCTGTAACCTTCTCCTTTCTTACTGAGCCTGGAAGCGTTGCCCTCTTGCCTCCTTTCTGTTGGAGCTGGCTTTTCCTGTCACACTGCATACTCTGACAGAGCTTGGCAGTTTTCCCTGCCCTTGGCAGCTCTGGAATGCATTTTTGCTGTTTCTCAATCTCTGTTAGGACTGTGAGCAAGTCAGAGGTGGTGTCTTTGTTGCGCTGCTGCTTTAAAGTCACATGATGATATTGAGGAAATCCGTGGACCTGCAGCACTGCAAAATTACACCACAGTGAAAAAGGAGTCCAAAAATGCAAAGCAGGTTAGTGAGAGCCCAGGTCCTTAAAGGGTCAGGTTCAAGTTTAGGGCAAGGAGAGCTACTAGTGGCCAGGAGTTCAATTCTCTGACATTGTCATTGCCCACGTGGCTAGATAATTTAAAAAATAAATAAACAGAAAAGACTGGATCTGTGTTTGGATACCAGCTGAGAGCTCAGCAGGAAAGTGCAAATGTGACCATGGTGTGCATGAGGGGGTCACGGCTCCGGGGTCCTTTGCAGTGCTGGGGATGCTGTTAGTTAAGGGTTCAGAGTAACGAGAGCCCACTGTTGTCAGAGACAGCAAACAGTCCTCTCCAGGCCCAGCACCCCCGGTGTGGCTCTGGCCAAAAGGAGAGCTGGTGGAGGTGCTTCCTGGCATTTGTGTCAGCCCTTGCCGGGAGGTGCAGGCAGGGAGCGAGTTATTGCTCTGCACTGACACTGGTGCCACTCGGGTCACAGTCTGCTGTCCACAGAAGCACTGAGCAGTGCCAGGGACAGAAACACAGCCCTGCTTGCTGAGCAGCGTCTGTCCATTCAGCAAGTGCCCATCTGTCCCTGTCTGTCTGTCTGTCTGTCACCCAGGCCAAGGATGACGCTCAAGTCTATTGAATTTCAGTGGGGTTAAAATTTACCTTCCTCTGTTTCTCCCTGTGGAATTTCCAAGAGTAGTGCTCTTACTCTCCTGTCCTGGGTGACTTCATCCCCAATTTCCAGCTCCATTTGACAGCACCTCAGACACCCCAACCGAGGGCTCTGTGCTGCTCAGCATTGTTGGAAGCCCAGCAAACCACACGAGTTTTATTCCCAGGACACTGCCAGGGACCATCCATTCAAACCACTGGATGTCTACTGCAAATGAGCTTTTTGAAAACTCTGTTTTAGAGAAGCTTGAGTGGGCTTAGGCAGCAGTTGCAGTTAAATAGGGCAGCATAAGCTAATGGCATGAGTCATGGGGAGGAAACAGAGCTGCAGTTGGGGAACACTGCTCGGTAACAAAGAGTCTTTATATTCATAAATGCATACGGGCTGACACGAGGCTTACAGAGAGGCTGTTTAAGAAGCAGAAAGCTCAGTTCTGTTCTTGACATTCTCCTGGTTCTTAAAGACTCCCGTTTCCATCAGATACTTCCCTTTCCCTCCTCAGTCCCTGCCCTACACCTGAGTTTTTAGGAAGACAGAGGCACAAAAAATGGTGATCTCTGGTGCCCATGCTCATCCAGTGGCATTTCTGCCCTCTGCACAGCAACTGTGTTCAAAGCAAGTTAAAAGACCAGATTAGATGCTCCACCTGTGAATGTTGCAGGTCTGTGCTGACAACTGACTCAATCAGTAAATGCTGTTTCTGCCCCTGCCATTTGGTGCAGGATGAATGCTGTGCTGTCAGCAGGGCTTAGGCCTTTGGACACTCAACAAAAGACATCCCTGATGGATGTGCTGATGGCACTGAACCCAAATCCTGGCTCTGAGGCCATGTGGTTATAATCTAAAATCAGCTGATCTAACTGGGAAATAATTCCACCGAAGCTAATGGGAACTGCACAGGGTTTTACACAGTGTCAGGGAAAAAAGGATCAGTCTGCAAGTTGCAACTGCTTTTAATTCCACAGGTCACCTGAGTGATGGGCATTCACTGGGGCTTGTTGGGTAGGTCTGTTTGGGTGTGAGTAGCCTTTGGGAGCTGATCACGAGGCACTGGAGACAAGCACTCAACCAAGTGTAATGTGATTTTATGGAGAACCCTGCATTGCTTCCAGTGGAAACACTGCAGGATGCAGGGGAAGGGGGGACTGGGAGCAAGCTGAAAGCTCCTCTTGCTGACCCTGTTGTGTGATAAACGAGCAAGGAACCAGAATGTCAGGGAGAGGAAGTGATAACCTCGAATTATCCTCTGGGGCAATGTTCTAATGTAGGCTGAGCTGATTAGTCATCCAGAACAATTAAAATACTGCTTTATAATATTTAAGTAACTTAACCACTGCAATGACTGTAGTATGTGGGGAAGGCATTGCTCACTGGGGAAGGGAAAAGTAGATATACAAAATGATGTCATTCCTCTGAAGTCTCTAGAACATACACAGGTACACTGGGAGTGATTGTGATCAAACAAACTTCAGCTGGGGCTTGACAAAAGCTCCTTTATAGCTCCAAGGCACACGGGCAGACACTGATGGGCTGTGTCCCTTTCCAGTGCACAGCACCAGCCTCTCTTTCTGAAAATACTCTGTTCCATTAAGTGCGATTAGAATATCTGAGCTCTTCTGAGGCCTTGATATTGGACTATTTCTTTTATCAGATCAAGTATCAGGGATTAAACTCCTGGTGTTTTGCATCCAAATGAGATTTCTGTGGGAACAGAAATATTTGCATTTAGAATTGATTGTGTGAAAAAACGTGCTACAATTTGAACGATCCTTTGATGATTGGACTTTCTGGGATAGAAGTTCCAGTGTGAGTATTTTGTATGGAATCTGTAATTTCACTGAAGTATAATCCATCATTCTGTGATTGCCATTAATCTAGTCAGAGCATTTGCTTGCTCTGTTCTTGTTTGGCAGCTCCTGTTGCAGTCAGGGAGGAATTGGGAAGCAGAGAACATGAAAGAGAATGTGTGGCTTGCCGTTTAAGGGAAAGTTTCTTCACATCTGAAATGTCCCCAGCACGTGCCGGGTAAGTCAGTGAGACACGTCACAGAAAGAGCACGAAGCCAACACTCATTTAGGGAACAAAAAGAAGTAGGGGCTGTTTTCTCTAGTGGTTCAAACACGAGGGATTTTAGCGGCCTCTAATGCCCTCTGATGGACAAATCCACGGAGCGATGTCCTCGGAGCCCTGGCAGCAGGGGAAACACTCCAGGGAGCACTCCAGGGTCTCAGTGCAGAGGGAGCTGCAGCCCTGCCAGGGATGCCCTGCAGCTTCCCTTGGGAACCTGCCCGCTCCCACATTGAATTTAAGGGCTTTGGAGTTTAGAAGTCACCTCTTACCAAAAACTTGGCAGATCCTCTCCTTCCTCCCTTCCTTCCTCATTTATTTAAGTTTGTTTGTTTAGCTTCTCTTAAGAACAGTAGGAAAATATTTTTGACTCCGATCCCAGTTCCTGCGGAATGACACCAGGTCTGTCAGGAACTGGGGTCAGACCTGTGCCTTACAGAGGAATGCCTCCAGAAGGGATGGGAGGGTTCTGCACCAAGGCTGATACAGAAATTAAAAAGCATCACTCAGCATATTTGAGCCACTGCTGGAGTGTTTGAGAAGTGCTGGTGAAAACAAGAAAGTGGGATGGGAGGAATGGAGAGGAGAAATCGAGGGGTGTAACAGAGACTTCAGGGAGTGGGAGGAAAAAAAAAGACAGGTTAATAAATAATTTGAAAACACGAAGTAGAGAAATCCATATTCTCAGTGAAGAAGCCAAGGGAAGTGTCACCTCGGAGAGCCAGTTCAGGGGTAATACCAGAGGGGCCCAGACCTCCTGGGTACATTGCAGGTGATGTCCAGAAATTACCTGAATCTGAAAGGGTAAAATGCATCAGAGAGGAAGGAAATGCTTAAGAGCTTCTACCTTTGAAGGGGACTTTATTGGAGGTGTTGTTAATTGACAGTATCTGTGACACAGGACCATTCTGGAGCCAAGGACAAAGCGTGAGTTGAGAATTCCTGTGGGTTTTCCTGCAGGCCTGGCCAGATCCTTCCCTCTGTGAGCCTTGACCTTCTCATCCGCTTCCTCGTCCTCTTACTCGGGCAAAAAGCAGAAGCACCAGAACACTTCCAAGGAAGTGATTCAAGGGGCACTTTTGGCTTTGACTAGAAACCTGGGTGTCTGCAAATTGCACACGGGGACTTTTCCCACACAGACAAATTTCCAGCTCACACTTCTGTGGCTCCAAACCTCTGCTGAGAGGGAGCAGAGACATGGCAGGGATTTATTTCCCTCTGCCATGCGGCTCCTACCACTGGTGCCACTTGACAGCTACAATGGGAAACTTTTAGCAAGGACAAGCCATTGTCATTCACACCAAAGCCTGACAACACTCTGTGGAGACCTTGGGCTGTAATTTCTTATTTTAGTTTACACTGGAGCTTGAGGAAGTGCATTAAGAAGCAGCCTGTGGCAGAAGAACTGTGGATAATCTGCCAAGCCCAGCGGGTCGGGGTGGCCGCCGCAGGGGGAATAAAGGCTGAGCCGAAACGCTGGGTCAGGGTGTGTGTGGGGAGGTGAGACACTGCCGGACAGCCGGGACAGGAGCGGGGTGTGCAGGGGCTGCCGGGCAGCCGGTGTGACGGGGCGTGCAGGGGCTGCCGGGCAGCCGGTGTGACGGGGCGTGCAGG
>JAWWLV010000053.1:856361-882208 GCA_035041135.1 Platyrinchus mystaceus
GCCGGGCCCGGGACCCCGCGGCCCAGCGGCCTTTGTGCCGGGCGGGGCCGGCGCTGCCCCTCAGCAGCTCCCGCCGCACGGGGGGCCGGCCCGGCCCGGCTCCGGGCGGCTCCGGGGCGGCCGTTCCTGTGCCCGGAGTGCCTGGAGGGGCGGCCCGGCTCCCCCTCCCGAGTGCCTGTGCTCCCCAGACATCCGGTGACACTCGCGCCAGTGTGGCTCCTCAGGGCGGGCGGCGGCCCCGAGCAGCAGGTCCGGGGGGCTCCGGCGGTCCCGGGGGGCTCCGGCGCTGCCGCGGCCGCTCTGCCCGTTCCCCTCAGCACCAGCGAGGGTGGAACCCCCGCCCCAGGCCAGGCTCGGCCGGGTGGGCAGGGCGGTCCAGCCAGGGCTGTCGCAGTGATGGGCGGTTAATTCTCTTTGCAAAAGGCAGTTCTGGTAATCTGAGGAAAGATGTTCTGAATGGAAGGAAGAGGGATTTGTTGGCCTCAGACTTTATATTTCCCTGATCCACCAGCAGGAACTGCTTACTGGGATTAGGGGGTGACTCCTGGTGGGGCTGAGCTCGGTGCCTGCACGTGGCATTCCCATTCCCAAGGTGCTTTCCCGACCTTTGGGAACCTTGCTAAGGCTGAGCCATCGGTTCCCGTGTTGTGTGTCTCGTTTTGCCACGCTGTGAGTGCAGCCTTTGTGTCGCACCGAGCCCAGCTCTGTGAGACCCTGCTCGGTGTAGATGGGCCAAACCCAGGGAGCTGCTGCTCCACACTGAGCTCTGTTCCCGTGCTGCTCCCTGTTCCCGAGCTGCTCCTGCCCCTCGGTGCTCTGCCTGCCCACCCTGCACCCAGCATGGGGCCTGGTGCAAGGAACACAAGCCGGTCCCTTGTACGTTTATATTAGAGCTGGTGTAAATGAAGTTCATTTTGAAAAGGAAAACATCACATTTTGCCCTTCGGCATTAAAACGAGGCAGATTTTTTGAACACACTGGGAATATTTGCATAGTTACCTTATTCCCCTCCTTATCTTGAGTCATAGATCACTTTTTCCATAAGCTTAAAAAGCATGGGACTGATTATGCTTCTAAAAACGCAAGAAAATCTTTCTTTGTGTACTGGTGTTAAAAGGCCTTGGGCTTTCTTCTCTGCTTTGTTATGTATAGTGTGGAGTTGGGCTTGCCAAAATCTGTTAGGAGTTACAAACTTCTTAAACCAGTACCTTTCTGTACCTTTTCTGGGATGATTACAGGTAGGTGTAGAGGAGGAATCCTCTCTGGATAGAAAGAAAGCTGTTCTGATTTTTCAGGTGCTGAAATACTGGGGTTGCAATGATAATGCACATCAAATACATTATAGACAGTCACAGTCACAGAGTCAGATCAAACTGTACTGAATATCTGCACGTTATTTCAGTGGTGATAATGCAGGTTTGAGGTTCTGCATCCTGTGCCTGCCCTAAATGCAGGAGCCCTGGATTCAGCACCAAGGGAGCCGCTGCCTGTCCTGTCCTCAGTGTTTGGGTGAGGAGGGGGAGAAGGGCAGCTGCTGTCAGTTGTGGGTTGTTTAGGTTTGGGTTTTCTGTGCAAGAGAAGACAAACTTTTCCAGGGTTTCTTCCTCCCTCTGCAGAGAAGGGAAATGTAACCATCTTTTCCCCCAAATTTATGGATGTAGACAGGCTTTTCATTCGTTTGCTGAGAGCTTGAATTAATTTTAGGGAAGATGAAACACCAAGCTGAGAGGATGCTAATCTGTACTGAAAACAAGGGAAATCAGTGCTAGCCAGTCTGTTCTGGCCTGCTCTTGTTTATTGTTAGGAATGTTGCTTTAACCAAAATCTGCTTTTGTGAGTCCAGTTCTGTGGGCCCGGAATGCCTGGCAAGCAGAGTTTGTGAGTTAAGCAGTGCCTGCTCCGGGAGCAGATCCTGGGTTGTGCCGGTGCTGCCCTCGCTCAGCTCTGAGCCCACGGCTGCTCAGGGCTCCCCTGGGCTGGAGAAGCTGCTGCTGGTACCTGTGAGAACAGACCACAGTGACAGCACAGCACTCGAAGGAAGGCTTTGGGCAGTCTCTGTGCTGGACTAGTTACTGTGTTTTTCAAAACTTGGGGTGATCAGGGGAGACTTAGGCTGCAGTAGCACAAAGAGCCTGGAAATTAGTATGTTTCCCTGTGATTTCAGGCACAGGCAGGTCTTTGTAAAATAAAATTATCTCTTCTTCTCATTTCCAGTTTCATGTGCTGTACTTTTATAGTAGTTTGTGTTATGAACTGAAATCACAGGAAGGCTGATACAGCAGTGCAGTAGTTGTGAGCTCAGCTGGGGGAGCCTGAATGCCCAGACCATTTACATCTAGACTGGTTTAAAACTATCAGATCTAATAACACATACTGTATAAACTTGTGGCAACTTAGGTGATTAAGGTGGTGGAGTTCCCATCCCTGGAGGTGTCCAGGGAATGACTGGACATGGCACTCAGTGCTCTGGGCTGGGTGACAGGGTGGGAAGGGGTTGGACTTAGTGATCTCAGAGGTCTTTTCCAACCTCAGTGATTCTGTGATTCTGATATGCTTTCAAGAAAGAAGCCCTTCATTCTGTGGATTATGGTTTAGGCTCCTCATTTGTAGTTCATGAAGTAAGATGGCTTTCAGTTAAGAAAGTTTTTGTAAAAACTGAAAGTCAATAGGAATGTTCCATTCTTCCTTTAATTAAGAGGCATTAAATCAAATATCCCCTCCTCCTGTTGATTTTTCTCTGCAGCATTTGAAATCTGTGCAGAATCCGAGCCCTGCCAAAGCAGTGGCTGCAGGTACCAGTGCTGTGGGTGGGAAATCCCCAGGATACCAGGGTGTGTTGTGAGGTGTGTCCTGTGCTGTGCTCCCCAGGGATGTCCCTGGGCTGGGCACAAGGGACAGCTCTTCCCACAGCTGCTGTGCTGAGACATTCCCCCAGGACTGCTGGGCCAGGCTGGAGCAGGGCTCTGGAGCACAGGGTGTGCCATGCCAGCCTGCACTCCACGTGAAGCTGGAGCAGCTGTGGTGGGATTGCTCTCAGCCAGAGTGCAGTGTGTTTCTGGAGTGCTGCTCTGCACACAGCGGGTGCCCAAAGGGCAGAGAAGGGCAGTGCCCAGTGCAGCCTGTGCTACCTGAGGGCAGGAAGGAGCTCTCAAATCAGCCTGGTGATTCCATGGCCCTTCCTCCTTTAACTTGGAGTTTATGTTCACAGCCCCAGCTTCTGGGGAACCTTCTGAAAAGGTTTGATTTTTAGAGCAACCCATATAAAAACTCTTCAGAATTCCATGTTCTTGGGAAGGCTGGGCTGGGAGGTTCTTGTCCTGGATAATGCCTCTTTAGCAGGTGTGTTTGTGGAGGGGAGGAGGATGCCTGAAGGATTTGTGTCTGGTTCTGACAGTGCTGGTGCTGTGGGGATTTTCTGTCACCAGTACATGTGTGTGTTCTGGTGTGCTGAAGTTCCAAGAAATTGTTTGGAAGGATGAGCCTAAGTGGATTTCGGGGCTGTTAAGGACAGCACAGGGATTTTTTCCTGGGTGTTACGTTTGTTGCTTTCTCCAGAGTTGAAATCAAAGGCACAAGGCTCAGATGCATTCGGTCACCTCAAGCTGCTTAGTGAAAATGAACAGAGAGTTTCCTTCCCTGACATGAGTCCTCTGGGATGTGTGTCCCACCTTCCCCTCTCCAGGGGATTTTCGTGAGGCTGGGGTAGTGGGGACAGCTCCCCCCCCAATGTTTAGGTTACCAGGTATTTGTAGAGGATTGAAGTAGTTTCTCTTTGGTCACTCAGCACTGGCACTGCCTTCTATGAGGGAAAATAAAGTGCTTCAGCATCAGAGTGCACAAAGGAAATAGCTGAGAAATAAAAACCCCAAAATATCAGTGCTCATATTTCCTTTTTATATAGTTTCCTATTTTAAAAGATAGTATAAAAAGCAGTGTTACTTCCAGATGACCTTGTTGTAGTGGCTGTTGTGGCAGGAAGCTCCAGAAGTGTGTAATGTGATGTTCCTCTGGCATGGGAGCACACAGAACTAGATCTGTGACACAATTTCTTTGAGAGGCTCTTCTGAAGTGTTTTAGCACTCAGTGGTATTGAGCTTTGCTGCTGCTGTCAGCACAGAGACTTGAAAATTCAAATAAAAAGTACTAGTAATGGTGAAATTTCAAATTAAATATATCTGTCATCCACCGATGACTTCCAGAAACATATTGTAAAATAACATCTGACAGTGAAAACAAAGCTGGAGTCATAAATGGTGTTTATTCTGCTTTTCCGGGGTTAAGAGGAGCACATGGAAGCGCCTTGTGCCGCTGTAAATCAGCGTGGTGTGGGTGCTCAGGGATCACAGATCTCAGTGGAAATCACCTGGAATCCCCTGTGGAACTGGGTGCTGTAGGAGGGTGTGCAGGTGAGGGTGTCAGACCTTCTCCTGGAGGAGCATCCCTCAGGGTGTTCCTGGGGCAGCACTCTGTGGGTGTCCAGAGCCCCCTCCTCAGGGACCTGCTGTGCTCCAGGGGCTTTGGGCTCATCTGACCTGCCACTTCCCTCTTTGAGTGAACAGTCCCTCTCCTAGGAGAGCCAGCCAGTCTCCACAGTGACCCTGGTACCGAAAGAGCTGAACTGAAACCCGAACCAAAGCTCAGCTTGTACAGAGAGGAATCCCCCCTGGGCATCAGTGTGCTGGAGGGCTCATTTCCCAGCCAGCTGTTGAGCAAAAGTGTTCCAAGTTGGGGTTCTTTGATTCATCTTGCATTTCAAACATGGGCATTTCAGCTTTTCCCATCGAAGCCAGGGATGTCAGGTGGTGGCAGAGGTGTTGGGGGCTGCTGGTGGCAGTGCTGAGGGTGCCCTCCCCAGAGCCCCCAGCCTGGGAAGTGGCTCTTTAAGCACTTTGCAGCTGTAAAGCTGATTGTAATTCCTTGGAATCCTTCTTTTACCCTCTCTTAAGTTCTCTCTGATAATCTTCCCAATGCACAAATGCTACACCGTGGCGTTTCCACTGAGCTATTGGTGTCCTTAGAATACGGGTTTAGCCACAGTTCTAGTCAAAATTTGTTAAAACTTGTAGTAGCAAATCAAGTTGCTGTGAGTAGGGAATTGTAGGGTCACACTTTAGAATACAAACCTGCACTGGTTTGCTTTGGAATGCTGTAAATGCTCAGTGGGATGTTCTTGGGAAGAGTCGCCTCTCCGGTGTTCCCGTGGCATTTGAGCGGACAGGGGCACTGGTGGGTGCCGGGAAGTGACTTGTTTGTGACCCCTGAAGAATTTGGGTGTAGCAGGAAAAAAGGTGTCCAGTGTTCACAGAGCAAGGGGAGCATCTCGGGCTTGTGCAGTCACCTGAATCTTCTCCTTCCTGGAAGAGATGCCCTGCAGGTGTGGTTTGTGCCCCTGTGTTAGGCAGGGACAGGTAACACGGGCTCAGAGGTGCTTGCAGCGTGTTGGAAGCTGAGATGCATCTCCTGGGGGTGTTTGTGGGGCCCCCTCAGTTACCCACGGCCTGGGGGGCTGCAGGGTCCTGCTGGTTCCTCCTGTGCCAGAGCAGGGACACACATGCAGCCACTGCTGCCTTCCAGCCTGCTCTGGGACCTCCTGGGATTTTGCCTCCTCTCAGGGCCCAACATGCCTTTTTTTTTTTTCCTCTTACATGTATTAGCGTTGGAGATTTTTGGTCTTTAATGAGCTAATTTTTGAAATAAGCAATCTTTTCTTAGAATTCTGTCTTACATTTTTCTGTTCTTTTCGATTGCTTTGACATTCAGTTTGTACAAAATTTATCTCAAAATAGAAGTTTAGTTTCATTTCAGAGAAAGGAGCAGGTGAACTTCAGCATTTTGTTTTATAGATAACTCATGGGAAGATGAATGTAGAGAAAATGAAATAACGTGTTTGCAGTTGTCTCTTGTAAAATGTTTTTCAGGGTTGTTTCTGGTGCATCAATCTGTCTTTAAAGCTCTGAAAAAGCTTATAACAGTTTTCTCTTGTAGCTTCCAATCAAGGTTTGCCAGCAGAATACCCACACCAAAGTCAGTACGGAGCACAACAAGGAATGTCTCATCAACATTTCCAAGTACAAGTTTTCCCTGGTCATCAGTGGTCTCACTACTATCTTAAAAAATGTTAATAACATGGTAAGTTTTCTAATTTTGCATTCTTTGGTGATTTTTTTCAAGTGGTTGCTCTTTATTTGTGTTGTACAATCTGCAGACAATTACTTGAAATGTAGTCAGATTGTTGCTTGCTGGTACACTCAATTTTTTTCTGTTCTGAAGTTCACCAGCAGCATCTCTTGGAGCCACAGAAAGGCAGTGGGGGCAGAGAAACCCAAAGGCAGGTGGTGGTTGAGGGGAACCCTCTGTTAGCTGTGGGGTCTGCAGCCAGGCAGGTGTGAGGTTTGAACTCTGAGGTACAGGAGGTAGGGATTTTAGGCTGCTTAAAGATATCTGTAATCCCTTTGGAGGGAGAGTTTCTTTTAATTAAACTCCACAGGCATGAAGGAACGTGTTGATGTGCAAGATGAGAGTCTGATAAATAAGAGAACTGTACGGTTAAAACAAGTTTCTGTGTACGAGACACAGTTCTGAGAGGAAGGACCCACCTGAAAGTGTTAATTAAAAAGTCACCATTTGCACTGAGGAGCAAATCTGAACATCTGTTATGTGTGATGGTCTGAGGTTCTGTGTCAATCAGCAATATTTTGGAAGGATTTCTGCAGCTGAAGCAAACCAGTCCAAGAGACTGTCATAATGGTCTTGGTTTCAAAAAGAGTCTCGAGGGTTTGTCCTCAGCTGACACTGGAGTTGGGTGACCACCCCTCCCGTAGTGGGACTCCTGTGGGTGACTCCAGCAAGCGTCCTGTCTATAGGCAGTTGCACCCAGGTATTTTTGGCTGATCTTTTCTGCTTTGTTTGCTGTTTTAGTGTTGCTGGACCCAGGGCCTGTTCTTGGCACCAGGTCTGGGTGCTAACTTCAGCACCTGCAGAGTTCTGCCTTCCCTCTGTGTCTGAGCAGGGCATCTTCATGTGGGCTGTGCTGAATTTTTCAACAGTAATAAGCTTGTTGATAGGCATTTGTTGCAACATCCCTGCTATTGAGCTGTTGGTGGTGAAATACATAATTGGAAAAGAGTCCCAGGAATCGATACCGGAACAGGTTCTGGGAAGGTGTAACCTGCATTCCTGAGCAGCTGCTGGGCATGGTGGAGGTGAGGGGCTGCCTCCAGTCTTACCTTGCAAGGACTGTTTGCTCCTTATTACCTTTGGCATTGCAGGCTGGACAGATATTTCTTTAGTGATAAGGTTTTAATTCCTGTTTTAATCTGATTATTGCTGCCTTTATTTCTAAACTCACAACCAGAGCAGTAAAGGAGCCATAGCTTACTTGGCCACTTTGCTACTTTAGTGCATTGCAAGTCAAATTTCTGTGTCTCAGATGAATCCATATCCTTTCTACTTCTAGAGAATATTTGGAGAAACTGCTGAAAAGAATTTATATCTATCTCAGCTGATTATCTTGGATACACTGGAAAAATGTCTGGCAGGGGTGAGTAGGCTTGCATAAGCAACTGCTAAGTTGGAATCAAATGGGTTGGAGAGTACAAGTCAAATGCTTTTGTATCTGTTGTTACTGGTACTAAAGTTAAAACTGATCAGATCTACAGCCAAGTAGGATTAAGGCCATTTAAAAAATAATAGAGCTTCCTATAAACATGTGTAGTTGATATAATTGATACATTAAAGATTCGGAGGGTGCTTTTTATTGCCTAAAATTAGTGACACTTTTTCAGCTAAACACAGCCGAGTAAACTTTTGATATTGCCCGTTCCACTACTCAACAGATTTGCAGAGTTATAAATAATGGTTTTTTGTTTAATAACTTGATAAAAGGAATTGCAGACAACTGGACAACTCTACTCAGTCATGTGTGAACTGGAGTAAGGGGAGACACAAACCCAAACCAAGGATTAGAGGTGGTTATGAAGCTTCACTAGATTGTTGTAGGCTTTGAATGCTCATGGTGTATCCTCCTCAGTATTTTCTGAACAGATACATTAAAACATTTTCATCCTACCATTGGAACAGAAAAAGTAACGGGATAGTAAATCATGTTCAAAGTAGCAGATAATTCAGTATTTCAGTTTTGTGCTGCTGAGTTCTCTGCAGACAGTGCTGAGTTTTCTTTACATTTCTTGAAACTTTCATTTGTTGAAGTAATTTTCCATGTACTTTTCTATGCAGCAGAGCTTTGCTGCCACTGGTGTGCAGATGACTCTTGCAGGTGTGTCCTAGATGGCAGGAGCTGGCCCTGCCCAGGGTCTGCCGCGAGAGCCGTGCCAGGCGCTCTGCTGTCCCCGCGGGGTGAGAGCCGTGCTGGCCGGGCACTCCCTGCGCTGGGCTGGCACTGCACAGCCAGGCTGCTCTGGGAGCAGGACCTGCAGGCTCTGTTCCTCTGGCAAGAAAGGCATTTGCTTTTTAAAGCTGTATTCCTGGGTGAATGTCCTGGAATCCTCTGAGCTCTCTGCTGTTTCCCTGCAGCCGTTTTTGAAGGTTCTTTCTGTGTAAGGTGATGCCCTTACTATGGTTAGATCTGTCGAGTGACACATCTTATGGTACTAAACCAGTCTGAATAGTTGTGGATTCTTCTAAAATCACAAAAGATCCAGGAAAATACATTTTCCAGAATAATTTCCAGCTGTGGTAAACGCTTCTTTTGGCACTTTTTATCTTTGATGCAGTGAGTCAGAGAAACCTGTTTTAACTTCAGAAATTAATTATTTTAAAATATTTCTTCTGTTCGTGTTGTTTGAAACATTAGTGGTTTTCCTGATAGTTGATGATATTTAAACAGCCTGAATTTGTGCTGAATATTTCTTGCTCTGTCAGTTCAAATGAGAGCAGTTTGAGGCAGAGTATGTTAAATAAGAGTGAGCCAAAGCTCTGTACAAAGCGTGTTGTGTTCTGTGGTATCTTCAGATGTATTTCTTGCTCAATGTTTCATCAAGTTCTCATGGCAACAGGACTCAGGTCAACTACGTGGGAGTCTCTGAAACTTCCCAATTCCCTATGGAAAATTCATTGGTAGAATTTTAGAAAGCTTTAATGCTGACCCTTCTGTTAAAACTTGCTCTTAGTAGAGCAAAGTTTCACTTTGAATTCTTTTGTAAATAGTTTCCTTATGTCTCACACTGTGCACACTGGCAAAAATGAGATTTTTCTATTTCAGGGAAATTAAGCCATTTTTGACTCATATAGAGAACCCCCCAGCAAGAACCAGGGAGAAGCACCTCTTTTGTGGCTCATTTTTTAGTATAAAATACTTGCTGTCAGAATGCAGTGACCGAGACCTTACCCAGAAGAGGTGTGAGGGTGGGTCTTTGCCCTTCAGCCCTCCTGCTCTGCTGATCCTTGACACAGAGCAGCTTTCAGGGTGCCTTCATCAGAACAAAGCGTGTGTTACTTCAAACACCAGTTTGATGTTTTGCTTGATGCCTGGTGGTGTTTGATCAGCCTCGTGTCCTGCCTATTTTGGAGGCTCAGCAGAGAGTGTGGGGTGGTTTGGATGGGACGGGTGTTGCTCAGGTGGAGAGCAGCCGTTCTGTGCAGCCCCCGGCGGAGCCCGGGGCAGGTCGGAAGGGCAGGTCCAGTCCCTGGGCCTGTTCGTGGCAGATGCTCCAGTTTTTTGCCTCCAGAGCAGAATTTAGTAAAAGAGCTGTTTGTCTTTAGCAACCCAAGGACACCATGCGGCTGGACGAGACCATGCTGGTGAAGCAGCTGCTGCCCGAGATCTGCCACTTCATCCACACGTACCGCGAGGGGAACCAGCACGCGGCCGAGCTGCGCAGCTCCGCCTCGGGCGTGCTCTTCTCCCTCAGCTGCAACAACTTCAACGCCGTCTTCAGCCGCATCTCCACCAGGTACGGGGCTCACAGCACCTCCTGCCTCTGCCTGGGCCTCCCTGCCCAAAGGCTGTTCAACAGGGTCCTCCTCAGCGGGGACTCCCTCAGCCTTTCCACCTTCCCTCGAGGTCCAGGTTACGCACTGAGCCTGCTCCGTGCCCTCCTGGGTAACTGCTGGCATGTTCCCTGTGCGCTGCCTTTATTGCTTTGTTCATCTGCTTTCAAAGGCACAAGGGAAAGTAATGAATGAAAATAATTCAGCTGAGTAAGTTCTTCTGGGTGCAAGGTGTCTTGGAAATAAAAGGATGCTGAAGCCAGTGGGTTGTATCCCTTTACTTACAAATTTAGAATGAAAACTGGAGATTGTCCACAGCTCTGCTGGAGCCCCCAGGCTGTTTTCCTGTCTAATTTTACCAGCTAGGAGGCTTCTATGTTAAATCTCTCTTATGCCTGAAGGAGACAAACAGCTGGGCTGTTTGTTAGTTGTGGGAAAAGACACGTTTGTCTTCTGACTGACTTGAGTTTCACAGCACATTTACTGTAAAAATAACTGGGTTTTCTGCTTTTCTAAGTGAGAAGGGAGACAAGCACAATGTTTCCATCTATTCTTTGATGGTTTTGCCCTGTTCCAGATCCTTCTGATGCTTCAGCATTTGTCAGTCCACTAGAGTGGTGTTAAGCTTTTTATTCCTGAAATACTTTGATGTTTCTTGAAAGGTGCTTGAAGCAGCTTAGCTCTTGTCACACAGTATAACAGCTGAGATCATTCTGTACTAGAAGTGGAGCTTGGGCAGCCTAATGTGGTCACATAGCAGTGAGTGAGCCTATTTAATTGAAATGAAGATTTATACTTGCCTTATATATTTATCTATTCCTTTGGAAAATATTTGCATTTTAGAAATCAGTCTAAAATGATTAAGTAGTTTTAGTTCTGAAGTATTTTCAAAGTTTTTACAGAGTCTTTAATAACTTTTACTTCAAGGTAGACTTGGCAGCTAGCATGAAGGATGTGGTTTTACTCAATAGGTTGATTGTGTTTTGTTGCTTATGGAAATGGAAACAATTTCTTTTACTCCCTTTATAGAAAGTATTTTTCAGTTAAAATGTTTTGAGTCTTTGAATCTAGTCCACGGATCTGTGTGTATTTGTAGCATGGTTTGTTCCCAAGCTCCAAAGCCCTCCTTACATCCCTTTGAGCCAGAGCAGAGTGCTTCCCCCTGAGCTGCTTTCCCCTTCAGATGGCTTGCACAGCAACAGTTAAATGTTTGACCAGCTCTCTGGTCTCCACGGGGGTCACTCCGCCAGTCAGCACTGCTGATCTCTGACCTGGGTTTCCTGTTTAGGAATATTTCTGGGCCTTGCACAGCAGCTGGGGGAGTTTTGGCATGGAAAGCACAGCAGTGGGGACCTTCCCATTCCCAGGGAGGGCTGTTAAGTTCCCTGGCGTTGAAGAAATGAAGAACTGCTTTTGTGTCTGGTACCAGAGATCACAGTCCAGGTCTGAAGCACATCTGCAGCGTTGGAAGAGCCCTGGCAGTCTGAGTTTGTGGGAACATGTGCTGTAGCTGTTAGTGGCCTGGTGTCTGAGAGGTGTTGAGTAAATTATCTGTTACACAAGTGTGAAAAGGTGCCATTGTGTTTAAACTGGTGTGATGAAACTTCATCCTGTTTGCTCAGGCCAGAGAACCTGGGCCAAGAATGGTTGCAGCTCAGTCCAGTGATACCAAGTACCATCAGTCTCTGCTTTACTCTGAGAACTTGGCTGGGGCAGGACTTGCTGCTAAGGAGCAGTAGCCTGAAGGTGTCATGATGCCATTAATCCAGTGTTTAGTTGAAAAGATGACAAGGTTACTGCTACAGTAGGTGGGTAACAGAAGGATTTAGGCAAATGTTGGGCACAAACACCAGAAGGTATTGGCGTTTTGTAAGACTCACCACTGCTATTTCTGGCTCCATTTTTGGTATGAGGGTGTAATAAGACTATAATATTAACTCTTAATCATGCAAGATCCATCTTTTATTTCTAAACCTGGAAAAGTTTACCTGAGGAGATAGTAACTGGAGGAGATGATAGAATATTCCCTGCTGTTGAAATGTATAGAGCCCTAGGTGTGTTCATACCTGTCTGATGTGATATGATGGATGTACTTTGCTCTGCTTATTTTCAGATTGCAGGAACTGACAGTTTGCTCAGAAGATAATGCTGATGTTCACGATATTGAACTTTTACAGTACATCAGTGTGGATTGTTCCAAACTCAAGCGACTCTTGCAGGGTATGATTTGAGCCTGTGTTTGAAATACTTCTATTTCAGTCTGGTTAGTCAGGGATGACAGTGCAAATGATATACCTTTTATTGCCCTGTTTTACTCCAAACGGTCATTTACTTACCAAAATATTTTAAAATAGTTAAGAAGCATAAAAACATTGGTTTGAAAACTGCTTTGCACTTCAAATGTCTTTTATAGCCTGTGTTGGTTTTTAGATCCAAGTTTCTGTTCTAAATGCAGAAATGTTTTCTCTTTACAGAGACTGTATTCAAGTTCAAAGCCCTTAAGAAAGTAGCTCAGTTAGCTGTTATCAACAGTCTGGAAAAGGTAAGGGTGTCAATGCTTCTGTTTCATTGCTTATTTGCAGACTTCCTCTAGTTTAGGAATACTTGCAATTCATTGATTTACTGTAAAATATAAGTGGTTGCCTCCCTTTGATGCAAATATGTTTGGTAAGAAATTTTGTGTGATTAGAATTAAGCATAAAGGCTCGCTTCATTTAAATACATAGTTCACAAAAACTGTTTGGAAGCTCTGGAATGTAAAGGTGTTTTGCATTATCTGCAGGCATTTTGGAACTGGGTGGAAAACTATCCTGACGAATTCACAAAGCTGTACCAAACCCCCCAGACGGACATGGCTGGTAAGGCATAACACATGACAGTGTTCAAAGGCTGGTCTCTCAGACATCCCCAAAATGCATTCACTTGCATTTTGTGCCCTCTTTGCTCCCTGTGCAGCCTGCAAATAAACAAATTTCTGTCACCTTTGTCAGGGCAGGTAAGGTTATGTTGCTTCTTTCCTGATTCCCCTGTTAGAGATTAATATTGTGCTTCACAACACAAAGAAATAAACCCCAAAAGATGGAGACTCTTTGAATGTATATTTTTCATCTTGATACAGGATAAAAACTTAGAGAACATCACCTTTATTTTGTCTCTAGTGACAAAGAGAGGAAAATTTATATTTTCAGATAAACCATGTCTTTAACTGGGTTGAGACCATGTTATCCCCAGTAGTATGCCAGTAATGTGCAAAACAAAACCTTTCTTTTGTGTAGGTGGGACTATCCCTCTGCTCTTTTATACCTATTCTTTTTCTCTGTAATTAAAACTGGTATTGAACTCGGGCTTATGTTTTATGCAGATTGTGCTGAGAAGTTGTTTGACTTGGTGGATGGCTTTGCTGAAAGCACGAAGCGTAAAGCAGCAGTGTGGCCTCTGCAGATCATCCTGCTGGTCCTGTGTCCAGAGATAATCCAAGATATAGCCAAGGACGTGGTAGAGGAGACTAAAATGAACAAGGTAAGACGAGTCTGAATTCTGGCTCTGGTTTCTGGAGGGTGCTTGCTTTGCTGATTCTGTATTTCAGGTATATTTAATTTTGTCTTTCCTGCCTGAAGAGCACATTGCAGTTCCATATGTAAATTTATGCACCCCTTTTGAGTTCTCACCTTACATATCTTCTTTCACTGTCAGTAATTTATACAGATGGCATGTCCCAAACAGTGTTATTCCAGAACTTTTCCACCTCCATGGAGATTTGACTCTCTGTGCTGTCATTTCCTCTGCCTGCAGCAGCAGCAAACTGAGCCTTGCTGGTGTTTGGCTGTAGTGAGGAGTTCTGGGGCCTGCAGGGAGTGCTCTGTGCTGTGTGACTGTTGCATCTGCAGCAGGTGTCGAGGTTGATGTGGCTGCAAACGTGGCTGAGAGTGAACAACCACCTCTGTTTGTGCCAGTCTGCCTGCCCCAGATCCACCAAAGAGAATGGCTTAATAAGTACAGAATTTCCCCAGAGGGCTCATCAAGTTTTTTTTTGCCACCCCAGTGTCTGATTATAACTGTTCCTGGTTTGAATTCTGCAGAAGCTGTTCCTGGACAATCTCAGGAAGGCCCTTGCAGGCCACAGTGGGAGCAGGCAGCTGACTGAAAGTGCTGCTATTGCTTGTGTTAAACTGTGCAAAGCATCTACCTACATCAACTGGGAAGATAATTCTGTCATTTTCCTGCTGGTGCAGTCCATGGTACTAGATCTTAAGGTAAAAATGTCTATTTCCTAATTGCAGTGAGAAATTTGAGTTTTAAAATACTGAAATAAACTTTGAATTTCTCCTTAATTGATTACCAGTGTTTTTCACTGGAAGGTTTTATATTGAAAGTAGACAGGAATAATCATGGTATCTGATTTACATGTTTGCATTTTTCTGAAACAAATAGAACCTGCTGTTTAACCCAAGCAAACCTTTCTCAAGAGGCAATCAGAATGCAGATGTAGACCTGATGATTGACTGCTTGGTTTCCTGCTTCCGCATAAATCCTCACAACAACCAGCACTTTAAGGTGAGAACAGCACTTATTGGTAAGTCATTCTCTGCATGCCATTGACGACCTGTCAGTTATAAAAGCTCTGCTAACAGCAGCTGGAAGCTCATAAATGAGTTCAGCTGTATAAATATCCCTTAGTAATAAATCCCTGCATGTTATTGTAAAACTTCTCTCAGCTGATTAGGCTTCCCTTGTTCAGATTTGACAGCTTTGTCAATTTAATAAAAAGGCTTCGAGATGTTATTCAGTGTGATAAGAAAGATGGCAAAGACAAAGACGTTCCTAAGTGGCTTTTGTGTATTTTTGTTGTAGATCTGCTTGGCGCAGAATTCCCCATCAACATTTCATTATGTGCTGGTAAATTCGCTCCACCGAATTATCACAAATGTAAGTTCTGGCAGTATTTCATCAGCCCAGGGATCTGGGGCTTCTCTTCAGATTAGTATCTGCTTAGTAAATGCAGTTTGGGTAGTAGACCAGATCTTGTTGCTCGTGTCCATGCAGCAGGAGTTGCTTGCTAATAAGGAAGAGCGTGCAAATCTGTTTGTGCTTCCCACCAGTGGATTCCCAGTGTGAGAGTCCAGATTCCAGTATAACATCTGTAACATTTCAGTACAGAGATGTACTGTATGTCCCTCTGATGTAGGATGACAAATGAATCTCATGATCTGTGGTTTTATGATAAATATTGGTACCTGAAAACCACTCTCAGGACAAGTCCAGTTGTACCAACTTCTGCTACCTGCAGTCTGTTGACCTGGGCTAGAGCTGGCCTCGTGGTTTTCTTCAGGGATTTAAGTAGTGTGAAATGGGGGTAAGTGCTGAGAGATGAAAATATTTTGAAAGTTTGTGCAGTTGTTCATCTACCACCCCCTTCTGCACTTCTGGTTTCAGTTTGTTCAGGTAGAAGAGTGATGTAGCGGGCAGCCAGGTTGGAATCAGCACTATGGAACTCACGTGTATATCATGTTTCCTGATGGGAATGCAGACATCTGGGTAGCACTGTGTCAGGGAGGCGTGAAGGACAGCTGTGTGGGGTGTGGGGGTGCAGAGCAGGCGTGGGTGGTGCTGCAGCAGCCGAGTAACCCAGCCTGCTGTGCCCCGCAGTCGGCGCTGGACTGGTGGCCCCGGATCGACGCGGTTTATTGCCACTCGGTGGAGCTGCGCAGCATGTTCAGCGAGACCCTGCACAAGGCCATCCAGGGCTGCGGGGCCCACCCCGCCATCCGCATGACCCCGGTAAGGCTCCTTGTGCTGCCTGCAGCCCAGCCCGGCAGCACCCCCTCCTTGTGCTGCCTGCAGCCCAGCCCAGCAGCACCCCCTCCTTGTGCTGCCTGCAGCCCAGCCCAGCAGCACCCCCTCCTTGTGCTGCCTGCAGCCCAGCCCGGCTTCCAACCCTGGCTTTGCACTGCAGACTAGAGGGGGGAAGAACACCGTCCTGCACAGAGCAGCAGAGAGCCAGACGTGCTCTGTGACCCTGCAGGTGTCGGGGGACTGACTGTTTCTGGTTCAGTGTTTCTCCAGTTTCCTGCTGCTTGGCAATGTAGAAGCATTTCTTCTGTCTTCTGTGGCTAACTGTCCATTTTAAGCTTTCTCGCTGTGTGAATAGCAGGGTAACACATCCATTCTTGCTTAATCTGAAAAACAAAAGCATTCTGTATGTAAAGATAACTGCTGAAAACTGCAATGCTTTTACCACCATTGGCATGAGTAGGTCTTCATTTGTCTTGCTTTCTGTTGAGCAAGTTGACGGTTTAGTCTTGGTGACAGCAATAAAGTAAAAGATTTTTCAAGCATTATGAAATAAAGTCAATATTCTTGGCTGTCTTGGAAAAAGTCTTGAGTAAATTGAGATTGGTAGTTCATCCAAATTCTTTTAGTAAGTCCACATGCAGCTGTGTTTCTGCATTCTTCTTCCGAACGTTCCATGAGGACACTTCTGCTGTGGCAAGTGGTCTTGCTTGGTTTAGAAGGCCTGAAGTGAGACATGAAAACATTCCTGTTGGGCTTCTCACAGGAGAACAAATGACCAAAATGCTTTTGGCTGAAAGCTACACCGTGTTTAACTTGCTTTTCACCTGTATGTATTCACATGTTGGAGAACAGTTGCCCTGACAATATCCCTGCTCTGACTGGTGGTGCTTTGTCTTCTGCTCCTCACTGTCCCCTGGCTGGCTGCTGTCCCACCATGCTCAGCCACCCCCCAGCTCCTGCCCTGCGTGGCACTGGGGCTCTGCTGCCGTGAGCGTGACCAGAACTGCCTGTTCTGTGCATGGCTACCCAGAGCAGCAGAGCTCCCTCCCCGAGGAGGGCTCTGCTCTCCCTGCTGTCCCTCCCCAGCACTGCTCCTCTGGAACCTCCCTGCTCTGAGAACAGCTTTCCAGTCTCCAGCCTAAACTCCTTCATGGTGAACTGCTCTGCACTTGTCCTTGTGCCGGTGCTGTCTGTGTCCAGACACTGTCTGCAGCCCGGGGGTGTTTGCAGAGGCACTGATGGCCCTGTCTGTGGTTATTGATAATCTTTAGTTTGGATTGTGCCAAATCAATACATCGCTTCACAAAAACGAAGTGGCTTTTGCTATGTGCCTTTTCTCAGAAATCCCTGACCGTAGCAAGTGGAGGTTTAGCACAGAACCAGTTACCTCGACCACTGTGCCATCAATTTCTTGACTGGATGCTTTATGTGGTAGCTTTTATCCCATATATTTGCACAATAACTAAGCAGTGAATAGGTTTCTTGTAGAATTTAATTATACAATGTGGTACCCCGTCAGGCACCCTGAAGATGATTTCAGGCTAGACTTTCCTTTTGTTCAAAACTTGTAAGATCAGCAAAAATAAAACCAAGTTCGTGTTATTGTTTGAGATCTCTGCAAATAAACGAAACAAGACAGTTAAAAAAGCTGAGTTTCTGTCTTGTGTTGAATATCCACAGCAGCAGTTTTTTTTGTCCAAGTGACTGTCTTGTGACTCCTGTGGTAGCTGGAAGCAAAAATACTGATTTAGTCCCTGCTGAGAGAAGATTAAAATTATTAAAGTATAAATTACAAAAACTTACTGAGTGATGAAAATCCTCTGTCTTTGAACATACTGGGGACCTGTGTTCCAGTTCACAGCAGAGGGACTGGTACAGAAGTAGTGCACTGGTTTCTCAGGTGAAGGCAGATTATTTTTTTATTTAAGCAATGACCTGTGTGCTTTTTAAAACAGAAAGGTTCATTTTCCAGAGGTCCTCGAGGTAAACACACAGTCGTCCAGGCTGGGACCTGAAACAGTTCTTAAGGGAACTTTAAAGGTTCAGTGAAGTGATTGCCTGTGAGAGGGGGATTTTGAGATAGAAGGCTGTGCACCTATACTTGAATTTTGTATACTTTTAATCTTTGTCTTGAGTCACAGATTATAAAAGCAATACATTTCATAAGGTGTTTAATTGTAACTGTTGTGTTTGACTACCTTCCTGACAAGGACTGTGATTTTTTCCCTCCATCAGAGTCTTACATTTAAGGAGAAAATGACGAGCCTTAAATTTAAAGAAAAACCTACTGATTTGGAAACCAGAAGCTACAAGTTCCTGCTGTTGTCCTTGGTAAAACTGATCCATGCAGATCCAAAGCTTTTGCTGTGTGTAAGTATATCCCACTGTCATACTGTTCATTTGTAGTGGAGTTTACTTTTGAAGCTGCTAAATGAATAAAGATTAAAAACATACACCTGGCATCTAGGACACATCCTACTCATCCTTGTCTCTGGTTATGATACTCCTGTGCTTTTAAAGGAAAAACACAGAACAGAAAGGAAGCTGTAATAGATTTTATAGAATCAGAGCAACACAATGAGAAGGAGCATAAAGTTCTGTGACTCTGAAGGGGAAGATGGGGGAAGGAGAGGGGAATAGAAGAAAATTAAAATAGGGGGGTTGGAAATTAGTCATCATTTCAATGAGTAGAAAGACATACGGTCTTAGGTCTTCCATTTTCTCTGGTCTGTCGTGGTTTAATTTAAAAATATTTCGGTTCTGTCAAAGACATGACATGCAAGGGGTATCCATGGATTAAAAATGAGATCCCAACATCCACCTGGTTCAACCAGAGGAATGCTGCTGTAGCAGTCAGTAATGTGGGCAGGCACTGAAAAGTTTTCCAGCTTAAATGTGCTTCCCTTGTTGCTGTTCAGAATCCCAGGAAGCAGGGCCCTGAGACGCAGGGCAGCACGGCAGAGCTGATCACAGGCCTTGTCCAGCTGGTGCCTCAGTCCAGCATGCCAGACATAGCCCAGGAGGCCATGGAGGTGAGTGCTGGGGCAGGCACTTGGTTGGCACAGCTGGCATTGGTCATGTGGAAGCCCAAACCTGTCCTTTAAAAACGTGGTGGCTGTGTGCCTGGGATGGCTTTGTATGGAAATACAAGGGAAAACCTCTGGGTTTGGAGTATGAATGGGGGATAAAGATGCTAAAATGAAAGACTTCTGATGTGGCCTAACAATGAACTCTTGTTCTTCTGTATAATCCTCCTGTAATGCTTTTTACATCTTATGTTTAAACCAATGTAGTGGATATGTGCCTGCACCTGTTTCTCTGCCTGTGCTCGTGCCCTCTGTAAATTGCTGTCTTTGGTTTGACTTCAGGCCTTGCTGGTTCTGCACCAGTTGGACAGCATTGACTTGTGGAATCCTGATGCTCCTATAGAAACATTCTGGGAAATCAGGTATGTAAATTAACTTTTATAAATGAGAGAAATAGCTGTTATGATTTGTCTTTTCCTTTTAAACAGCTGTGAGTATTTTGGGAAAGCTTTGCAACAACAGCTGGAATCTGCAGTCAGAATTGTCGTGTATTCATGGGAAGTTGTATCTTCCTTACGCTATACAAATTTAATAAAAATATAACAAACATTTCACTGGCTCACTTAATGACATTCTTCAGCAGATGTTAAGGTGTAGAAATGATTATTAGTTTGAAAAGTCAGAGATTTTCCCCCTCATTCAAATGATTGCTACTTAAATTCTATTTCATCCTTTTGGGACTAAGAGGAGGTTAATGCTGAGCAATTCCAGAAGTGTGGATTTGCTAATCTTGACTCTGAAGCCCTGACCTAAAGAAGGTGATAGCTTGGCCTGACCTACAATCTCCATTGGTCTTTCCTGTATATTTATGAAGAAATTTAATTCATTAAAATTGTCTTGCCTTTTATAAGTTCACAGCAGCTGTTGCGGTTGATTTCTTGGAGAATGTTAAGGGAAGTGAAGTTCCAAAGAAGTCAAAATTACACAAAATGCTAAACCAAACAATAGGAATCTGTAAACTTGGAATTCTCAGAATTGCATGAAGTAAATAATAACAGCAGTAGTGTTTGGTGCTTTACTGTGAATTGGTGCTGATGTTTGGTGGAGAAGGAGGGAAGAGCAGTGTAGGAGGAAGCCTGGGCTGAGCCCCCCTCGCCAGGCAGGAGCTGACAGCCAGGGCTGTGATTTGTAGGAGTAGCAGTGAGTTTGTGCTCTGTTCGGGCTGGGGGAAAAACCCATTACAATTGACACTAATTTGGACCCTTTGGCAGTTTTAACAGAGAGTGTGAGGCCTGAATGGATATGAAGAAGGAACATCCCTAGATGTGTTCCTTCCAGAGCAGAGTTGAGACGTTGTCAGAGCAGTGTAGGTAACCTTGTACTGCCGCTGTCTGTGCTGTATCTGTCTGGGGAGAGTGGAGACTGCCCTGTGCCAGGAGCCCACTCGCTTCACTGCCTCAGGGAGCTGAGCAGGCCAGCTGGGGGTGGGGAGGGCCCCAGGGGAGCTTGGCATTTCAGGGGCACACTCTGCTCTCTGTTGAGCCTTCTCAGAGCCAGTGGTGGTACTGCAGAGGGTGTTGGTGCTAACTGCCTCTCTCCACGTGGAGCCTGGTGTAGTATCTGCAGCACTGCGGTCCCGGAGCGCCAGGCTAACGCTGAACTTCGTTTTGCTGCAGTTCACAAATGCTTTTTTATATCTGCAAGAAGCTCACGAGCCACCAGATGCTGAGCAGCACGGAAATCCTCAAGTGGCTGCGAGAGATTCTCATCTGTAGGAATAAATTTCTTCTAAAGAACAAAGTAAGTGAATGTTGCCATCTCTGTTAGGATCATCAACACACATTGTTCTCTGCTTTGTCACTTCCTTTATTTACCACGTTATTCTTACGATTGGAAGAAATTTAATAGCTACACCTACACTCTCTGTTCTCTGATATCCTCTCTGCTTTGTGAGGCACCTCAGTTAGAAAAGTTAACCACAGTTAGGTTTGGGATTTTTATTTTCTTTTTTACTTTAGCTGTATAGGTTGTTTTACTTGCCTGGGAAATGTGTTTCACATAAACCTATGCCTTATGCCCTAATACAAAGGGAACTAGTCCCCAAGGTGAGAAAAAGGGAAAGTAGTTATGGTAAAATATAGACCTACATGAATGAAATAAAAATTTCCTTTTGGATCTCAGGTTCCTCTGAGTCTCAGAATACTGATTTGCTTCTTTCTGATAATCTTAAAATATCAAATAGTGTGTTTCTTAAGGGAAATGCCATTCTAAGATATCATTAATGTGGGTGACTTTATAAAGCACTGAGAGCAGCAGTGGGAAAAGTACTGGGTAAATGTTGAGGATCTTTTCACCTTCCTTAAGTCTGTCCTTTTTGTGCATTTTAAATATATTGTTTTTCTTCCTTCTCTTCACAGCAGTCAGATAGGAGTTCCTGCCACTTCCTCTTCCTTTATGATGTCTCTGGAAGTGGAACTAGCCAAATTTCTCTTGANNNNGAAATGATACGCTGTGCACCAGGAGCTACCCTCAGGAAAGGGAAAGGGAATTCTTCCATGGTAAGTAACACATGATAATAATTAATTTTAACACTTGGGAAAAAAAACCCTATGTGCAAGTAGAAATTAAATTACTTTGAGAGTAATTTTAAAAAATAAAATTAATTATTTCTGAGGAGGAGAAGACACTTGTATCCTAAGTAATGTATTTATTTAATATGCTGGTTAATAATGATGTTTCAGACTTTACAAAGTCACACCTTTTTCAGTTAAAATGTTGGTGAATGTGTTCTTAGGAATGCACACAGCATCCCTCGTGGCAGCATATAAGAGCTCTGCTCCTGTTTGGGATTGCTTATTCCTACTGCCATAGAAGCAGTTTTACACACAGTTTGGCTAAGGCTGAGTTTGATTCAGTGCCCTATGAGTCAGCAGCGTTCCCAAACGGGGAATTCTGTGTTTCCCAAGGAGAGCACGGCGGGATGCAGCGGAACCCCCATCTGTCGCCAAGCCCAGACCAAGCTGGAAGTGGCCCTGTACATGTTCCTGTGGAGCCCAGACATCGAGGCAGTGCTGGTGGCCATGTCCTGCTTCCGCCACCTCTGCGAGGAGGCCGACATCAGGTGTGGAGTAGATGAAGTCTCCGTGCATAATTTTCTGCCAAACTACAACACTTTCATGGAGTTTGCATCTGTCAGCAACATGATGTCAACAGGTAAGGAGCAGGAATCAGTTAAATACCTTTCTACCTGCATGATAAGACTGTTCTTTGTGTTTGAGTTCTTCGAACAGGTTGAGATTCTTGGTTTGATTCTGCTCTGGCTTTTCCTGAAATATCTCAGTTTCTAGAATTGCTAGAAAGTGTAAAGAGTTTGGGTGACTGAGTTCCTGAGGATTTTACAGTGTAACAAGAAGCTGCCTTTTCTAAACACTTTAAGGGGATGTGTTCCTCTTAGTTCAGTAATTGCTTTCAAAGATCACGAATTTGTTGGAGGTGGGTTTTCAAAAAGCTGTTCTGTGCCCTTGGCAGGGAGAGCAGCTCTTCAGAAGAGAGTGATGGCGTTGCTGAGGCGCATCGAGCACCCAACTGCAGGCAACACAGAGGTAAACTTCCTTCTCAGCTCATACACTCCTGGCATGCATATTCCACAAGTAGTTTTGAAATTAAATCTTGATATATCTTCTTTCAGGCCTGGGAGGATACACACGCAAAATGGGAGCAAGCTACAAAACTAATCCTTAACTACCCAAAGACCAAAATGGAAGATGGGCAGGTGACTATGAACTTTTCCATAGGTTCAACCTGTAGAAATGCACAGTAACTCTTTAAGCTTATATATTTTAGGGAATATGAATTTTAATCTAGAAAATAGTTTTGTAGGCAGACTGAAACTCCATGAAAGTATTCCAGAAAATTAATGGTAATCAGTTGTCTGCTTTGTTTGCTAAGAGACCAAGAAGTAATTTGACTTAAATTGCTGTGGAGGAAAACGAAGCTGAGCTTAAAAATTAAAAATAAATTGAAACAAAGAGTAGGGAAAATGGTGGAATACTGCTAGAGAAACTCTGAAATCCCTTTCACTGGAGGTTTTTAGACAAGCCACTGGCTGCCATGATTTAAATGTGCTTTGTCCTGGTGGCAGAGCAAGGGATTGACTGGCAGCCCCCTTCAGTCCTCTCCAGCCTTGCTTTTCAACCTCCCTGGAAACAGCCTCAGTACAGGTTTCTGTTCCCACTGTCACAAGCAGGTGAACACTGTCAGAGGTGAATTTTTGGGCCCGGAGTTGTGAACGGCAGGATGTGTTCCAGAGCACCTGTGGTCTGTGCCCGAGTGTTTGGGGGTGAGGTTTGAGCGCCGGCCCTGTGTTGCAGGTCACCGAGAGCCTCCACAAGACGATAGTGAAGCGGCGAATGTCTCACGTCAGCGGCGGCGGCTCCATCGACCTGTCGGACACGGACTCGCTGCAGGAGTGGATCAACATGACGGGCTTCCTGTGTGCCCTGGGCGGGGTGTGCCTGCAGCACCGCAGCAACGCCGGGCTGGCCACCTACAGCCCCCCCATGGGCCCCGTCAGCGAGCGCAAGGGCTCCATGATCTCCATGGTGTCCACTGAGGGCAGCGTCGAGACGCCCGTCAGCAAGTTCATCGACCGGCTCCTGACCCTCATGGTCTGCAACCACGAGAAAGTGGGGCTGCAGATCCGCACCAACATCAAGGACCTGGTGGGCCTGGAGCTGAGCCCAGCACTCTACCCAATGCTCTTTAACAAACTGAAGAATACCATCAGCAAGTTCTTTGATTCCCAAGGACAGGTAAAGTGGTGACATATTACTCACATTTTTGTCAGTTGTGTCTTTCCCCCCGGGGATCGAGATGGGTCCCTGTTTGTGTTCTGTGCAAACCCCCTGGGAGCAGTGCCATCATCAAAAAACATGTTCCTGAGCATCCTGTGTGTGAGTCCAGGCTGTATTTAACAGCAAACTGCTGAAAACATCCTTGACTTGTTAGGGAACTCTTGGGTACAGAATCTGTGAGAATGTTTGCAGAATCCTTATGGCTGCAGTATTGCTAAATTGAATCTGGAATGTATTGGAATTCTTTTGGCTTGGTGATAACTAGAGAAGTGCTTGTCCATGAGATTTTTGAAATGCTCCAGTATATTATACCCTCTTTTTGGTTTTGTGTGTAAAGAGTTAAGACCAGGAATTTTTTTCCTGTAGGTTTTGTTAACTGACACCAACACACAATTTGTAGAGCAGACCATTGCTATAATGAAGAATTTGCTCGACAATCACACAGAAGGGAGCTCAGAACATCTTGGACAAGCGAGTATTGAGACAATGATGCTAAATCTGGTTAGGTAAGGAATCCTCTTGACCTTCCTATACAAGTGCATTGCTGGAGAGTGACTTTTGTTCTTTAAAGAACTGACCATTCCATAGCTTGGCCCTATTCCTGTAAGCTTTCCTGGTTTCTTTCTTGTACGTTGATTGTAATGGTTAAAAACCAGCTGAAGGGCAGATTTCTGTTCAGTTTTATACTGCCAGAAAACTCCTTTGGCCAGAAGACATTTGCTACTGGTCTTCAGCTGATGCAGGAGCAGGGTTGAAATATGAAGTAGCATTAAGTATTTAATTAATCTTTTTGCCTTTTTATTCAGGTATGTGCGTGTGCTTGGAAATTTGGTACATGCCATTCAGATAAAAACAAAGCTCTGTCAGTTGGTAGAAGTAATGATGGAAAGGAGAGATGACCTTTCATTTTGTCAAGAAATGAAATTTAGGTGTGTAAGTGTGTTTAAAAACAACCACCCCAAAACTAAACAAAACCACAATAAAAAACCCCAATAAAGCTAAAGCAATATATTTATATGTAACAGGAACAAAATGGTGGAATATTTGACAGACTGGGTTATGGGAACATCTAATCAAGCAACAGATGAGGATGTGAAATGCTTGACGAGGTAAGAAAGAACACTCTTCACCTGTTTGGGAAGTTGCTGACAGTATTCCAGGTGGCATTTGGTGTCCAGGCATGAGCTGGCTCCTTGGGATTCCTTCAGCAGAAGTAATGTTAAGCAAAAGAAAAAATTATAAGTGAAGTTTTGGTGAGCAGAATTATGTTAAATGCTTAGTCTTTACTGACATGGCTCCTTTTAACACTCTTTCTGATTTAGCATTAGGATTGACCATTTTATTATCTAGAGCTTTATCTTTGTGGTGCATTCTGAAGAGGAAAATCATCAAATATTACAGTGTTGAATTTGTACTGGAATGGTTTTTTAGTGACAAATTGGATTGCACTTGTTGTCCTTAGGAAACAGTGCTTGAACCTGTACCACAAAATCTAAGAGCTGTTTCATGACAGACAGAACTTTAGTAAAATATCTTTTTTTTTTTTTTTAATAAAAAGTCTCTTTTTCACCTGTAGTTAGATCTATAATGAAAAGGGATTTTTCATTTTACTTTATTTTATTTTTCAGAGATTTGGACCAGGCAAGTATGGAGGCAGTGGTTTCTCTTCTTGCTGGGCTTCCACTCCAGCCTGAGGAAGGAGATGGTGTTGAGTTGATGGAAGCAAAATCTCAATTATTTCTTAAGTAAGTAGTGATTTTTAACTACTTTTCAATACAATGACTCTAAATAGAAGCACTATATGACTTCTGTTACAAACTGTGGTTTTCTTCAGTGGAAATAATTATGTTATCCCACCAGGAATTACCTCTTCTATGTCCCATTTCACAAATGTCTGCCAGTTTTGTGTCCATAAAAAGGTTTATGGAAACATTTTCATTTAGAAAATGATGAGAAACTGTGGCTTTGTTTCTGCTGAGTGCAGATGTGTGCTTCACTCATGGCTGGGGTTAGCTTGCCTCGATACGGTGTGTCTGTGACAGCCGACCTGCTTGGAGGCGCCTGTTGGGAAGGGCACGGGTGGGAAATGCCCTGGTTTGGAGGAGGTGCAGCAGTTCAGGGGGTGGGGGCTGTTCCTCAGGTTGGAGTGTGGGCTGTTCCTCAGGTTGGAGTGTGGGCTGTTCCTCAGGTTGGAGTGTGGGCTGTTCCTCAGGTTGGAGTGTGGGCT
>JAWWLV010000053.1:892000-919794 GCA_035041135.1 Platyrinchus mystaceus
TCCAAGCCCCGTCCAACCCGGCCTTGGACACTTCCAGGGATGGGGCAGCCACAGCTTCTCTGGGCAACCTGTGCCAGTATCCCACCACCCTCACAGGGAAAAAGTTATTCCTAATATGCAATCTAAATTTAACCTCCTCAGCTTAAGGCTGTTAATATTTGGAAATATTCTCCTATGCTTCTGTTATTATTATTGAGAAGAATATCAGTCTTCATTGAGTACTCTTTATTTTTTTGAGAAAAGAAAATCCAGCCAGCTCCAGCCTGCTGGTGGGCAAAACCAGTAGGAATTGCTGAGTAAAGCTCTTTTCTTACAAGGAATATGCTGTTTGCAGGGACCACAAGGCTGTTGGACGACGACCCTTTGACAAGATGGCCACTCTTCTTGCCTACCTGGGGCCTCCTGAGCACAAACCCGTGGCAGATACACATTGGTCCAGTTTAAATCTCACTAGTTCCAAATTTGAAGAGTTTATGACGAGGTAATGAGACTGTTGTGATGGGGACACACAGTGGGGGCTTCCAGACTTCACCATGTGTGGAGCTGTGAGCAGTTATTAAGGTTCCCGCTGCTGTTTTGAATAAAAAGCCAAGTCTATGTAAAGCTTTTAGATTTCTGAGTAGATTTTAATTAAAAAACCTAAACTGGGCACTGGAGATGGCAGTAACATTTATGATTTTACAAAGGCTTAAGGTTGTGTGAACTTAATATTTTTGTTTAAAGATGCAAGTAAAGAGGGTTTGCTTGGGTTTTTTTTTTTTATTATTATTATTCTACTGTTTTGAAAGGTAGTTGTCCATATATTGCTTTTTAGGCATCAGGTACATGAAAAAGAGGAGTTCAAAGCACTGAAAACGTTGAATATTTTCTACCAAGCTGGGACATCCAAAGTTGGCAATCCTGTTTTCTACTACATCGCTCGACGGTAAGAAACCTTTCACCTTCCCAGTCTGAAATAAACCTGTAAATCCAAACTATCAGGTGTGTGTAAGAGACACCAACTTTGTAACAGACAAGAATCTGAAAATAGCTTATTTGTTAAAATTTGCTGACAGTATTTTTGAGTTGTTTCCTAAACCAAAACGGTCATAGTTTTTCATCCCAGGAGTATGTGAGTACCTGTGGAAAAACACATAATATTTTAAATGCACTTTATTAATTTTCACTGTTTCAAGTAAACTACATCTGCACCACATTGCTGTTAACCCTTTACCAGTGATTTTATCATTTTCATTTTCTGAAATATTAAATGAGTAACAAGCTAAAACATGGGATAAAATTTCTCAAAGTGGTCCCTGTATCTCATTTTAAGGAGTAATACAAGTACTTGGAAGTTTCACACACAGGCATGGCTGTGATTGCTTCAGTTTGACCATCATGGTCTAAGTTTTTTGAAATGAGTGGGATCTGTGGAGACAGCACAAAAGTAATAAGAGAAGCAGATGTTGATGTGTGAACTTTGCAAAAGAGTGTGTTTTTCTGGTTAGGCAAAATTTTGAAAGTTTAAAGTCTTCCCTGCTTTGGAAGATAGTGATTCACAGCAACAAATAGCATGTGCTGCAGTATTGGAGAATTTGGGAAGAATGTGCAAAGGTCAGTATTAGACAGGTTATGGTCAACTAAGTCACAATTCTCTCCCTTAAAGGAAAATCAAAATTAAATAGACTAGTTTTATATAGTTTAATATTTGCAGTTGTAAAGCTGCAACCAGAGTAAGGCTGTAACAGAAACTTGATGTCTCAGTGTAGTTACTGAGTACCTGCACTATGCAATCCCTGGAGGACAGCAGGTGGAGAGCAGCTTCCACAGGAATTACACCAGGACCAAGAGTCTGTCTTGGTGTGATTAAGACAAGGGAGATGCTCGTGCTCACCCCAGGTGTGGTCAGAGGCAGCTCTGTGGAGAGGGACAGGCTGCCCCTGTGCTCTGAGCACTGCCCTTGCTGTGCTGCTGGTGTTGCTGGTGGGGTGTGTGCTGGCAGCAGTGGGTGCTGGTTTGTGCTGGCAGCAGTGGGTGCTGGTTTGTGCTGGCAGCAGTGGGTGCTGGTTTGTGGTGGCAGCAGTGGGTGCTGGTTTATGGTGGCAGCAGTGGGCGTTGGTTTTGGGGCGGTCGTGGAGGTTCCCCCCGGCCCGGCTGTCACTGTGGCATTTGGGGTGCTGGCAGAGCCCCTGGGGGTGTTCCTGCTCTGGTTGTTGTCCGTGTTGTTTTGTGCCAGTGGGGCTCATAGTTTGCTTCTGCTCTTGTCACCGTGGTTCCTGCTGGTGGCAGCTGAGTTAGTGCTGGTGGAGCTGCCCATGGCAGCAGGGCTGGGAGGGTTCCCGTGGTTGCTCTGGCTCTTCCTGGTGCTCCTGTTGCTGGTCTGTGGTGCCAGTGGGGTGCTGGCTGTGGTCCCTCCCTGCTGCTGTGCTGAGCTGGGCCGTGACAGGAGCGGTTGTGCTCCCTGGGGACTCTTGGGTGAGGTGGGAGCAGCTCTGGATGGTGGTGCCGGTGTCGGTCCGTAGGGTGCTCGTGGTGCCAGTGGCACTGCTGGTGCCACTTCAGTGTTGTCATGAGGGGATGTCATCAGTGGTGAACCTTCTGCAGAGCCTTGGGAATTCCTGTGAAAACATGGAAAGAAGCAGAGGGAGCCACTTCTTCTTCTGTTTGTATCCAGCACTTTAAAGAAATAGTCAACACATGCTTGCAAGCAAGTCATTCTTCAAATTACATGTTTCTAATGAAAATAATGCTTAACAGGCATGTAAGATCTTTTCAATTAATTAAAATTGTAGGTCCTTAATTTTATTAAATGTTTCTTTGTTTTCAGTAGTGCTTTTTGCTCTGTAGGTTGAGTTACAAACCTCCTTTGACTGGGGAAATTGCCTTCCTTTAACTTTTCTGCATTTTTAACACCCTTGACTCTTTGGGTGGAGTGGAAGAACACAAGATGAGTAGCATCACTTATCTTCTGCCCTGATTTTCTGTCTTCAAAAGCCACACAACAGTCCTGAACCTCCATGTGGGCTGACAGAAGGCGCTGTCCCCAAGAGAAGCTTGGAGGCCTTTCTCCCCCCCTTTAATTTCCTTTTTTTTTTTTTTTAGAAAGTTCCCTAATGTTTAAGTCCCTTCCACACACACAGTTAGAAGTGAAGGCAGTCTTTGGAATTCTCTTAAAAAATTCTCTGCTTGCCACGTTTTTCTTCTCTATTTTGTTCCATTAGACACAGTCTTATTTCATGTCAAGTAAAACAGAATGCCTACATTGTTATCCTGTCCTGTTCAGACAAGAAATTAGGCATATCAATGTGGAGAATAGTGATAAGTCATCTTAAGAAGTGACTGTGCCTGGCAGTGATCCAAGACATCCTTATGTATTCTGTGCAGACCTGAAACATGCGGGGTGTTTGTTTGCAGAGCAAGAAATGGTTATTTCATCTGCAAAGAAAGAATTTCTGGAAGGAAATGGATACAAAATTTGCAGCACGTGTTTGCCAGGCCCAGCTCTCTTACCTCCCTCTTCTCTAAAAGAGGAAAGCTGAAGTGGTCCACATCTGGCTGCTCCTGGGTGGAATGTTGCCTTTCCCTGGAGCAGCTCCAGTTCTCCTGGAGAGGCTGTTGTCAAACCCAGCAGGACAGGCTTTGCTCTGGGATGATGCTCTGGCATCTTCTCTTGTCATAGGGATGTGGCTCAGTGGGGCTTATTTGGGGTGTTTGTCGTTGGGCTGTGAGCCAGATGTGATTTTAAGGTGTGAAACGTGGAAAAACTGTTTAGATTGGAGCTGCCGGTATGCTTGAGGGCTCGCAGCAGGCTGGGGTTTTCTTGGGGTTGTTTTTTTCCTTTTTTTTTTTTTTTGGTAGTTTGTGATCTTGTTGCTAGGGCATTGTTGAGTCATTTTACTGATACATCCGGATCAGTTTGTATCAGTCTTGTGCTGTGAAATTAAATTCCTTCTGTCATCTATCTTCACATTTTGTTTCCTGGGCAACAGCCCGGCTTCTGGAGCCAGAGCTCTTCTGTTTTTAAGCCCTATCCTGTTACTAAAATGATCCATAAATCAATAAATATTGATCCTGAACTACTGCCATTAGGTTTTAAAGCCGCTCCCAAACTAATTAATAGGAATACAAAGCTCTGAGTTATTGCTGCAGAGCACATCAACCCCACGGCGATTTTACCCTTCCGAGAGCGAGCACAGAGCTGTGAAAGGTGTGCCAGAGCGTTTTTGGGTATTTTGAGTATTGCCCTGAAATGCTAACTGGTTGTTTTGGAAGATAATGTCAGTGAGAACAGGTTATTTGATATTTCTGGTGCTCTGAGTGAGCAGAATGTTTACAAACCAGGCCCTGGGTTTAGCTCAGTGTGACTGCACAGTTGCCCAGCAACAAGTGCTGGGCTGCCACACTCCTGCTCCTCCAGCTCCCTTATCGACTCATTCGTATTCCAGAAAAATACAGGCAAGCCTAAATTCCAGTCTGCTTTATTGAAAGCAGGCTGAGTAGGAAGCCTGGTGCTTGCCCCCAGCAGGGTTTGGGCAGGAGCACAGCCCTGGAGCGTGGCAGGGCCGGCTCACTCCGTCCCCAGCTGCAGGGTTTGTGTCCCAGCTTCCCAGTCCTGTGCATGGATATGGAAAACCCCCCAACCCCTCTTCCACTTCCAGGCTTTTATCAGCATGCTGAAGACTCTGAGGTCTGGGTAGCAAGTCCTTCAGGGTGAGGGCTTGCAGTTTGCCCCAAATAACTTCTGGAAAGCAACGTTTTCTTATTGCCCTTCACTGAATGGTCTCGTTGTGGGTGAAGCATTCTCAGAGTGTTTAAAGTCGGTTCCGTGGAGGTTTTTTTAATGCAACAGAATTTGGCATCCTGTATTGACCCTGCAGCAAAGACACGTGGAGTATTTCATGTAATTCCCTCAAATCAGGCAGTTTAGTCCCAGCCCTTGCTCTGTGATCGGTCCTGCCTGGCAAGCCAAGCTGCTCCCCCTGGGTGGGATGAGGCCATATGAATGAGAGCTGGGGCAATACGGAGTGCTGAGCACCACAAGTAGGTTGGGGCTGTGTTCCAGTCAGTCAGCTCTCAGCAAACACAGGGACTGCCCAAAGAGAGGGGCAGGCAGGGGCGTTCTAGGGATTTGCAAGTTCTGAAGGGTAGGAGGGGAAGGATAGTCCCAGTGTTATGATCATGTCATCAGCTTATTACTATACAACATTAGGGATACATCAGTGTCAAAATAATATAATTTAACTATAATTTTCCCCCGTAAGACATGAAGAGGGAGCCAAATGTCTGCTTGAAACAGGTTTGTACAATAAAATATTAACTATTCAGTGGTATTACTCTGCTTATTTGAAAAGAAGCACTGACGCTAATTCAGTTCAATACAAACATAACTTTATTTTTACTTAAATGCCAATGAAATAACTGTACAAATCCATTGTGTAACATTTACTGTTAGAAATTAAAACACATTTCCGGTTATAGAAATACTGTTCACAGTTGGAAAGTTGTGATTTCTCTGATACCAGTAGTTGTAAATGGTTTACAGCCCCCACTGACACCTTAGGAGAAACAGGTAGAGGACTCCAGTCTCAGTTGTGAGGTTTTCTGGGTTTTGTAGCACCTTCATGCTACAATAACTGGAAATTAAATGGCCTGGAATGAATGGAAAACATTGTATAAGATATGTAATATTAAGTGATTAATACTTTTTCAATTAACTTGTTCTTCAGTTTTCGTTTCATGCTGTTTTCAGAACTTCATCAGTAGTATATCAGGTACCTTTGCCATAATTTAAATAGTTTTCCTAGAGCGGCCAGAACCATGCGTGCAGCTATTTCTACTGGCTGACGGTGCAGATGGCAGGGAGAAGAGCACCATGCTCGCCCTTGGAAAGCAGGCTTTGGGCACGTTCAATGCCATGGACTCAGTTATTCCCTGGGAAGCCCCAAGATTCAGGATTGTGTCGATGACAGCTCGCCAACTAATTGCTGAATTGATTTGTTCCGTGACTTGTGCTAGAAATTGGCTGATATTTCGTTTTACTGGTAGTAGTTTGCTACATTCTGGCTGGTTTGAGATATTCTTTTAAGCAGAATATATTAACATTTCTGGATGTCACTTGACATAAAGTTAAGGAGTTCCATGTTGTTAATTGGGCAGATAACTCCCTGGTGCTGGAGTGTGTCATGGCATTGAACATCTGGCGTTTTCCTCTACTTTTATCTTTTTTTTTCCTTTTTTTTTTTTTACTATGGAGAGAGCAATAACTTGCCTGCAGTCTCTAAGTGGAGACAGAGCAGAAGGATACCGGCCCCTACCACTTTCCCATGCTGAAGTTGGACCATGTTGCCTTCTCAGTTTACACCCTCTTAGCAGATATCATGGCGTTGTCATATTTAATTCCTAAATTCAAGACTGTTGTTCTTCATATTTAAAATATCCTAGTACATATGAAGCAAACATAGATACACATGCTAGCAGTTTTGCTCAGGAATAACTTCTTATTAGTGAAACAGCTCAGTTTAGTTCCTTAATTTTTTGCCCTTCCTTTTGCATGTTGTCATAACTTACAGAGCATCTGTGCTGCTATATTACAGGAATTGCTCACTGGCAAGTCAAGCAAGACAATGCAGATATGATACAGGCCTTCTTTTTTTTTTCCAGTTGTTCAATGACAAAATCATACATAAAATCAGTACTTAAAATTCTGATGTGTTTATTCTGTGCAAGTAAAATGAAAAATTTAAATACAAAATAAGCACATTTTTAAAAACAAAATAATAGGTTAGTTGTACTCAATTAAGACATATGAAAATAAGTAGCAGCTTAGTATCAAGACATTAGTGTGCACGTCTTTACGAACTGTTGTTTTCTTTAGAGCAGAGTCAGAACTCCGCGCTTCTCGTGCTTTGATTCCTTATTTCAGCTGGGTGTGCTGACCCCAGCTGTGTATCACAGAACACCCTCGGTGGTGTGCCCAGGGCAGAGCCCTCAGTCGACAGCCACGGCCACGGCGTGGAGCAGGAGCACGTAGAGCAGGGAGAGCTGCCAGGCGCTGGCTCGGGACGGCACGCGCGCCTTGGGAGCGCCGGCCGCGGCCTCCTCTTTGCTCGAGGTCGCCGTTGTGCTGTGAGGCACCTTGGAGTAGTTTGCTGGCATTCCACTGGTGATGCTTAAAGTCATGGGCGTGGTGGATGATCCCGTGGAGTTGCCCTGGGCTGGATCCATGGCGTGGATCGTGCGTGTGGCTGCCGCTTCCTGGGGGCCGCCGTCCCTCGAGGCCGGGCCGTGGGGGTGGCGGAGCAGGGGCTGCTCCGTGCTGGGGAACAGAACCGTGTGGCTTTGGGTGGCCAGGGGAGTGACTTCCTTGGCTTTCAGTTGTTTGTGTGTTTTGGTCACTTGGGTGGGTTCGGGGGCCTGGGCAGAGGTGGCTCTGTCTGCGGCCTTCACCCCTTTGGTCGGGGGGCTGGCGGCCGTGGGCGCGGCCGAGGCGGGCGCGGCGCTGGCCCAGAGCCCGGCCTGGTGGGCACAGGGAGCCCCCAGGACACGGGCAGCTGTGCCCTGCACCCACTGCAGCACGTAAGGGATGTTCTGTTTGTCGCTGCAGGACCAGGGGTTGTTGTACAGAGTCACCACCTGCAGCTGAAGGAGCTGGTCGAAAGCTTTGTCAGGAATGTACGAGAACTTGTTGTTGTGCAGGTAGAGGCTTGTGAGGTGTTGAAGTCTCACCAGTGTTCCTGGGAGTATCTGGGACAAGAAGTTATTGGATAGATCCACCGTCTCTATGTTGTAGGGGATATTGGTTGGAACTGTCCAAAGTTTGTTGCTGCTGAGGTTGAGAAACTTGAGACTGCTCAGTGTGTTGTTGATCAGGACAGCTCTTTCCACCATATTCCTGGAAACATCGAGCACTCTAAGATTCCACTGGTAAGCTGTATCAAGTTTCTGAAGAACTTTAATGTTGTTGTTTGTGGCATATAATTCCCATAAGGATTTAGGCAGATGAGCAGGAACATTCTTGAGCCAATTATTTGAAATATCAAGGGTCCTCAGATTGGTGAACCTCGTTAGCTGATGATCGAGATCTACAAACTGGTTAAAGGACAGATTTAAATATGTAAGGTTGTCTTGAAGTCCCTGGGGCAGTACAGTTAAGTTTCTGCCTGAACAGTCCACATTCCTGTCGTTTCCTGAGCATGTACAGCTAGAAGGACAGATACCCAAACCAGTGGGAAGGAAAACCAGAAGGACCAGCAGACAGGTAGATGTATTCAATATCTGGTATTCCATTGTTGCCTGGAAATAAATATACCAAAATGACACCCTTTAAACCCATGTAATACATTTTATCTCTGTATAAGGGTTGTCTGGGCAAATGCCACTTGCAGGAGAAATTAAGTAAAAATATCAATAACCCCCTTTGAGGCACGGTCCTTTTTTAGAATTGTTCAAGAGAGACTTCACAAAGCATCCCTTCAGCCTGTCATGTTGTCTGGCAGAATGAGACTTGTTTTTTCATCTCCCTTTCCCCCTCCAGCTCAAATGAGGGCTTTCTTCCGAAAATGCAAGTCTCTTCCAAACGTTATACAATGTCTGCTTCTTGTTTTTAGTGATTTCAAGCCTATATTATGTTTGGAATAATGTGTTCTTTTATAGAGGATGAAAAAATGGCTGTCAACTGGATCTGCTTCACAAATCTCTGCAGTAGTGTAGCAGTCCCCCCCATCCAGGGATGCTGTTTGCTTAAGTAAATTGGTTAAAATACATCTTAGGAATGTAGTTTGAAACGCAAATTCCACGTTCATGCTCACATGCACATTAGTATTTTTCCCTCCTTGCAGTGTTAATCACATTCTCAAAGCTGGTAACACATGTCCAGAGCCCGAATTGCTGCTAGTAAGAAATCTCTGACACTGCAGCAAATTTCTGGTGCAAGCATCTGTCAGCAACTCCTAATTCCGCTCCTATTTCCGTCTCTGATTCCGTAGTAGGTTTTTGCGATTAAAAACAAAAAACCACAAACTTACCGTGGTCTCCTGCAGTATCAGCACATCGTTTCCGTGATGGATGGGAGCTTAGAGGTCGCCTTGTTCTGGAGAGCAGCTCCAGAGGCTGCCGGGGGCTGTGCTTGTCTCCTCAGCTGCATCGTGTTCCTGCGCGCGGCTCCGCAACCACCTGATCCGCGGCACTGCAGAGCCGAGGGGCTGGTGCACAGCAGAGCACGGCCAGGAACCTCCCTGGGCTCTGGGAGCAGGCAGGAACTGCTCCTCAGCTACAGAGCAGGCTGTCAGGGCTCCAAACAGAACTGCTCTCAGCTACAGAGCAGGCTGTCAGTGCCCCAAACAGAACTGCTCTCAGCTCCAGTGCAGGCTGTCAGGGCTCCAAACAGAACTGCTCTGAGCTCCAGTGCAGGCTGTCAGTGCTCCAAACAGAACTGCTCTCAGCTCCAGTGCAGGCTGTCAGTGCTCCAAACAGAACTCTCTCAGCTCCAGTGCAGGCTGTCAGTGCCCCAAACAGAACTGCTCTGAGCTCCAGTGCAGCTGTCAGGGCTCCAAACGCGGCGTCAGTGCCTGCAGGAACGGACCGAGGGCAGTGCCTGGAGGCTCCTGGAGCCTGAGCTGTCCTTATTGCCTGTAGTGTTTCTGTGTGAAAAGTCAGGTTAGTTGTGTTCTTTTTTACCTTTGATTAATGTTAATTTAGGCTTCCTATCTTAAGCTTTTTTAAGCTACACTGCCGGAATATATTTTCATACTTTTAAAATACTTTTCCACTCCTCCGATCAGGCTGTCACCGTATTGTCAGGTATAATGTAGCTCAGCTTGTAGGATTTTACAGATTTCTACAGGAAACCTCTACCAGAATTTCTTAAAGCAATATGGTAAGAGTGTTTGTAGTTTTTAAGGCTGTAAATTCTAACAGGTTATAATGCAACGAGCCTTAAAAAAATCTTTGTATAATTGTAATGCTATTCTTTAGGCATGCCCAGACATACAATTTAAGTAAACTGTAAGAAAAAATTATAAATATATTTTGCTATGCCTGTTATGTGCACAGCAGCCAGGAATTGCACTTGCATAACTTTCTGCTCTTTGTGGTAATTTAAAGATCTTGAAATTTATTGTGTGCCCTGTGCTACATCCACAAATCTATTCCCTCCTCAAGCAAACTCAAAACTCCAAACTGTGCCATTTTGCAGAACTGTCATGGAAAGTTAACTTTGGCATCTAGCAGCTTTTTTCTATAAATACGAATATTCAGCACAGGTAAAAAAATATAAACATTAATTTACTTCTGAGACCACCCTGCTGCCTCCCAGCCAAAAATTAGCTTAGCAAAGGCTGGTGTTAGAGGGGTGAGCTTTGCTGGTACTCAAGAGAAGAGCATGTAAGCACTTGAACACCTTGAGTTCAAAGCAATCTGGTATCCGTGAAACATTAAATGAATTTTTTAAGGCTCTATTAATAATTGAAAGCTTTCAGAAAATACTGCTTCAGAGGAAGAAATCAGTGAATGTGCTCAACTGGTTCTGCTTATCACCTGCCTGAGTGTGCTGCAAACTTTCCAGTTTATGCACAACAGTCCAAAGGCTCTAGGTACAAGAAAGCCTTTCTGTAGTTGTTCTTCAGGTGTTTGGAGTGATTGGAGCTTTTTAGTGACCATGATGTTAACTGTTCCCTCATACTGTTCTCTGCTTTACCAGACTGTAGCATGAAAGGACTGGAGATTTTACACCAGTCAACTCTTTGCTCATATTTGACCTAAAGGAAATCTCATTCCTGGTAGTAAAGAACAACCCCTGGCTGTTGGGAGGATTTGGTTGGTACCTGTAATCCACAGGTACCAGGTTGTTACCCTGTGACAGGCAGAAAACAGGCCTTTATGTGAATCCCAGGACGGGCTGGGTTGGAAGGAACCTTAGAGCTCATTGTGTTCCACCCTCCCTTTGGAAGGGACACCTTCCAAACCATGGGGTTCCTCCAAACCTCCCCCCGACCTGGCCTTGAAAACTTGCAGGGATGGCAGATGGTTTAGAGTTTGTTTTGAATTCGAAGCTCTGTATCTAAGCAAGTGCTCAGCTGGGCTTTAAGCAACCAAAACATCTTTGAATTAGACAGCTTTATTAAAATGAACTGGAATTCATTGCATTCACTTGCACAGCCCAGTGGAGCAGACACTGCTTGGAAACCCTGAGTCCCTCTGAGGCTGTCTGGGAGCTGCATCTCCCTGTGTGCGTTAATGGATCTGTCTGTCCTGGCACTCCCGGCCCTGTGCACTCTGGCTTCTGGAGTCTCCACCTCTGGAATCTCCAGCAACAAATAATGAGTGGGCACAGTTTGTATTGGATTTGGAAATTACTTGCTTCAGGCAGAAGCAGGTTGTTCCCTCTTGTGAAAGCTGAAGTTGGGAAACACCAGGGAAATGCCTGTGCCGTGGCCTCACTGTTCTTGCCTGCCTCAACTTCTCTTTTTTTCACTTATTTGAAAAATACTTAGTTTAAGAAGAATGTGGAGTATTCTGTAAATTACTTTTGGCAGTCTCCAAAGGGTGTTCTGGCTGGGGCAGTGGTTCATGAACCTCCTGAATAAGGAGCTCAGGTGCTGGGGGCAGTGGTTCCTCTGCTTCCGAGTGAAATGCCGAGTGCTTGCTGGGCTCTGAGCTGGGATCCTCGGGGGGTTCCCTGAGCCAGTCTGGTGGAGGTGGCAGGTCGTGAGACTCAGGTGGAGTGTCTGGGTGAGGACAGGAGTCACCTGCAGCGTTCACTGTTTCTGAGGAGGGAGCTGGAGCTGGGTCTGTGCTGGGAGCTGCTGTTCCGGCCGGGGGAGGCAGCTGCCCGTTCTCGTTGCTGGTAGTGTGCTGGGATGGGTTCTCTGATCCAGGGGGATCCTGCTGGAAGTTTGGGCCTTGTTTCAGTTTCCAAGGCAGCATGAATAAAACTGATGACCGTTTGTTGTCCTGGTCAGAGTCCTGGAAGAGCTCTGGAGTGTCTCCATCTGCGAAGGGAGACCGGCCTGCCCAGTGGGAACTGGCCAGAGCAGGCCGAGGCCTCACACAGCATTTCCACAGGAGAATTACAATAATTGCCGATATCATACCAAGCAAAACGATGCCAATTAGCAGTGCTGCCACCCAGCTGCCATCACCAGCTTCCTCCTCTCCTGTGGGCACCACAGGTGTTGTAACAGCCAGTGCTGGGCCAGACTGGTGTAAACTGGGTCCAGGTGCTGCTGTGGAAAGGGACTTCCAGATTGCTCCACAGAGGAGAACCAGGATGACCTGGTTGCTGGCCATTTCCCTCCAGCCTCTTTAAATGTGTCCTCTCCTAATGCAGGGAAGAAATAGAACACGGTAACTTGAAAAGTGCATTTGTTGTATGGTTACACTTTACTGCCTCCAGGCAGTTTTACATCAATAGCAGGTAATGAAATAACACTTGACCCAATGTTTCAAATTTCAAACCTATTCCCATCTGTATGACCAGCAGATTTGCCACTGACTTTACAAATAACAGCAGATTTTCAACATTACTGGTTATTGTAATTAAGTGACTTTTTAGAAGAGAATGTCTTGATTGTTATTATCTTTTCTCACCTTATCAGAAAAAGGCATCAGCAGACCAGTCCTAACAGGGCTTCAAAATAATCTTTGTCAGTCATGTAACTGGTCATGGACCTGGAACACACTCTGCAGCACTGGCAGCAGGATTGAGACACGGTGTTGTCAGGAGCGAAGAATTGGTTTGTTGTGAAGAATATAGGCTGAGACCAAAGTAAAAGGCTCTTCACAGATCTCTTAAATCGCAGATCTTTTATTTCCTGTTCTCACCTCTCTTCAGCATAGCAAAATATTTTAAAGTTTTCCAGGTACTGGTGGTGTAATGGAACAGCATTCTAATGGTAAACTGTTTTATAAATAAACTCCTGCCCAGGGCAGTGGAGGAGATTATACAAATGTTCAGTTGTTGGCACAAGACAGTACTGTACTGATTAGAGTTCAGATCTCTGAACATCTCCTTATGAAATAAATTATATAAAATCCATCCCCTTCACAGAACTTTTCCTTCTGAAGTTACTTTCAAGCACTTTGAGCTAATTCATTAGTTACAACAGTGCTAGTCCTTGGAAGCTATTTCTGAGAAATTAATATGCATGAGTCTTTATGGGTTTATAAATATGCAGAATTGAACTTTAGATGCAACAGTGTAAACACACATGAGTAGTTAATTCCTGCATCTTGAGAACATCAGGATCCAAATTCTGTCAGGTTTGTAAGAGGTTAAAACAATTCAATTGAATTTTTATTCTGCTCACTTCTTTTCAAAAGAGAGACAAATAATACTTAGATGTAGACTTCCTGGTAATTCATAGTAACATCCCCAAACAACATATTTGAAACCCTCATGCTTTTAAGATACAGCCATTCAGCAGGAGCTCTGAACACACCCCGAAGCTGGGATGTGCACGGAGCTGAACACGGTGCTGAACACGGTGCTGAACACGGTGCTGAACACGGTGCTGAACACGGTGCAGCTCCATTTCCACCCAAACAATACAGAGCCTGAGCTTTTCCGTGTTGAAGCTGATCCTTACCTGTACTTTTATCTTCTCTCAAGCAAGCAGCATCTTTGTTGTTTGAAGGCTCAGGAGGACAGGGAGTGTGCTCAGAGCTGAGCTGCCTAAAATGGCCCCTTTCCTGCCGCGGCTGGTGTGGTGAGAGGAAGTTGGCCAACACTCGCTGCAGGAAGTGTCGGGAGCGGGGAACTCACGGCCCTATCGCAGGCATGGCGTGTTCCACGAGCAGACTGCTCTGCTCTGCTGGGCCGGGCTCTTCTAAACGTGTTAGTGGCTTCTGCCACGTGAGGGACACGTATGTGGAAATTCATAAATACTCATTTGCCTGTCTTTGTAGAAAATAGTTACAGTCTCTTCTGTGTGAGGCAAAAGCTATGCAAATTTGGGCTGGATTGGAGTCACTGATGTCGTTTCAGTGGTGGGTTTGGTGCCCTCAGGATTATGAGTGGAAAGGCAGCCTTGGGCAGTGAGTCATGGCACGCTGTGTGATCACGGGGTGCTGGCTGCTTGCACATCTTCAGCTGTGTAGTTGCATTAAGAGGCAGATGAACTCCAGATTCACCCTCAGCCTGTCCCCCACTCTGGTGTGTTTCTGTCTGGACTGTGCTGGTACCTGCTGCCATCGTTAATGGGGGCTGTGCTCTGAGCAGCTGCTTCCCGCTCTCTTGTTGTCCGTACATAGTGTGACTCAAACTACTTTCTTTGTCTCCTTGACCATTTTTGCCTGGAAAGGCTGCCTGATGAAAAGGCACTCACACCAAATATGTCCTCATGGCATTTTGCAAGTGTGTTCTTCCAGTGGCTGCTGATGGATTGCTCCACAGCTTCTTCATCTCCCACCTTTCCTGTTGTGCCTCTCTTCTGATTGCACTGCTTCTCTTTTTGAGACAGTCTCTGTTTCTGCAGCAAACACACATCCTGATCCCATGCCTGCACTGTAAGTCAGTGTTTCCTGTCTGATTCCTTTGTCTCATCCCTGTTCTCCTCAGTCCCCAGTCTGCCCTGGCTGTTCCTGTGTGCAGTCTGGCTGCCTGTACAGATACACTCTCCTGGGTCAGTTCTCTTGCCTTCCTGGCTGGGAGCAGTTTCACTCCAGGGCAGATTCTCATGTTGGCTCTCAGAGTCTTTGTTTAGTCCTTGCACAGCCTCTGCTGTTGCCACCTGTGGCTGTTCTGGGGAAGGAGGAGGTGACTGCAGTGCAGCATCCCCAGCCCTGCCCTTCAGCTCTTTGTCACCCCTGTGAGATGTTCTGTTTGTCTCCTCTGGGTTGTCATCACTGATCTGTTTCTGTCCCTTTATTCTTCTCCTGGCCTTTCTCCTCATGTTTTGGAGTTGCCTAACGTAATCCTGTGCCCTCCCATTCCAGTGTGCTGGACTCCTCTCTTGGAGCTTTTGGGTCTGAATTTGTGGTTTAGGGGAGATTTATGGGACTTTGCCCCATGGGTGTTTTTTCTTCCCATGTCCAGTGAACTTATTTTGTGATGACTCCCAGTTCGAGGCTAAGCATGTGAACTGCTTTGTTTTCCTTACTCCACAGCCCCCCTTTGAGCTGGGCAGTTGCATTCACTGAGCTCTGTTCTCTCCTGGCTCCAGGCTGTGGTCCTGCCTCTCTGCTGCTGCTCTACCTGCCCCTTCAGCCGAGTTGCTGGTGATCCATTGTAGTGGGGTTGGGGCTTTGGTCGTGTCCTGATTCTTTAATTCATACAACCATCCCACGTGTCAAAGCTGTTCCAGCTGCCCAGGCTGTTTGGAGCTCTGACACGGTGCAGCCTCAGCACCTGTAATTCTGGTGCAACAGATCTTCCACCCAAGAAGCAGCCTGGAAAAAGCTTCTCATGTTTCCTTAAAACAGCAAAGCTTTGCTGCAGGGACACCAGACAGAGGCATCTCCCTGGAATTGTGGGGAAATCACATCTCTCTGAGAATAAAGAAGCTGAAAGTTCTTGTGGTTTTAATAAATTTTTGGCATGTTTTAATTGGTGATATAGGAGAAAGTGGAGTGTGTTTCTGTGATGCAAGAAATCACAGCGAGTTATCAGAGACCTTTACTGAGCTCAGTTAATGTTACAGGAAATTCCAAAATGCCTGGTGTCTTATTTTTTTCTAATATTTTGACTTAGAGAAATAATATCACATAAGTCAAGTTATTTAAAAATGGATGTTGCAAGTTTATTGGGATAAATTGAAACAGTTCTCATATTCTAACAAATAGCACAAACTTCAGCTCTTCATACACAGCATGGAAACACAATTAATATGGTTTGAATCTCAGTCTGGTTCTGAAGAAATTAAGCTGGTTTAAAAAGTTCTTGATGGAAAAACCCAAAAGGGCATTTTGAGAGGGACTAGATCCTGATGTAGTGGTTGAAGTTGTGACTGATGTATGGTTTTTTTAAAAAAGCATCTTGGTTATACCTGTGCAGTGTCTCCTGCTGGGTGCATTTACCAGACTAACAGTCTGTTCCCTTCTTCCCCCTCACGGTCTTGGAGCGTGGGCAGGTTCTGTCCCTTTGTTTTATCCTGTTCAGCTCCTGTCACAGTGATTTCTGGTCAAAGGAGCAAAACCAGTCATGCCACTCCGTACAGAAAGCTATTGAACACAGTCTTATTCCTTTCTAGATCCACACATGGCTGCAGCATTCCCACTGGCATGAATAGAAAAACTCTAAAATCTGAATTTAGCTTTCCCAGAGGAAAATTCCTGTTGTTTCTTAAAAGCTGAGATTCTACCTTACATTAATGATGTGAAAAGGGCAAAAGATGATTTTTTTTTACCTGAGTGTGAATTAAATCTCAACTACAAAATTGGTTAAAATGGGTTTGTGTGACTGGGATGGTTCTTTGTTTTCCTGGGCACTATCTGTTGCTGTAGTGAGTTTCTCAGTAGTTTCATCGTGGGTTTTCCCTCTGTTCCTCGTGTCCCTCCCTGCTAGCAAGTCCTGCATTGTCAGCTGGGTTCCAGCTGTCTCCCCAGGCACCCTCTGCCACGTTCCTGCTGCCGTGGGCCATAAGCTGGTGGTGGCCACAACGTCACCATTGCTCCTGGGCCTGCGTTTCCCCTGCCGGGATTTTTTGAGATGGGACAGTTTATTTGCTGTTACAACTGTTGACAGAAATAGGAAGGTGCAGATAAGCACAAGTACTGCAATGATAATGAAGCAAATCAGTACGAGAGACTTATTGTCTTCACATGTTTCCTTGGTCACTGGACTCTTGGGTTTGCTGGTATTCCTGGGTCCTCCAGTGGCAGAAACTGCACTTGTGGCAGGGGAAGATGGATTTTGGGCCATTGTGGAGGAGAAGGACTGCAGAGTACTTTGCATTTCAGAAGTAGTTATTTTGCTGCTGAAGTTGATGCTCAGAGGAGAGTTTGTATTGGCTTCTGTTCTGTTCTGGCTCCCACTGAGGTTCTGGCTGATGGGATTCCAGGTTTGCTCTCTGATCCAAAGGTAGCCGGTGTGGTTCGCAGTCGTTTGCAAACACAGGGAAAAGATCATCATGATAGGGAGGGCCAGGTGGGGGTTATTGCAGCTCTTGCTCTTCATCCTCCTAGTTAGTCCCCTGCCAAAATACAAGTGGTGGTGTTAGTTCAGCAAGCGCTGGTCCTTCGGGGTTTGCCCAGACTTCCCAGGGAAGAGCAGCCTTTCGGTGGACACTGTGTGTAAGTTGGCCTCAGTTTTAGTGGGTGTAGGACGTGAGTTCAGGCACTCGGTTTTGTGAAAGGATAAGTTGTCTCCAGCTTCTGACAGTTTGGGGTTTGTAGAAAATATATGAGTATTAAAAAAGAACACAGGGCAAAGAGAGAAAGGGAAGTGTTTCCTACCACCTGCCCAGGGATGTTGGGGCAGCCTCTGGTAGTTGCTGCTCTCCAGCACTGGCCATGTTACACTCTGAGCTCGTCACTTCTGCTGCTGCACAGGGGAGGGAGAAACCTTGTCATGTTTACTGCTCCCCACCCCTGAATTCCCCTGCCATGGGCAGGGGAACCATGCTGGTAGAGATGGGCAAGGGGAAAACTTTCACCCAAAATGTTCCTGTGACAGCAGTGACTTTTGTGAACTGTTTCTCTTTCCTAGCACAGCTGTCCAGAGTACCTTAAAATGCCCAGGAAAATCTTTGTTCTCCAATTTTTCTGCCTTTTTATACAAAAAGCTATTTACCATAAATGTACTTGTATTTTTCTTCCAAATGTGCTACAGATTGTGACATTTTCTTTAAAATGCCTCAGATAATTATGCAAATGAGATTAACCATTAGTATGTTCTGTTTCACATTTGTGTGATATTCAAATTTGTACTTGTTGAATTTGTCTGCAGGGCAGGAAACTGATAGTTTCTGATGCTGATGGGTCTGATATTGAGATAAAAACCTCAAAATAGCAGCAAGGAATGAGCCAAGCTGTGACCCACCTGCTGCTGCTGCTGCTTGGGCCAGGCTGCACCTGAGACATTCAGAGGTCAAGGCTGGTGTCCCATCCAGGGCCTCTTTCACCTGTCTCCAGTAACACATCAAAATATTTCCTTTGAATGTTACAGACTCTACTTGGTTCAGATATAAATACCACAGAGAATGACCAAAAGGAACAGTGTTAATTTTATAAGTGTATTTGTTCTTGAACAAATTTGTTTGTGGCCTGTAAAGGTAACAAAGTGTATTTGTGTGTGTGTAAAATCATTTAATTCTGAAATACTCCAGGCAGTGATTGCTTTCCTCATAGTCACAAGCCTGCACACCTACCAAAGAATGGGATCTATTCTCTCCCAGAAATCACAGGGGCAAACTTGCCTGCCTTGCAAAATCCTCTGGGAAGAGGAGGGATGTGCCAGGTGAAGGAAAGCAGTGACATCCCTGTGTGAGGGGGTCTCTCCTTACACGACACAGGAGCAGCAAAGGATCTTGACTGTGACTTTGCATTCACCCATAACATAAAATTATTCTCAAAAATATTCCAGTCATCTTAGTAATCAGCTCCAGCTCAGTGGGAATTTTTATCTGTACCTGGTAGGAGTCACCTGGTTGCTCCCTTGCAGCACACTTTAGGAAGGGGGGTTGGAAAAGCCAGGCCTGTTTTTGGAGCTGAGGCTCGGCCGTGCAGGACGGGGCACACCCAGCACTCCCAACACTCCCAGCAGTGCCCAGGGAGCAGCTCCTGCTGCTGCCCCAGCACACTGAGCCCACTGTTCACTGTTCACTGCAGTGTCCCAGACCAGAGGGGCCTTTCTTAAGAGTCAGCAGGCTGATGGCGTGAAGGGCTCCACTTAAAGTCACGAGAGCAAAGGAACTGATCTTTAAAGAGCTGCTTTTAGTTCTGCCCTTTGTGTCTGGGTATTGAGAGAGGCTCAGTATACCCAGTGAGATCCAACAACAGAGCTAAGTAGTGACTGTCACTGCTAATTCCTTGGGGTCTGGTCATGAATAACCTTTAACATGGCTGAAAATACAGTTCCTCAGCTTCCTTGATTCAGTTGAGATAGTATTTCTACAGTTCGTTACTATTTTTGAGTTACTTGAACTTCTTCAAAAATACTTTTGCATATAATTTTCTACAAAATATAAGAAACTTTGAAGTGCTACTTAAAATAGGAGAAGGAAAATGGGTACTTACCTTGCCAAGATGTAATCAACAGAAAATGGGTGTTTCAGATATTTAGTCCTTTAACAGTAAAATTTCTTTGTGCATATATTTGCTCTTAGGATACAAAGGACCATGAGTGTGCAGCAAGGAGCTTTGGGCAGTGCTGGTATTTTTTAGGCAAAGCTGTGACTGCAGTGACATGTCGTTAGCTCTGAGTGGGGAACTCAAACCACAGTGATGACACATTTCCTCTTGGTAACAGCCATCCCGTGGCAGTTGGAGGGGAAAGCACCAACCTGCCCAGCTCAGCTCTCAGGGCTCCAGGAACAAAGCCCCTTGGGCAGCCAAGTGTTCCATGGCCATGGAATCCCCTCCAGGCTCCTGCTCTCAGGGGTCAGGGAGGGCTGCCCCAGGGCCCTGAGAGCTGCATCTGTGCCTGCAGCATTCAGTAGCTCTTCCTGTAACCTGTTCTTTGCCTGAAAGAGTTGAGTTAATGACAGCTTGGAACAGTGGCAGGCATTTAAAACTACCTTAAATTTTCATGAGCTACTGATGTATTTATCTTTAATTAATTCTTCCCACTAGAATTCTGTCTGCTGTGTGAACTCTGGAGATGTGGTTTAGGCAGATGTATTTGCCCAGTCTCAAAATTCAGAGAATCTTTAAATGAGAAAAATTATTCTTAATTATGTGAATGTTTTTCTGGAAAGAGTTATTTTTGTAGACAAATCCTCTGTAGTCCTCAGAGGACTGACCATTCTTGGAAACTCTCCCCCAGGCATTAGAGTGTTGCAGGATATAGCAAATGGAATGGGTCTGATTCGAAAAAGTTGGTGTGTGGATGTTTATTTATTCTTAATTAAAACTTCTGAGATAAGTATATTTTTCCACATACAAAAATAGATATAATTTGGATCTCTGAAGTGGTAACAAAGTTAGAGGCACTTTTATTTTTAAAGAAACTCTCAAGCTCTTTCCATGCAATCCTGTTTTGATCCGCCTGCTGCTCCAGCATGGCTTTGATCTCTTAGTTACCAAACATGCTGGAGGGAGCTGGGGGAGGCTGTGGGGCACTTCAGTGGAGTTGAGTTAAATCCCAGGTGGAGCTGCAGCACCCTGGGCACTAAGCATGGCTGGGCTGTGCCCCTGAGGAGCAGGAGCAGGGGCAGTGCCCAGTGTGGTGCCACTGCGGTGGCTGCAGGGTGTGACGGCTCAGCCCGGCTCGTGTCCGTGGTGGGAGTGCTGTTCGTGTGCCTGTGGCTCTCAGTGTAACCCCTGCAATGTCTGTCTTGTCCCACAGGTTCAAGACTGGTCAGATCAATGGTGATCTGCTGATCTACCACGTGCTGCTGACCCTGAAGCCATACTATGCAAAGCCATACGAAATCGTGGTGGACCTCACCCACGCTGGCCCCAGTAATCGCTTTAAAACAGACTTTCTTTCGAAATGGTTTGTAGTTTTTCCAGGCTTTGCTTATGAAAATGTCGCAGCAGTTTTTATTTATAACTGTAACTCTTGGGTCAGAGAATACACCAAATACCATGAAAGACTCTTGACAGGTTTGAAAGGAAGCAAAAGGCTTGTTTTCATAGACTCTCCAGGGAAGCTGGCAGAGCACATCGAACACGACCAGCAGAAGCTCCCAGCAGCTACCTTGGCTTTGGAGGAGGACTTGAAAGTGTTTCACAATGCTCTCAAACTGGCTCATAAAGACACCAAAGTTTCTATTAAAGTAAGTGCTTTTAATGCTGTTCCTGGTGATTTTTCTGTCTCTTGGTTCCCCTTCCATTTTGAGGAGAAGTCACAAATTTATGCCCCTTTAAGAAGTATAAAATTTCATACATTTATCTTTTATAAAATCAGGAGTGTCAGACTTTTCTGTTTGTATGATTAACAGTAGATGCTGAGCCAGTTTTCTGTTCTCTTTCTAAGGTTGGGTCGACAGCTGTGCAGGTGACATCAGCAGAGCGAACACGAGTCCTGGGCCAGACGGTGTTTTTAAATGACATATACTACGCCTCTGAAATTGAGGAGATCTGTCTTGTTGATGAGAACCAGTTTACCCTGACCATTGCCAACCAAGGCACACCACTCACCTTCATGCATCAGGAGTGTGAAGCCATCGTGAGGTCCATCATTCACATCCGGACACGGTGGGAGCTGTCCCAGCCAGACTCCATCCCTCAGCACACCAAAATCCGTCCCAAGGATGTCCCTGGAACGCTGCTGAACATAGCACTGCTCAACCTGGGGAGCTCAGACCCCAGCCTGAGGTACAGAGCTTTGAAATCAATACCAGCTTTGGTCAAAATGTGGGAATTCTCTCCAAGGCTTCCTTAGTGTTAGAAAATCTAATCATTTTTCTGCCACCACAGCTCCATAAAAAGTAATTTCTGATAAAGGAAGATTGGGTTTCTATAGGTGAAGAAAGGCACACACAGTGAGAGGAACTGAAGTCATGTAGGAAGCTTAATTTCTCTTTATAAGGAGAAATACTTCTGCCTTGCACTGTATGTTTATTAGGTACCCTTGATTTCCATGGTGTTTAATAACGTGGGAGCTGTACCCCTTAGAGCAGGCTCATGGTCCGTGTCCCAACGGGCTGCTCTGGGCTGTGTGCTGGCCAGGGGCACCTCTGGGCCCTGGGCAGGCTCTGTCCAGCAGCTCAGGTGCACCTGGAATGATTTAGGATTTCCTGGAGCTACAAGCCATTCTGAGAAGTCCCATACAAAGCCCTTCAAGCACACTGTAACCTCAGCAGAAATTGTTCAGAGCAAGTGGAAGAATAATTTCTTCTCTTTCTCCAAGGCAAGTCTGTTTGTCTCTGAATTGTAACTGGTGCAGGGGAAAAGTTCAGGATTTAGATGTAATTTCTACTATAGATTTGGGTTTTAAAATTGATGTGGTTTTTAAAATGTCAGGACTGCTACTGTGATGAATAATATGTATGTTTTCAAATATTCAAGTAAACTACAAATCATGTTGTTTGCTTTGTTACAGGTCTGCTGCCTATAATCTCCTATGTGCCTTAACCTGTACCTTTAATTTAAAGATTGAGGGCCAGTTACTGGAAACTTCAGGTCTGTGTATTCCTGCCAACAACACACTATTTATTGTATCTATCAGTAAGACTCTTGCAGCGAACGAGCCACACCTCACCTTGGAGTTCTTGGAGGAGTGTATTTCGGGATTTAGCAAATCTAGTGAGTAACTCCAGTGTTTCTTGATGCTCACCCTGAATTTGAAAGGGTTTAGGTTGGTAGCTGTCTAGCTTAGTCAGTTAATCTTACTGAGTCACAGTAAGTTTAAATTGCAGGTTCTTCTTGGAGCTGGTTTGTAGATGCTCCCTTTCTGTGTGTGTCCCTGTAGCCCAGCAGACTAACACCCCCAAGGCAGGCAGTTTCCTAGACTGGATGGCAGCTCTTGGAACAAAACTTTTCACATTTGATTGTGCCCTCTCCTTTCTCCTGAAGCAGATTAAAGGGCAGCTGCCTTTTTTTTTTGAACTTTGAAATTAATGTTAAAACAAGTTTTACTGGACATCTCGTTCATTTAGAGAGTTTAGTTCATCCAGAGAGATCACAACACAAATGATTCCTTTCACATCCCTGTGATAGTTTGTACAGTGATTACTTGGGGTAGATTTCTGTTGGGCTGTTATTAATGCACCAGAAATGGTGAATATTGCACAACAAAAACCTAAATTTGAGGTCCATGAGAGCTAAGGGTTGAACTCTGGAATATACATCCACAGAAGAGTTACAGGGTTCTTTAGTCATATCAGAACTAATCTTTTCAGAGGATGCTCTCTCTCTCTCTGTTGTACATCCGCCTCTGTTGCTCTCCTTGTGCCATCTCTTTTTTCTAGGCATGACACAGCTCTGACTTTACTGTTGGGAGCTGTTTAGAATATTTTCTAAAGATAAAAAAGACATTAACTTAAGTACTCCTGCCTAACATTGAATGTGCACATTTTTATGTCACATCTTGTAATAAGATATTAAAATGTCACCATCTCCTTGCCAGATGCCTGCAGATGTTTCTTGGGTGTCATTATTAGAGTTATTAGTGTTTCTTTTTGAAGCTTCTCTGTTTGCCCAGTATTCTTTGCTCAGCTCTGACAGTAATTATTTTAGACAGCAAAACTGAAAGGAAAAGGGCTCATGATTTATGAATAGAGGCCAGTGGTGGCTCTGTGTTACAAGGTGCATTTCTCTCCCAGGTATTGAACTGAAACACCTGTGTCTGGAGTACATGACTCCCTGGCTGTCCAACCTGGTCAGGTTCTGCAAGCACAACGACGATGCCAAGCGCCAGCGAGTCACTGCAATTCTGGATAAGCTCATAACAATGACAATAAATGAGAAACAGATGTATCCCTCCATTCAGGCTAAGATATGGGGAAGTCTTGGACAGGTACAAATTCTGCACCATTTGTAAAAAGATTATAGAGTTTTTTAACCACTTAAATGTTAATGCAGAAGAATAAAATGGCTCTTGACTAGCCCCTGTCTGTGAGCTGCATGGGGAGTAGTGAGCAGGTTCTTAGGAAGATTCCACTCTGTAAAACACTTCATAAAACCATTACTGAACTCTGGATTCTACAAATGTGTTCCTGACCTTATTGAAAATTGAAAATTACAAGCTGTTGGTATTAGTAGTAATCATTTGATCAGAAGCCCACGATGGAGAGTCTGGGTGGAAAGAGCAAAGCACTGACATTGAGGGGTAGGAGGCCCATGGCATTGAACAAACACATTTTTTCTGTTTGCACTTTTGAAACAGAAGCATTTTGATTCCCATCCTGTTGATGATTAGCTCAACACTGAGCCGAATTCTGTCCTCACCCTCCCTGCAAAGTAAAGACCATGAGGAAAGTAGAGCTGACATCACACATGCCATTCAAGGAGGAGGTGTCTGGGCCAGTGTGCTTCCCATGGCCAGGCTCCCCCACGAGCTTTTCATCAACTTCCTCCTTGTCACACTCTTTCAGTGATTTTTTTTTTAACTGCCATCCAAATTGCTGTAGCCCAGCATCAAAGAGCTGCTCTTGGAGAATGTGGGAGACCTGACAAATGGGTGCATGAGTGGGATTTCTTGCCTGTGCAATTGGCAAAAAAACCCCAACAAAACACCCCAAAACAAATAAAAAACCCAGCTTATTTTGAGAGCTTAAATCACACTGAGAGCAATATGACTGTTATGTCCAGTACCAGAGGCAGTCAGCAGGTAAATATGGAGAACATAAAAGATGAAATATTTCACAGCAGTCGGTGGAAGTTTTGTCATTGACTGAATTTACCTGGCCAGAACTGCAGCCAGTTTTGATGAAGTGATGAGAGCTGAGTTTGAACCAGTACTGTGTTCAGCATTTTATAAATAGTTATGCTTTTAAAGTGGAAACTAAAATAAAAATAGTGCAAAATAAATTATAGTTTCTCCACAGTACTGAAGCATTTCAAGTAAAACCTGATGGAATTCAGCTTTATGGTTCTAAAATTTACATGAAGCTTTTTGCCAAAAGAATAATGAGTCACTAAAACTGATGCTTCAGTTTGTGTTAGTTTTGCATCTTCAGCTAAAGAAATGTACAACTGCTGATTTCAGTGGTGCTTCACTGTGGGAAACCCAAGTTAACCTGCCTGGTGAGAGAGGATTTCTTTTGTGTCTCAGATAACAGATCTCCTGGATGTGGTGCTGGACAGTTTCATCAAAACCAGTGCCACGGGGGGCTTGGGCTCCATCAAAGCTGAGGTGATGGCAGACACGGCGGTGGCACTGGCTTCTGGCAACGTCAAACTCGTGTCAAGCAAAGTGAGTCCCCTCTTTGCCTTAATTTCCTTTTACATAATAATTTCAACTTATCTACTAATGTGACACTGAGATGCTTTCTGATCTCAGTACAGGCAGTGATGCAAAAACCATGATAAAATAGGTTCCAAGCAATAGAATCATTCCAGTGTCGAACTGTGATGGTTTTTACTGAATTTTGAGCTGTGCTCCTCGTTTGAGTACAACAGAACGGTTGCTCTCTTTGCAGGTGATTGGGAGGATGTGTAAAATCATCGACAAGACTTGTCTGTCCCCCACTCCCACGCTGGAGCAGCACCTGATGTGGGATGACATTGCCATCCTGGCCCGCTACATGCTGATGCTGTCCTTCAACAACTCCCTGGACGTGGCTGCACACCTCCCCTACCTCTTCCACGTGGTCACTCTGCTGGTGGCCACGGGTCCCCTTTCCCTCAGAGCTTCCACTCACGGTCTCGTCATCAACATCATTCACTCTCTGTGCACTTGCTCACAGCTTCACTTCAGTGGTGAGTTTTTATTGAGTTTCAGTGAAGACGATTGCTCCTTAATTTGTTTAGCAAATATTTGAGTTGTCATTCTCTCTGCAAACTATTCTGAGAGTTTGAAAATAGTGCTTTGTAGCTCAGTTTGAATGCAAATCAGAATGAAGATATGATCAACAAGAAACCCATTGTATAATGGGTTTTAGAAAAAGAGAAGAAAGTACCAGTGAGTTTCTGGTAAGGCAAAGGAGAAAACACAGTCTGTGCTAAAACTGGCAGATATGCATCTTGTGAGGGGTTGCATAAGGTGGTAACAAAAATATCAATTACATAAGGGAATTGTGAAGCTATAGAGTAAAACAGGTATTATATCTACTGTTGTATTTTAGCAGTCCTAAAATAACAGGTATTAGCAATTGGCCACATCTTGCCCCAGAAGCACAGTGTAAAACCATGCTGGATTTTGTGCAGAAAAAAAGTCCAAGTTCCTGTAATCTTGTCCTTTTTTAAGTCTCTGAAAGCTTGAGTTATGTGTGTATGTATGGAAGGGTGAGTGAGGGCACACACACACAGACATATCTGGAGAGAGGCTGTGCTTTGGCACAGGGACTGGGAGCCTCCCTGGAGCCCTCCTGCTTGCACAGGGGGTTGGATGCACTGAGATAACCTGCAAGGGCAGAATTGTAAAAATAGTCAGGGCTAGTAGCAGGCCATCATTTTCTTCTGCTCTGTGGCTTTCTTCATGTCAGTGCCAGAGCCAAAAGCAGAGTTTGCTGCAGTTTGAACCTCTAGTTCTGTTGGTATTTCAGAACAGGAACGCTGTATTTCCATTTCCTGAATCAGTGTAAGGAGAAGTCACAGAAGCACATCTTTAAGAAAGTTGCTTTGTACCTGTTTTTAGAATCCCTCTTCCTTGTGCCTGGTTTCAACAATCAGTGCAAGGGAGCACAGCTGCTGTGGTGTATTTGGGGAGCTGTAGCACAGGGAGCAGTGTTGGAATGTGCAGTGACCTGCAGGCTGTTCATGTGCTCCGGTGTTCCTGGGAGGGTGAGGCCTCAGTGTTAAAATGTGGATTGGAATTTCCAAGGTGTAAATCTAATATGTAAATCTTTATTCAACAGAGGAGACCAAGCAGGTTTTAAGGCTGAGCTTGACTGAGTTCTCCCTGCCCAAATTCTATTTGCTGTTCGGGATCAGCAAAGTGAAGTCGGCCGCGGTCATCGCGTTCCGCTCCAGCTACCGCGACAGGTCCTTCTCGCCCGGCTCCTACGAGAGGGAGACCTTCGCTCTGACCTCGCTGGAGACGGTCACCGAGGCCCTGCTGGAGATCATGGAGGTACTGGGGCCACAGGAGGGTGTCCCTGAGGGAGCAGGGAACTCTGCCCGTGCTGCAGGCCGGCAGGGCGGGGACAGGCTCCTCCTGGCGTGGTTAGAGACAGCCAGGAGCTGACTTGGAGAGTAAACTGCTGCACATCCTGAATTTGAAAAGTACTTCTTCTTAATGTCACGTGTATTCAAACAGTCTAATTCTTTTTAGGCTTGTATGAGGGATATTCCAACGTGCAAGTGGCTGGACCAGTGGACTGAACTAGCTCAAAAGTACGTTGTAGGTCTCACACCCTGCCTGTGTAGCACACCCGAAATTCTCAGCTTTTTGTTGTATGTATTTTTTGTTTGTTGTAGATATGTTGTTTGATGCAGTGTCCTCTGTTTCTTCCTAGGTTTGCATTCCAGTATAACCCCTCCCTGCAGCCAAGAGCACTGGTTGTCTTTGGCTGTATAAGTAAACGTGTGTCTCACGGACAAATAAAACAAATCATCCGAATTCTCAGCAAGGTATGTGGGGCTGTCTGTTTTTCTTTGTGACTCATAAAGTAGCTAATTTTAGCTCTATCTTCCCATCAAATATAGAACTTGGCATAATTTGAGGATAAATATGTTTTTCAAGCATATTTTTGTATGCAGCTGATTGGAAATACACTTCCTGTAGGCCAAGCCTTTTGATTTGAATTGATTTGGTGGCAATAAGTTCTATCACTGCTCTCACTTGTAGAGTAACAATAGGGCTCAGTATTGAGTTTAACACTTGAGACAGAGGTCCATTCAGCAGTCAGTTATTTAAATAAATGAGAAATTTTCTGTTAAGGTATTTACCTGCATTCCATTTTTCTGAAGAAGGTTGTGTTCCATAGCAAGTGAACAGTGTGCTAAATATGTGTCCTTTAAGCATTTTATTAGAGTTTTATGGACATAAACTTTAATTGAATGGCATCTAAATGATAAAAGCTTTTCTCCAGCTCTTACACCCTGCTCTGCACCCTGACTGTTCTGCTGCCCATTGTGCAGCTGCTCTCAGCAGTACATATATCACTGCTGTG
>JAWWLV010000053.1:919894-940267 GCA_035041135.1 Platyrinchus mystaceus
TACACCCTGCTCTGCACCCTGACTGTTCTGCTGCCCATTGTGCAGCTGCTCTCAGCAGTACATATATCACTGCTGTGAAATTACTTACTGTGTAAATCTCCATTTGGAAAAGTTCTTGAGAATTGGTGTAAAATGAGCTCAGGCTTTGTGAATAATTGAGAGCTGCAATTATTGTGTAGAGCTTTGATCTTCTTTTTACAAAGCAAAATGTAATTATGATTGTATTTTTAATTACTCTCTTTTCTTACAAAAAGGGACTTGAGAGCTGTTTAAAAGGCCCTGATAATTACAATAGCCAAGTTCTAATAGAAGCCACAGTTATAGCCCTCACCAAGCTGCAGCCTCTTCTTAACAAGGTAAATAACTGGCTTTTTAGAGTAAACAGAGAATGTATTTTATAAATTAAAATTATAATCTCAGACAAGCGTTGGGGTATCTGAGGTTCCCACTTCACTGCTGTGACTCATGCTTGGAAGTGCCACATATGGGACATGTGGCAGATTGCCTGTGGGACCTGTGCAAAGGCTTTGGAGATGCTGCAGGATGTTCTGTTCTGCTTCCCCAAACTGGGCCGTGGCCATGTGGGCAAGGGCTGTTCCAGGCTTGCTTTCCACAGCATTTCCAGTCCTGGCTTTCAGATGTCTGATTGCTGGTACGTCCCTTCCACGTCAGGGCTGGAAGAAATGGCAAGGCCTGGTTTGCTGTGAATTCCCCCAGCTGATGGTACTGTCAGGTTCCCTCTTTGAGCAGCAAACCAACAGGTACAAGTAGGAGCATCTGTTTTGTTGGAATGGATTGGCTGAGGACAAAACCTGCTACAAGGGGGACGAACTCACCCGTCAGTCCTGGTTGCCGTTGATCTACAGGAACTGCCTTGAAAGTGAAGTGGTGGCTCTTTCTCTCCCCCCCAGGACTCCCCTATGCACAAGGCTCTCTTCTGGGTGGCCATGGCAGTGCTGCAGCTGGATGAAGTGAACCTGTACTCGGCAGGAACAGCACTGCTGGAGCAGAACCTGCACACCCTGGACAGCCTGCGGGTGTTCAATGACAAGGTGAGCTGGCAGCACTCAGCCCTGCCTGACCCTTCAGTGATGGCAGCAGTTAGAGCTGTTAAAGAAGGGGGAAAAAACCCCAGCCTTTTCCTTGTGGACACTGCTTAAGCAACTAAACCTGAAATTTGCATTAGAAATTGTTTCACTTGAGTGATATCAACAGCAGAACTAAGATGTGGAGATGAGGCTCTTATTGCTCTGTTTGAAACTGGAACAGAAATGTCCAGATGTGATCTGTGAGAAAGTGTCTGCTATTTTCCTGTGACCTCTTAAAGGAACTGCTTTGTCACTTGAAAAGTAACTTCCAGTGAGATACTCTTTTATTTTATTTCTTTTGGGTCAGAGCCCAGAAGAGGTGTTCATGGAGATCAGGAGACCACTTGAATGGCACTGCAAGCAAATGGATCATTTTGTTGGGCTAAATTTCAACTCCAACTTTAACTTTGCACTAGTGGGACATCTCCTGAAAGGTAGGAGTGTATACTGCTGTTCCTTAGGTGAACACTCTTAATTTGGAAACAAAAACAAGTCCAAGCATAAAGGGCACAAACGGGGTTGTGGATTTTAAGTAACTTGGATTACAGAGCAGATGCAGAGTTAAATGTTTTTTGACTAAAGGACTTTGCCAGGTTTCCTTTATAGATGCCCTACAAAGGTCTTTAATGCTATAAATTCTGAACTGTCCCAGGATGTGGGGTTTCATTTGCTGCAGTTCTTTCCTTCTTCCTCCAGTGTCTCTCTCTGTGTTTTCCTGCACTCAGGCTCACTGTTCCTTTTAGAAGACTTATTTGTGGGGCAATAGATACAATGCATGCACAAACATTTGAAATTGTGCAGTTTTGAGGGATGGGACAGAAAGAACTAGTCTTGAATATGGAATTTCTGTCAGCACTGTGCTTCCTTACCCTTAGAGAGAGTGTCCTGAGAAGCTGCTGGAAAATATTCATAAATATTTTCAAAATATTAATGCTTCAGAAGTATGGGTTCAGGAATTTAATACAATATTTTGTTTCTTAGGGTACAGGCATCCTTCTCCTACCACTGTAGCAAGGACAGTGAGGATTTTGCACACACTCCTCGCTCTGGTTAACAAACACAGGAACTGTGACAAGTTCGAGGTGAACACCCAGAGCGTGGCTTACCTGGCAGGTAAAATGAACCAGACCTCCTTTGGAATCTGTGCTGATGGAAAAGGGAGGGGATTATTTGGGAATTCCTTCAGGTTTAGGCTGTTAAAATTGTACCAGCATAAAGGAAACTTGTAACTGGAGGTGGACAGGAGTGTGGGCAGGGTGGGTTCATCAGGGAAAGCTTTTTGGGGACTGAGGGCTTTGCCAGCACAGCACCTGCTCTGCAGCTTTGGAAATCCTTCAGGGAGGCTGAAGGTTTCTTGGTGTAAATACTGAAGGGTGTATCTTAGAGCATTCAAATTTCTAGTGGTCTAGAAATAGAAATGGTGACATGAGGGGACCAATGTGTAAATCTTGTCATTGTAACTGTGTGGGGAGTATAATTCTTTTTAAATGACCTGCTTTTAATCTGTACATTTCGTAAGGTGTAAACACAGCTCAATGGTCTTTGAGCTCAGTAAGAACTGTAAATTGATGGAATATTTTGTATTGTTCACTGCATTTCCAGCTCTGCTGACGGTGTCTGAGGAGGTTCGGAGCCGCTGCAGCCTGAAGCACAGGAAGTCTCTCTTGTTGACAGATGTGTCAATGGAAAATGTTCCTATGGATACGTATCCCATACATCACAGTGACACTAGCTATAGGTTGGTTGTCTGGCTTCTAGATAAGTTATCCAAATGGCAATATCTGTTTGCTTTAGGAAGTGACCTAGAGATAACCTGTGGTATATTGAGGGCTGAACCCCCACTGACAGCACCGAGTTCCTGGACTGTGACTGGTTCCTGACCAATTTGCTGCTCCTACTGGGATCAGGAGTCAAAGATAAATTTGGGCCTGGAATTTTTACAGATTTAATTTTCAGATCCATGAAACTATTTCAGAGTTTAACAGCTCTGGAGGCTGTTACACTTTTTGCTGGCATCTTTCTACAAACCTGATTTAATCTTATTTAATTTTAATTTTCGAAGAAAGTTATTTCTTATTTTCTTATTAATTATTTTCTTATTAATTTTAGAAGAAATTTTTGTCTGTGCTTTTAAGAGCTCCAAGGCATGTACTTGTCTGTGCCACTGGAAAACCCTGACACCTTGTTACAGCCTGTCTGTGTGCAGCCAGAGACATCAGCCAAGGAATCAACCTGGAAGTGCCATGGAGAGCCTGTGTCTCTCGACAGGGAGCACTTTGCTCAGGGTCTCTATTTTTAGCATTGAGTATAGAGTAGCTGATTACTAAATATGTTGCATCTTGCCCCATAGGCTGATGTGCTTGTGTTCTTTTCATTATTTTTTATCTCCTCAGCATTACATTCACGTCAGATTGTTTGGTTTCACTAGCTCAGACATTTTTGCAAGCAAAGTAATTACTGTGTCTTAATATGTGTTTAGGGGGAATTAACTTGGTAGGAAAGATGGGTTTAATAAAGGATAGTTTGGCTACTTGAAAAACTAAGACCTAAATGTGCAGAGTGTTAAAGATTTTCTTGATTTGATGTCTTTGCACTTGCAGGACACTAAAGGAGAACCAGCCCTGGTCATCCCCCAAGGGGTCAGACAGACACCTGGCTGCCAACTACCCAACCGTGGGACAGATCAGCCCTCGCACCCGGAAATCCATGAGCTTGGACATGGGGCAGCCTTCACAGGCCAACACTAAAAAGCTTCTAGGTTATTTAAGATAACTAAGTTACTGATTTTTCTACAGAATACCCTGGGAAGCACTACTGGAGAAAAATTATTCTCTCATGTTGGTTCTGACTTTAAGGGCTTAGTCCTGATTCAGAGGAATATGTGCAGTTTCTGCAAAATACGAATTGCAGGACACTGGACAGTTAAAGAGGACTCAGTTCTTTTGGTCATGAAGGGGGGGAGCAAGAGTGACACTCAAAATGTGCATGTGAAGTGGAAAAGGGAGAAAAGGAAGAAAAAAATATATTCCAGACACTAAAGATTCCTTGTGCCAATTTTCTGCTACCAGCCCTATCCAGCAAACCCAAGAAGTGAATACTTAGCTTAGCTACTCTACTGAATGCTCTGGTTTGTGCTAGAGATGGTTCCAGAACACTGGAGATGGTTTATAAGCAATCTGATTTGTGTTCATGACTTCTCAGGGCGTCATGTTTACAAACCAAGTCTTTTCTCAGAGGAACAAGCTGAGTTGCTTGGCAGAGCTTGTGGGAGCCCTTTGGCCTTACACGGGTGGCAGAAGAGGGGCATTTCCTTCATTGCAGCCCTGTTACTGCTTCCTTTTCAGTAACCACGTTGTGGCATGTGTGGTGTGGTGCCCAGGGGTCCATGGCATGCCCACCTGACTAACTGCATGTTCTCCTCATGTGTGTTGTGAAGCACTTTGGAAACTGTGATGGAGAGCGGCATGGTGTGACCGTCCTGTCTGTCCCATCCCCGAGAACGGGAGAATGGCCCCAGATTCCTGGCAGTACACGGTAGAGAGGGGAGTAGCTTGGCCAGAAAAATCAAAGAAAGAGTTAGAAGATGGATTTAGGTTTAATGTTTTTAATTGCCTGATAAATTGTTTTTAGGTACAAGGAAAAGTTTTGACCATTTGATATCGGACACAAAGGCTCCTAAAAGGCAAGACATGGAATCTGGAATCACAACGCCTCCCAAAATGAGGAGAGTAGCCGAAAATGATTATGAAATGGGTGAGAAACAGGACTAACATTTTAAGAATAATAGTAATTATAAACACTTTGTATATCCATACAAAGGATTATTTCTAAATTGAGTGTTTATTTAACCAAGGTTATCCAAGGTAAGCACCTTTCTTAGCAGTGCTTCTGCAGGGTGCAGCCTTCATATCACTGGCAGCTGAGGCTGGAATTGGAGCTGCTTAGTTTACACGTGCAGAATCAGGGGCAGCTCCAAAGTCCTGCATGTAGGAGAGCAAGGAAATAAACAACATTTGTCTTGTTATGAGTTAATAAGCCCCAGCTGCAGATTCCTGCAGGAGATGGAATGTGACCTGATGCCTGGAATGCCTCTCTTCATCTTCTCCCCCATCTGCTTCCTGTGCCCCCACCCCCAATTGCAATGCAAGACCAGGGTTCTTCTCTTGTATCTGCCTGACCCCGAATTTGGTACTTACACCCCTGGGCCTGTATTTCACTGACAAGGAAATTGGGGTTTCTGTTTGCCATCTGATACCACATCCCATGTACTGGTCCAGTGCTGCTCTATTCCAGCACACTCGTTGCTTTCACCTCGCTGAAGAGGCTGGTGAACTCTGAGGTTTGCACCTGACTGAGTCTGTTGTGCAGGAGCTGATCCTGTCTTGCTTTGGGTTTATTTTGCTCTTCTTTATCTGGCAGAAACCCAGAGAATATCACCCCAGCAACACCCACATCTCCGGAAAGTTTCTGTTTCCGAGTCCAACGTCCTCCTGGATGAAGAAGTTCTGACTGACCCAAAAATTCAAGCTCTGCTGCTTACAGTTCTTGTAAGCTTTCTTCTGTGTATTGTCGGCTATTTTCTGATGTCCTTCCAGCTCCCAGCGAAGCAAACATGTTCCTTGGAGTGTTTCCTTTTATATAATAAAAGATTATTAATATATTGTAGTTTAAAAGAAATGAAAATTGTTGGAATCCCAGCATAATTCAGTTTAAAAGTCATTAAATAGTAATGTGGTACAGTCTGATAGACCTTCCCTCAGCTGTACCAGTGCAGTTCCCAGCTCACAGACAATTCAGAAAGACTCAGTTGGACACTTGTGTCCAAACCCAACTAGACGAATTTATTGCCAAAATAGAGGCTGTTACCAACTGGTTTTGTTGTTTCCTGGTACAGACATAAGTGAATCTTTTGTAGTGCTGCTTTCTGCTAGTCAGAGTGCCAGGCCCTGACCTGCAGCAGTGCTGTGGGTGCCCAGGTGAGTGATGGGTGCTCTCCCCGTGCAGGCCACGCTGGTGAAATACACTACGGACGAGTTCGACCAGCGCATCCTCTACGAGTACTTGGCAGAAGCCAGTGTTGTCTTCCCAAAGGTCTTTCCTGTTGTGTAAGTACCTAAAGTTCTGTTGGAATAACTCTGTACCTGGCCCTTCCTCTAAAGGTCTCTGGCCCAGGACAGGCACCTACAAGGCCCTTGCTCACGGGTGGGTTACGAGCTGCAGGCTGTCCATGGCTGGTTGGGTTTAATTTGTCTCCCAGGTGTGTTTCAAAATCGATTTAAAGCCTTCTGCAGGTACTCTGGGTGTATTTCTTTAGTTATCTGCTGTAGTTTTGCTGGAGCAAATGTGTGTAAAGGGAGCCTAACTGTCAGAAATTAAGGTGAGCAGATGAGCACCATTTAAAGGGATGCTGCCTTGTCCTGGCTGTATAAAGTCATGGTCAGAGCCCACCCACGTTCTGTGAGTTACTGCAACCACGACTGGCAGCAACTGGCATTTGCCTTCAAACCCCCAGCGTGCCCGAGACCTGCAGGGGAGCTCAGTGGGACAGAGGTTTAAAGAGCTGCTTTGGAACTGTGGCTCTGACAGGAATACAAATCCAGAGATGAGTTTTCACTTCAAAATAATTAAAATATTTGCAATTTAAAGTGCTGGGAAAAGGCTTTAGTGGGTTATAAGGTTATATTGAAAGGGCTGCCCATCATTAGAGTCCTCATGGAACACTGGGAATTGTGTTCTGGAATCACTGAGGGTGTAAAAAGCCCACCAGAACTGCTGGTTACTAAAGTCAGTTTGGAACTGCAGATTTATTTTATTTAATGACCAAAAAATAAGCCACTTCTCTTTTCTTCAGGCATAATTTATTGGACTCCAAGATCAATACCCTTTTATCGCTGTGCCAGGATCCAAACTTGTTGAATCCAATCCATGGGATTGTGCAGAGTGTTGTCTACCATGAGGAGTCTCCACCCCAGTACCAAACATCTTACCTACAGAGTAAAAATTTTCCCCTTTTTTTCAAAACTGCTGTATTTTGAGTTAGATTTACTACTGAAAATGTTTCCAAATTGCAGCCCTCCTGGACTAGCCAGTCAGGCTGCTGTGGCACCTCTCCAGCTTCAGGTATCCGAAGAATAATAAGAGTTTTCAGATTAAAAATAATCCTGACATGAATATTAGAACTGCTGCAGTTGTGCACCAAATATTAAAAGTATTTCACTATCTGTGTGAGTAAAAGTTGTTGAACCTCAGGATTCTGCTTCCTCCAAGCAACTTAAAGAAACACAGAATGTGAATGGTGGTGACAGATGATGAACTTTGTTATCCTCATTAATTGGGGGTTGATTTAAGTACGGATAAATTCCTTAGTGTAATGTTTGGTTTTCAGGGCCCAAGCTCACTTGAACTGTGACACTTAAAACCTAAACAAGTTTTTATGATCCTTAGTCAAAAACTTTCCAGAAAGATCTGTAAGAAGCAGGTGACAGTTGAGGAAAAACTTAAATGCTGACACAATTTTGGAACTGAGATGTGGAATCACATGGTCAATTCACCCTTTAAAATGAGGAGCACCCTCTGGTCATTGTGTGTCAGTGAGAGCTGGGCTTTGAGGGTAATGTTGCATTTGCTGTTGCAGGTTTTGGATTCAATGGGCTGTGGAGGTTTGCTGGCCCCTTCTCCAAGGTAAGAGCTCTGTGTGCTCAGCAGTGTTTGGCCTTTCTGGTGCTGCAGGAAAGATGCACATAAACAACAAGGCACAGAATTGCTCTAAGCAAGCAGAAAGCTGTCAGACTCACTTCTTGGGCTAAAACCAGTTCTGAGCCTGCAGCAGGGGCTTTGATAGATAAACTACCAAAGTTGGGTAGAAGCAGTTAGGTGTGTAAATACACCTTTTCCTGCTCCCAGGGTCACTTTATTGCAAGTATCTTACAGTGTAAAGGGTTAATTTGCTAAGAAAGATGATTCCATAAGGTTAAATTCTGTGTTAGAGCAGAGCCAGTGGAGCTCTGCCCCTGTGCCCAGCCATCCCAGGGAGCAGTGGCTGAGCAGGGAAGGGGCCCAGGACCAGAGCTTCCAGGGCAGTGTCAGGTGGCTCTGCAGCTCAGAAGGGGGAAACAGCCCCCCTTCCTGCCCCTGGGCTCCCACACACTGAAGTTACACCTGCAAGTGGTCTTTAATGTGCACATTTAGATTGGTCTGCAAAAGACCACAAATCATTTTTTACAGATACATCACATGCTTTTTAAAATTTCCAGGCAAACCAGTGGGATTTCAGCTCACACTGACAGGAAAGTATAAAGAAAAGAACAACCTTTTTTTTTCCCCACCCATCTCCCACAGCAAAACCAAATCCCAGACTATGCTGAGCTCATAGTGAAGTTCCTTGATGCCTTGATTGACACGTATTTGCCTGGAATTGATGAGGAAGCCAGTGAGGAATCTCTCCTGACCCCCACGTCTCCGTATCCGCCGGCGGTGCAGAGCCAGCTCAGCATCACTGCAAACCTCAACCTCTCCAACTCCATGACCTCACTTGCCACTTCCCAGCACTCCCCAGGTCAGTGGCTGCTCTGGTACCACCTGGGTGAGGGAAGTGTGGGAATTTCAGGGTTGGGAGCCAGACACTCTGTTGGCTCTTTGGGTGTGTTTGTGCACCAAACATCGGCACCTTCCAGAGCGACGTGAATATTAAACTGTTCCTGAGCTCTTACCCCAGCTCAGATGCTGGATTTTATCCAGCACAAAAGCTGTCTCCCATGAAGGGAAGAGCATTAAGGGCACCAGAACAGACAGCAGCTCCATCTTCATGTGGAACATGTGCAGCAGTGAGGGTTTGAAAAGGAATAAATATAAACATGTAATCATGCAATTTGCAAGGACAAAATGCTGATCTGGGCACTGCAAGGTGGCACATGCTGGGAAAAGTAATCCCAAAGTGTGCCATGCAGAGTGTGCCTGGGCTGACAAAGCTCCAGCTGACTGTGATCCAAGGGCAGTGCCCACACAGCAGCAAAGGATTTGGGCTCTGCCTCCAAGGAGAAAAGGAGTTCATGTGGATACATGAGGAAGGGTCAGCTCAGAATGCTGGATTGCCAGAAATATGCTGATGGCAAAGTGAAAGTGTGCAGGAAAAGAACAGTCATCCAAGGCAGTAAATGGATAAAAACACTCAACTCCTGGCAAGGGGAGAAGGGAATTGCAGGGGAATGCAGAGGTAAATTTTAACAGTAAAGGTGTGCAGGGTGTACACCAGTGAAGAGTGAAAATCACTCAGTATAGCAGCATAAGGTAGAAGAAATTAAATATAGGAAGAAGATGGAATTTATGTCAAAGAAATCTGCATGAAGAGTCTTCCTGAAGTGAATTTGGAGGAGGTGTTCTTATACTGAGGAAATCTTTTCTTAGTCATAAAAATTACACTGTGGGATATTTCTTAAGGGATGATTTAGCTGTTGCAGTTCTAAATACACACTTCAACCAACTTTCTATTTCTGCTTCATTTCTAAGCCTAATGGAAGGCCAAAAAGCCCTTGGATTAAGGTGTTTTGGGTTTCTTCACTCTTGCTCTCTGGTTTCTGCTCCTTGCACTGAGCCCTGCTGGGCTGGGCTTGGCTCTGTGCAGGAATCTGCCCTTCCAGGGGCTCCCCTGGCTCTGGACACTGGGATGGTTTGTGTTCAGGGTGCAGAGGTGCAGCAGGGGGAGGACAGGGCTCTGTTTGAATGATTTGGGAATGGGGATTTCTTTGGGAACAGACCTTGCTATCAGTGTGGAATAAGGACATTCTGGGCAGCATCTTTCCATTTAGGACATCAGTGGCAGCCCCAGGAGTTCGTTTCCAAGGGTCAGGTGATGGTGCAGGATTGGGCTCTCTGTGAGGGAAAGAAGCATTTTGCTCTGTAAATGTCCTCCTTCCTTCTGCCCCACTTTCTGTTCCCTATCCCTTTGCAAGCTGAGAGGAAGGAATTAATCCAGCCTGTCAGATGATCCTTCCAAGTGCTCTGCAAACAGATGGCTTTTGTCAAAGGCTGGTTAAGAGTCTCCACAAAGAGAACTGAGAACTAGGGAACTCGTTCAGGTTAATAGTAAGTCTGAAATGACACACTGATGACACACACAGTGCACTGTTTGCTTGGCAATTAAATGTAAAACACCAGTGTGAAAGCAGCACCGAGTTCCCTCATCCACTGAGTCAAAGAAACAGTTTCAGCCAAGTGAGTTTTTAATTATGGTTACAAATATATTAAGTTGCAAGTACATGAAAAATGCATCTTACATCTGGAAACAACCAGGCAAGGTCACTGTTTATAAATGTTTTGTCTGTCACCATCTCTGCTCCTTTCCCTCCCCTTCCCCGTCTCATGGACATTATTCACTTACGTTTATTTCTTTCATTCTGTGTCTGTGAAGCTTCTCTGCCTTGCTCTAAGTCTGCAGTTTTCATGCAGCTGCCTCATCCAGGTACTCTCTTCTTTCATCATATTTGCACGAAATGCTGCTTGAGCTGTGTGAGGGCCGGGCTGTGGCATGAGGAGCAGTTACTGACACGGGAATGGCTTCAGCGAGCGCTAAACGGGGGCCTTTCCTGGGGGATGCCAAAGTATCTGAAGGTAGAGCAGACAAAGAGCCGGTCACGGCCTCCAGAATAAATCTGCCAGCAGAGAGGTGGATGCTTGGTATGGAAATCACTGTGCTGCACGTGTGAAGCTCCACTGAAGCACTCTTTGGTGTGAGCTCTGTAGATTTACCAGGAGTCAGCTCTAACCTCAGTGACTCACCAGCAGACACGAGTTCTCTGGGCTGAACTGCAGCAGGCAGAGGTGCAGTGGATCAGGAGCTCCACACCACTGCATTTCTGCTTTGTATGGAGAAGTAAGAGGGGTTTTGCTCACACTGTGGGTTGTTCCTGTCCTCAGCGTAGTTTGGGTTTGTGCTGCTGCCCACACAAGGGGAGGAAGGTGCAGCCTGCAGCAGCCTCTGCTGGAGCCCTCACATTGTCTCTGTGCCAAGTGTGGAGGGTGTTCTTTGTTCTCATTAATGCCACTGACAATCACTTTCCTGTATGTAATTGTGGAGATGTCACAGTAACAGGATTTTGTTCTAACTTTTGTGTTCGCTGTCAGACATCCTAATTTTTGCTGCTGATTGTACTTGTAGCCTCTTGCCTAAAACCACCCGTCCTGCTTCTCATTCCTGTGCTGCACCTGCCGTGGGTGTGAGGGTGTCAAACACTCATCAGACAGTCACACCGTGACAGCTACTAAGCCACTGCTGCAGGGCTGATTAACTCACAGCAGAGGCAGCAGAGAGAGGAACAGTTGATTGGGATCATGTCTGCACTAAACACAGCTCTTGGCTGCTGGGGCTTCGAGTGCCGGTGCCCGAAGCTCAGTGACGGCTCTCACGGCAGGTTTGGGGCGTTGTCAGCAGTTCATTTTGGAAGTTTGTTTGATGTGAGACTTTTAGCAAAACACAATAGTTATCTTGTCCTGCAGAGAACATCTGAAGCTTCTCAGAAAGGTGTAAATATGTAAGTTGTGCCCTCTGAAAGGGCACAAACCTTGGCCTGTCCCCCACAAGCCTCTTCCTGCCACTGGTGGGGCTGAAGTTGGGCAATAGCAGTTCTTGTGGGGAGTCCCAGTCTGAGCTGCTCTGTGCCTGTTTCCTGTTAATACCCTCCGTAGAAAACTGTTTCTTTACTTGTTAAAAGTCAATTTGATGGTTGGATTCGATGATCTTAAAGGTCTTTTCCAACCTTAACGATTCTGTGTCTATGAATTGTTTTTACTGACATTTTGCTGGGGTTTGAATCATTACAGTTGGTGTCTGCACTTGACACTCAGCTGTTCAGGTGAACCTCTGCATGGGTTCTGTTCCTGCTGAGTGCAGCACGAGCCAGCTGAGCCCTTCACCCTGCTGGCCATGAGACAGAGTCCTCTAAACCCTGATCTGTACCTTAGGTGCTTCTGCTGAGCTTCTTCGTGAGCCAGGATTCAGTGTTGAGGGGAAGGGTGGGTACCTGAATACACAGATCTTCTCTGGTAGCAAGGATCAGCCTCTGCCACTGCAGCGGAATCCTGTGGGTTCAGAAATGAACCTTCCTCTGCCTGCTGTGCCCCTGTTCCACATCAGCCATTGATTTTTGGCTGGAGGAAGCCCGTAGGTTTGACAGGGTCGGCCGTTCCTCCTGGAGAATGCAAAGGCAAGACTGGAGTGCCACTCACTGGCTCAGTGTTGTCCCAGCACGCCTGTCCCCCAGGCTGCCCGCGGGGGCAGAGCGGTGCCTTCGCTGCTCTGCCTCGTCCTCCTGCCCTCACCGAACCAGACTTTGGTTTTCGTCAGACACACAGGATTTCTTGCTTTCCCTCTCCCTCTGCCGCCCCAAGGGCTGCAGGCAGGCAGGGAGGGAGCGAGGGAGGGAGCGGCTCTGCAGCCTGACCTGCCCGTGGGGACTCAGCGCGGGCTTCGTGTTTCCGCAGGGATCGACAAGGAGAACGTGGAGCTCTCGCCCAGCGCCGGCCACGCCAACAGCGGGAGGATGCGCCACGGCTCCGCCAGCCAAGTGCAGAAGCAGCGAAGCGCCGGCAGCTTCAAGCGTCACAGCATCAAAAAGATCGTGTGATTGTTGCTTTTTAATTTTATTTTCTATCTCTGGACCCGACTGACACGCCGGCCCCTCGCGGAGGGCCCCGCGCCGGGTGTGATGCTGCACTTGATTTGTACAGTTCCCATCCCGTCGGCCGCGTCGCCAGATGATCAACTCCTGACCCATTGCCTGAGTTAACGCCTTCATCCCTCCCTTCTCTTTGGTTTGAGTGTTCCAGAGCCGCGCGTGGATCCCGAGGGACGGCGGAGCCGGGGGAGGTCTGGAGTGCTGTGACGCTGCAGAGCCGCGTCTGTCCGAACCCAAAGCCATTTCCCAAAACAGCCCCGCTGTGCACCTGCTCTGGCCTCGGGTGTTCCTGCTCTAAAGGGAAGTGTTGATCCTTAACCCTCTTTGCACACCTCAAGGTAGTGGCTTCCTGAGCCGGGGAAGTTTCTCTAATCCTGGTTTTAATCCAAATGTGTAAGATTTTAGCTGTGGACTTTTTTTTACCATGCTGAAAAGAAACTCACAATAGCCACAGTACAATGAGCTTAACAGAAGTGGTGGATTAGGTTAAATTTCAGGTAATTAGCAATAAATGGGAGAGGAAAAGGAGGCTGCAGGAGTCCCTCATTCCCCAGATTAAGCTTCACACACTTGGACTGTACATGGACCAGACTGGACAAACTGGCTTTTTTCTCCAACCTTTTTTTTTCTGTACTTTACTGCCCTGGGGAAGGTGGAACAGGGGGAAACCCCCAGGAACTGCCCTGGGCTGTGGTTGTAGCACTGCGGGAAGTTTGTCGCCTCTTCCTTCCATTTAACACGTGCTTGAGCGCTTTAGTTCTGCCCTTCCCACAGAGCTCCTGGCACAGCAGCCAGTGGGGATGGAGGAGCAGCGGGGTGGATTCACTCCTGGCTCTGGGGGATGGGGTGTGGCAAAGCTGCCCCTGTGCTGCCCAGGCAGGGACAGCAACAGCCACGTCTGCTCAAGGTACACGACTGTAAATGAACTGACACTGCCGGGGGGGTCCCAGGGCTGCCCCTCTGCCCCGGGACCCCCGTGGCGGGTTCGGGTCCTGCAGGGGTTCCGAGAACTGAAGGTGCTGTCAGTGGTCACTGCCAGGGCTCCGGTGACAGCGCTGGGGACGGTGACAGCACTGGGGATGTGCTGCTGTGCTGCTGGGGGAGCTGGGGCAGGGTGTCCCTGGGGGCTCACACAGCTCCTGCTCAGGAACAATTCTGCTTCCCAGTTTCACGAAATCCCTGTGCTGTGGTAGGAATAACAATCCTTTGGTGGCTTTAAAGGAAAAAAAAACTATCCACTAGGTAAAAGCCAATCCTCCAGTGCAATCATTAATGGCTTTCAGTAAATCAAACTCCACAGCTAAATTACTAGAGAATGGTACAATTAAGGGTTCTGATTTTATTGCTATAGCACACAATTCCCATGTATCCACACCATAACAATGTAACATTTATGTAAATAAAAGTACCTTTATTGTATTGATTCATAAAATAACAATTTCTTTAATTTGTTTACAGTCCTGGAAAAGCTATGAACACAAACTTCATATGCAAATAGTTTGTTTGCCAAAACAAGAGGAGAATTTAGGATTAGCAGTCTTGGAATAAACACATTAGAAAAGTGAAATGGTGCAATGAACCCAATCCCTTCAGTGGGGCGGTGCAGGTGCTGCAGCAGGAACGTGGTCACTGGGGACACGGAGCGGGGTGTGAGCGGGGCCTGAGGCTGAGCCTTGGGGTCCCCAAGGTAGAAACTGTTGTCATCTCACACCTCAGGTTGTGAGGAGCCACCCCTGGTGTCACTGTGGTTTGCACGGGGTTGTACCCAGTGGAGCTGGTTCCAGCCCTTCCCGTTTTGTGAAGACAAGGAATTGCAGAAGCCTGAGGATTTGTAGGTAGGAGGAAAACAAGAATCTCTTGTAAAGGTGATTTGCTGTTTTCAGTTGTTTCTCCTACGAGCAGGTTTCCTGTAAAGAGGAATAGGAATTGCAGAGGAACTGCCCAGCCGGTTTTGCTTGGGCAGAGAGGAAGCCCTTCACTGTTCTGCACTGCCCACTTCAGAAGTGTCCCTCCTTCAGAACTGCTGCGTTCTCTGCAGCACAGAGGGGACAGTGAGGAAAATCACCTTCCCTGGGGAACTGCTCCAAGCTCTCAGTCCCAGCTAAAAATCTGGTCTCTTCATGAAGTCAGTGAACAAAATCTAATTTCCTCTTTCCTGGAAGGAGGGAGTTTTTGGAGGTTCCCCTGTGTGAGAGGTTCAGTGAGAGGGTCTGGACTCTGGCTGAGCAGGGGTGTCAGGCTCCTGTGTCAGGTAGTGGGGGTGGAATTGGGGTGTAAGGACAGCTGATGGCCAAGGTTTAATTTGGGATCATGTGTGCCCTGATATGCAGGAACGTTGTCTTGTACTGGTTGTTGGGAAGCTCGTGCTTGGCTCACAGGGAAGCACAGCCTCTGTGTAATGATTAAACTCCAATCAGTAATTAGTTGTTGAGTGCCTTACTGTCTCTCCATTGCTCTCCTGCTCCCTCCAGCAGCCACTGCTGGGACTTTGTCTCTTTTTCTTTCTCACATCCTCCTTCCTGTGTTCTTTCCCTGTTTGAGCACTCTCCCTCCTGCCCCGTTCCAGCCCGGGCTGCTCCCCGTGCTGCTCGGGCCGTGCCGGTGACACTGTGGCTCTGAGCCCTGTGGCTCGGAGCTCGGCCGGGTCCCCACGTGGCGCCGGCAGCGGCTGCAGCTCCACTCCCTGCTGCAGGGCTGGAGCGGCAGCCCCGGAGTCCCCAGGCTTTGACACGGAAACTTTAGATTCAGAAAAATCCCAACAGGAACACGTGGACCACGTAACACCCTCGCGGGGATCGTGTGTCACCCCCTGGCTCAGAGCCCGTTCCCCACCCCACACTGACCACAGCTCAGTACTGTAAAGACAATTAACATTCTGTTTGTGTTGATATTTTCCCTGACTTAAAGATAACTCAGTAGTATTTGAATAGTGCATAACCTACCTGTAATGATGCCGATGTTTCTGCTTTACCGTGCATGAGGTTCCCCAGACAGGGAACATTTCACTAAGTCTCGTGGCCGAGCCCCTGGCCCTGCCAGGCCTCGCTCCGACCCGGGTTGTAGGTTTTAGGGCTTCTTCTGTTTCATTCTAAGGTTAATTTCTATCAATGTCATGAAGCACGTCCTACTGTTATGCAACAAACCACAGACAGTCACTCGGAGTGTTGGTCCCACCTTTTTTTTTTATGCAGTATATTCACCTGTAAATAATTTTTGTGTAAAATTTGACAGAAAAGTATATTTACTACACTGTAAATACATGTGACAATATATTGTATTATTTTGCTTTTTTTGTAAAGCAGTTAGTTGCTGTATATGTATAACATATAAATTTGATTATTCTAGTGTTAGTAACTGTTAACTCCTCCCTGTCGTTCAAAGCAGCAGCTGTGTCCGACACACTCCCCCTGGGTGTGCTCTCACTGCTCCCAGTGCTGTCCTTGCTGCCCCAGCGCTGCCGTGGGAGCCCGGGGAGCTGTAGGTCAGAATGGTGGAAACCCGGTCTCAGATAATTATTGTTCACCCCACTCTCCCCTCATGTATGTACTTTCCCTTTTTTTTGAAGTAAAATGTAAATTGAACCTGCTCCCAGTTGTTTGAAGGTCATTCCCGGGGGCTGTGGGGTGAAGGTGGTGGACGTTGACATCCCTGCTCTGTTGGGACAGTGAGTTTGGGTGGGTTCTTTGGGGCTGAACCAAGGGATCCAGCCCAGTCCCAGACCCAAAACCCCACTTTTTCTGGGGAAAATTAGAACCAAGTTGAAATCCAGTGTCTGGGGTTTGTCTTCCCAGACTGGTGCTGCTCTGGGTGTGGGAACCTGCACAGACCTAAGTAATGGCAAACCCAATTGCCTGTGGTGACTGAGGACAGAATAAAGCCCGTTGTCATGAATTTCATGTCACTTCAATAAGATTATCATAACTGAATAATAAATCAGAATACTTCTTTTTAAAATGTAAATTTAATATTGTAATAAAACAGCTGCTTGGTCTTTAAAGAACAATTCAGTATAATTTGTCTATTTGAGCTTTTCTAGCTTAGAAGCTTGAGGTTTCAGCTGTCAGGCAACTTCTATGACAAATGATTAATCACACCTATTTTTCTTTTAGGGGGATACATTACTTTCCCATTAAAAATGTATAAGTACTTATGTTCTGGCTTTGTGAATCGTAAAAAGATGTAAAGACACATTAAAGTGTGACTGCATTGACTTCTTCTGAGACATCTTATTGTTCCTGCACAGTGAGTGGACAGACCTGCAGACCCCTGGCCAGGTGATTCCTGCCGTGCTCCGGGTGCCAGCTGGGGCTGCACGAGTGGAAGAGCAGCAGTTTGGGAACTGTTCTGTTTCAGGAGCACATTTTCTTCCCTTTAGAAGAAATTTTCATTAGTCCTAAGCTGGAGCAGCCATGGCCTTTCCCTCTGCTGGAGTTAGGATTTCCAGGTATGAATCCTCTGTGCCTTGGAACAGGGGCTCCAGTTGACTGCTCCTCTGTTTAACAAGCTCTCAAATGAAAATCACTCCCAGGGTTGTGTGGGTGGAGAGTGTAGAATAACATCTCCCATGATGTGACTTGTTCAAACAGGTATGGGTTTGTTCTTCAAAGGAGTCGTGAAAGAACCTCTGACGACGGCATCTTTCGGGATATTCAAATGACAGCACTATAAATAGCCAGGAGTAACTACATGCTCAAGAAAATCCCACTGAACTATTAAATGGTATTTTAATTTTTTTTCTCATAGCATACTGTCCTTCAGAGAAACTAGAAATATCTGTTCTGCTGCTTCCATCCCCAGCCAGGGACTGGGAGAGCGAGGTCTGCCCGGGAGAGCCGGGTGTGCAGAGGACACGGCCCATGCACTGAAGAACTGCTGGTCCAGCCCCCTCCTCCTCCTCCTTGGGCTGTGAGGACACAGGTAAATGAAATGGCCAGGTCCAGAAGAGGTAGGTCAGGGACAGACCTGACTGGGAGCAAGTTTTCCAAGCTCTAGTTACCAACTCTGCTTCCTGAGGCTCCCTGTTCAAGGTGTAAGATGCCAGGCAGGGGGGCAGTGGGTGCCTCTGTCTCACCTGCTCTTGGCTCCATTCCCTTAACTTAGAATCATAGAATTAACTGGATTGGAAGAGATCTCCGAGATCATCAAGTCCAACGCTTGATCCAACCCCACTGTGATTACTGGATCATGGCACATCAGCCATGGGTTTTTCCCCTTCTTGGGGATTCCCTTTCCCTGGTCTAAGTGCCCTCCCTACCCCTGGAGCTCACTGTGAGACAGCTGCTCTCGTTTCAGAGAGACCTGGGGTGCAGTTAGTGCAGCGTGAGGCGGGTGAAGGAGGAGGTTTCCAGCTCTCTGGGCACAGGGTGCAATGGGCAGTTCTGCTGGTGTGAGCAAGACCCACCCAAGGGGCCACGGACAGGCAGGACTGACCAGGGGCAGGGACGCACAGGACCAGGCTCTGCCAGAGAACAGGCTGGGTCAGAGCGAGGCAAAACATCAAAAACCGTCCCACAACACCAACACAGGGATCCACTGGGGTGGCTGAGGCAGCACCAAGGGAAGGAATTCCTGCCTTTGCCCAGTGCAGCAGGGATCACAGAGCAAAGGCTGCTCCACGCTGCTGGATCCTGCCAGCTGGTGGATCACTCACCTGAAGAGATGCCCCGGAACGGGGAGAAGGGGCCAACCCAGCACTGTGTGCGCCGTCCTTCCGAAGACTGCGCGGGATTGATGCTCCTCTGCTCTCCCTCCAGTTAGGCCTGTCCTTGTTTTTAACTCCTGGGCTCACACAGCTCCTGAAAGAGGGGGAAATGACTGCAGGGTTTGGTTTATTTACAAGCAGTGTGATTTGATCTTCACTGCACAGCAGATGTTTCTCTGTTCGCTGCGGTGAAGCTCACGGCCTCTGGCTGCTGTAAGAGCTCAGCCAGGCACTGCCACAGCACAGGACGTGGATCTGTCCCAGGAGCTTCACCATTTGTGGTCCCCGCGTGTGACACACACAGGCTGTGGTTGTGACCTTGGACAAATCTGAACATCTGTCCACCAGGCATCATAAACGCCCCAATTGCCCAACGGTAACAGCCAAGGATGGCTGTCAGTTGGGAATTCCTAACGGACAAACTGCTGAGATCCTCAGATTAGTGGCATTAAAAGGGCAAAGTCTCAGCACCGATGGATTTTTCCGCCTCGAGTGTGGCACAATCTGTAGTTTTTAAGAGAGTATTTATTATTAATTCCTGACTGCTCTAAACAAAAAGACTGAGGCGAATCAGAAACTTTTCAGAGAAAAATACTTGGACAAATCAGTGATTTAGGAAGGACAATCCCACTGAAACACAACTGTGATTTCTCCAAGTTACTCATTTACACTCCCACGTACCTGCTGCAGACACGTGTAAATAGACAACTGGCAGGTTTGTCCCCAGCCAGCCTGGGCAGTTCAATAAACCTCCTGTGTCCCACAGTGAGGGCATTTCCAGCATTACCTGGTGCAGAGCATGCTGCCCACAGCCAGGTGAGCTCCTGGGAACAGCAGGGCTCTGCAGGATGAGACTTGGGCACTGGAAACTGATTGGGGAATAATCTATCTAAATGGAAAGGAAGCTCAGGCTTCCAAGCTGACAGGAGGCTTGAAGTGTTTTCCTGCACTGTTGCAGCTCCCATTGGATGCCCCCAGCAATAGCTCTGGTTTACAACTCACTCTTGCTCTGCTGCTCCCTGTCCCTGCCCCAAGGCAGGCTTGCATGAGCCGCCTCTCCCTGGCCTATTTCTTCCCTCTGACTTTGCCACCGAGTTTCCAAAAGATACAAAGACCGCCTAAGTTGTTCCACGGGGAAATCCAGAGGCAGGTGTTCCCACAAAGCCAGGTGCAGGGACAAACCCAGAGCGGTTTCCAGCGGAGCGCAGGGCTGGGCACCGCAGGCGGCTCAGGGGGCTCGGGAGCCTCCAACAGCAACGCCAGGAGCCACCCCAGCTTTGGGGGGCGGCTGCGATCCCAACCTCGGGAACGATCCCAGCCCCGGGACCGATCCCTGCCCGGTGACCACAGGACCGATCCCGTCCGCGATCCCGATCCCTTCCCGGTGACCACAGGAGCGATCCCATCCCCAGGACCGATCCCATCCCCATCCCCGATCCCATCCCCGATCCCGATCCCATTCCCGATCCCGATCCCATCCCCGATCCCATCTCCAGGACTGATCCCATCCCCGATCCCGATCCCTTCCCGGTGACCACAGGACCGATCCCATCCCCAGGACCGATCCCATCCCCGATCCCGATCCCATTCCCGATCCCATCCCCGATCCCATTCCCGATCCCGATCCCTTCCCGCCCCCCCAGCGCCGCCGCTGCCGCTCCCTGCGGGCCGGGCGGGGCCGCGCGCGCGGGCGGCTCTCGCGGGACGCGGCGCTCTCGCGAGAGGGGCGGGGCGGGGCGGGGCGGCGGCGCTGCTGCATGTCCGAGCCGGCGGCCCGGCCGGGCGGCACGTGGGGCAGGGCCGGGACCGGGACAGCGACAGCGACACCCGGACAGCGACAGCGACAGCCGTGAGCACCGCACCGAGCACCGCACCGACCGCCCGTGAGTACCGCCCGTGAGTACCGCCCGGCAGC
>JAWWLV010000053.1:940367-976147 GCA_035041135.1 Platyrinchus mystaceus
CCGCCCGGCAGCACCGCCGCCGCGCCGCGCGTCCTGAGGGGCTGCGGGCCCTCACGGCGGAGCGGCCGCGCCGCGCTCCCCCCGCCGGTGCCGCTCTGCCCCTCCCGGGCCCCGCGGCGGGAGCGGCCCCGCACGGCCCAAGGTCAGCGCCGCGGGGCCCGCCGGGCCCCGGCCCGGTGGGGCCCGGGGGTGCCGGGCGGGCCGTGCCGCGGGCTGTGCCGGTGCCCGGGGTGCTCCAGCCCGGCGGGTCCCGGCGCTGTGCGGGGCAGGGTGCGGGGGCCGAGCGGCGCTGCCGAGCCCGGCCGTGGTTTGTGTGTTTGCCCGGCTGCCCGGGGAGGCCGGAGCTGACTCGGGCGGTGCAGGCTGAGGCACCCCGTGTTGTCTGCCGGGTGTCTGGTCCGGCGAGCCTCGCCTGTGTTATGGTAATGGCCGTAAAAACTGTTATTAGCAAACTTCTAATGCATTGCAGTGACTCCTTTTGTTTGTAAGCCAGCGTGGAACACGGTCAGGAGCAAGGGAATTAAATTGTGTTGCTACTGAGGAAGTGATGTTTGGAGAGCCTTGCTATCCTGGGAGAATCCTTGTTGTTTGACTTGTTTTGTTCTTTTATTTTTCCTTCTTCTCCTTCCTTGAAGTAAGCGAGATCTAAGTTACTCCTGTTCCAGAACTGGGCAACCTGCTCTGTGCTTGGCCACCTTCTGTATCACAGTAATCCGTAAAGCAGCAAGCACAGAAAAGACAGGCATCCTCTTCATGGGATTTATCCAGAATGGCAGGAAACGGCACCAAAAGCTGCGTCCGACCTCAGTCTGTGTAGGAAAGAAGTCAGGGCTGTGGAATGGCAGAGATGGGGCCTTTCTGTGCTGCCGGGCTGTGCTGTACCTGCCGAGCGTTACGTGGACTTTGTCTCAGGTGGAAGGAGCGGGTGGTTGCTGGGGAAGGTGTTGCCCCGATGTAACTCTGCTTTCCTCCGGTCGGCGTTGTGGCTGTGAATGATCTACCAGCGCAGCCCTGGGGGAGCACGTGGGGTGTGGGAGAGCAGCACAGCTCTGAGGGACCACGGCCCTTCCCTGGGAGCACCGGGACCAGAGCTGAGGGCGCAGCTGGGCCGAGCTCGCTCCTTGGCTGGGATCACTGTGTGACCCAGTTCAGGTCACTCAGCCTGCTCCTTCTTTAATGAACTGCCTGTGTAAAGGGTGAAGGACTGTCCAGGCATCTGCTGAGCTGCTGTGCCTGTCCTCCAGTAATGCCCGTGGAGCTGTGATTCTGGAAAGGGGCAGCACAGCTTCATTACGTGCATCTCATTCTCAGTTCACTGGTTTGCTGCACAGTGTGCTGGAGGAAATGACAACTTCTGAGTAAGTTAAAAAGGCTGAGAATCCTGTAGAGCTTGAGCTGTGCTTGAAGTGTGATAGAATTCACCTTCTAACTGTAGCACTCCCTGTCCTGGTCCCGCTCACTTGACAGTTCCTCAGCTTCTGCTTCAATGTTTCACTCTTGAAGCTCTTGAAGGACTTTTAAGAGCTCTCATGGGGTTTATGAAGGTCAGTCTCTCACCAGAGTCTTCTACAATAGGGTGTTTGCTCCCAGACATGAAAAGTGATATTAGGGCTGGAGGGTCTGTGTGGATGGCACTGCAGGAACCCAGTCCTTATGTGTGTTAGTAGCTGTTTCTTACCAGTGCTCTCCTTATTCACACCGGGTTTAGAAGCCTGTCTAGGAAACATATTCCTTTTTAGAGATCTCTAGACATGCTCTGAGATGCTAATACTGCAAATCATCAGCTGCCTGGAAAGCCTTGGCTTTAACCTAGACACCTCACAGTGCCTGAAGGGAGACAAGAGGAATTCTCCTGGCTGCCCAGGGTGTGAGGGGAGGGTACCTGCAGCTCAGCCCCACCACTGCACGGCAGTCCCCAGCTCCTGCAGGTTCCCTGGGGAGTTAACTGTGACAGGAGTTTGCTGGAGGATTGCAGCCAAAGCTCTCCGAGCCAGCAACAGTTGATTTATGATGTTGAGACTCTCATGTTCATTTTGAAAACATTGCAGGCTGGCTGTGGGGGGATTGCAGAGCAAGTGCACTTCTGCAGTAGCAGTTATCTGAAGAGCATAATGCTTTAAAAGCAACATACCCCACTTATCCGTGCTTCTCACCGTTCATGTGCACTTCACTGATGTGAAAAAATGATTTAAGGTATTTCTAGTGTCCAAGGAGACTGTAATAGGATCAAGGCTGATATCCCAGTTGCCCTTAGCAACATCTAGAACTAATAAAAAACATTAATTACAGCATTAATTACTTATAATTGTTTCATGTTTCAGATCTAATGATTAGCCTTTTTAAAATCCTGATTTCTAACTGCAGTGCTTCTGTGGAGCTCTTAATGCAAATAGCTGGTTAGACTTCATGAAGTGATGATTAACTTCAGGCAGCCATGCTCAGATACTCTGAAAAAGCTATTTTATTCAGCAGGTGTTTAATATTTCCTGGAAATTAAAGCTTTTGCATTTGTTTGTCATAGGGATTGCTAGAAGGGGACATATTTGCATGTCTCTCACTGCTTTTTCAAGTATTCTGTCTTCAGCTATTTTACTGTGGGTTTTTTGTTGTCCACCACGTGGATTCTGCTCAGCCTTGCTTTCCCTGCACTTTGTCAGCTGGAAGGTGACTCTCAGTTTATGGGCCCTGTACGTTACTGTTAGCAGAGCTGAATATTTCATAAAAGATCACTTAAAATCATTCCTGAGCAAAGGAATCCCTGCTGCAGACCTGCTTGCCTTTGACCTCTGCTGCCACCTGGCACTGAGGATGAGAAACCTGCCATGTGCTGGGGCTGATTTTTGACTCTGGGTATAAATAGCAGCAGTTAGCTCGTGATTTGCATGAGCCTCTGGTATTGGGGGCCTTAGCTTTGCATGGGGGTAAACCTGGGAATTGGGAACTGGAAGTGTCTGGGACAGGGATTGCAATGTGCATCCCCATAAATCTCAGGGCTGCAATCCTGTGGTTTCCCTTTCCTTAAAGAGGAGCGTCTTTTTGTTATGAACTTGGACTTGTGTTTGGTTTTCCTGTTGAAATGCAGGGGTAGGAAGAATTCTTTGGTGTTCATGGGTGCAGGGAAGGAATTAGCACATCCCTTCCCCAAAGTATTTCAAGTTGAATGGAGTGCTTGCTGCCTGTTAGAGAAGGTGGGCTCCCCTCTCTCCAGCTGGAATCCTTTTTTTCCATTCCTTGTGTTTCCTCCAGCTCCATGTGACTGTAGGAAGGTCATTTGATCTGTGTCTTGGCTTTGCTTTTTAAAAAGGGCTGCCAAAGCTGAGGAGAGGAGGCAGCTTGCAGTGCAGGGCAGGCTGTTCTGTGTGAGAGCTGTCCCTCGTGTGATCCAGGCAGGGGCTTGGGGATGCTGCTGTGGTCACAGGGAACGTGCCTCTCTCTCATTAGGTCTCCAGTCGCTCCTTGGAGCACTTGTTGATGCACACAAGTTTCCTCCCTGCTCGTTCAGTCTGAGTGTCTCCCAGCGAACCCTTTGCAATTCCCAGCGCAGACAAACACGGGCACATTCCTCACTGATGGTCGCTGTCCTTCCTCTCTGGGAAAGATTCAAACCTCTTCTGCAGCTTCTCGCCCAGCCCTGGCCACGAGGCTTCCAAGCAAACTCGGCCGTGTTTTGCTTCCCTGGGCGAGTCTGGTGCCGCGTTGTTTTGGGAAGCTGTTTGCAGGGCTCGCTGTGAGCAGGACTCGCTGCTGCCCCCACGGACCTGGAGACCTGTTTGGTCTGGGTGCTGCTCTCGGCTCGCTGTCTCCTGCAGCACTATCAGCGTGTTGTGATGTAAACCTCACCGTCCTGTCTCCTTGAAAATGCCAGTCTGTTTTTTGTCCCGTGTGCAGAGTATGTTGGAAGCCCTTGGTTAGTTTAGTCTCAGGTTTGTGGAAATTGATAGAGATGCCAGGCATTTGACTTGGATGGCTGCTTTGAAGTTTGAATTTATAAGCTGTGTGTGGAGTGGCCACTACACTGCGTTGCCCAGAGCAACACTGGCTTCTTTGGTGTAGAAGCAAACACAAAATGCTAAGTATTGAATATATTTTTTCTGAAATTCTGGAAAATAGTTAGTTATATTCTCCAACCTGTGTGACAACGCAGAAAGAATGAAAGATGATAATGTTTTTCCCAAGTCCAGATTTTTGTAATGTGTTGGTAGGTTATAAAGGTGGTAAGAGCTGCTTTGCCTGTACTGTGGGGGTAGTGGTGAAGTGGTGCAGAAGCCATTTCTGAAGTTTGCTGAAGTATCTGAGAGAGATCCTTCTGGGAAAACGGGAAAAAGCTCTTGTGCCTCCCTCTGCAGTAGAGGATTCACAGGGAGACACTACCTTGGGTGAGGAAACCATAAGTAATGAAACAACTGGAGCAGGGAGGTAATAAGGTAGAAAGTGCAGTATGGAGCTTGATAACCTGAAAGGGTTAATATTAATTGCAAACTGTTCATTATTGCAGAGCAGGAGGAGCACTCAGGGCCTTCCTTGGCTGACTCTGTGAGACAGAGTGTGGTGAGGGCTGCTGGGGGTCAGAGTTTGTCTCTGTGAACTTCTTGGTGATTTCCAAAACATCTATTAAAAAAACCCTACAGGTTGGCCTACGCTGATGCTTTTCTTGTAAACCTCTGCTTCTGAGTGTGTAAATAAATAGGAACTGTTCTGAGTCCTGTGTTGGCCTTAATGCTGCTGGAGCTTTGTGGGGTCAGGGTTTGGCTCCTGAGTTAGGAGAACACACAGAACCATCAGTGAATGTGGCAGGGGTTGTCCAGCTGTGAGGGGGCAGTGAGCTCTTGTAGGAACATCACTGCAGCTGACTACACTGAAGGCAGTTCTTATCTTGGAGATAAAAGGCAGCCTGGTGGTGGTGGTGTTTCTTGCTTCAGAGCACTAATTTAGCTCTAACCAGCTTTTTCAGCCTTTTACTTAAGTCACAATTTATGCTTTTGCAAATAGGGGACTGCTGGTTCTTAAATATTTTAAGGTTGTGGTGTGGCTTCATTAGTGGCTTTTCATTTGCAGAGCAGCCTGTTTCTTGAGCTCATAGCCCCTGTTCACTGGCCTATGAAAAGATGGTGTTGCTTAAGGGGTATCTCTTGCTGTTCTAGTCTTTCAATGCTGGTGTTTGAAGCAGAAATTGTTGCAGAACACTTACCTTTAATTACTTAAGTATACAGAGACTTCCCTGTTGGCTTCTTTTTAGAATAGGTGTCACGCAGCTTGAGATTTGGAGGCCTGGCTCCTGCCTGTCTCTGGGTGTTTGTAGCTCCTGAGTCATGTTGTCTGAGCTCCTGGCTCTGGGTGATGTTTGCTTTGATGGTGGCACACCGGGCTGGAAAGGCTGTAAAGTCTGGTGGCCAGGGGACACCCCGATCTGCAGTGTGTGATCTGGCAGACTGCTGTGGCTTCACAGCTCCCTCCTGGGCGGTCAGCTCTGGGGGTGCTGCCCTGCATGCAGAAAACCCCTCTGCTCTCCTGCTGGAACCGCACACTCTCCAGCAGGACCTGGCAGAGGGTCCCTCCGTGGTGCAAGTTCTGCCTCCTTCATGTCTGAAACCCAAAGAAGCTGCAGTTAGATAAGGCAGTGCCACATGCCGGTTCAACTTTCGATGAAAATACGCCTCGTGCCAAGGGTGGGTTATGTAAGTCTTTACGTCTGTGTCTGTGCAGTAGCTTTTCTTATTTTAATCTTAACAGTAGGGCCTCCGGTTCTTTAGGTTTTTGTCAACTCCTGTTCTTATGCCTCCTATAAGGCAGAGCATGTGCTACTAGGTATTTTTAGCATGGAAAATTTTAAAAGCCCACGTGGTCCCATTTGGTTTGAACCGTGCCAGCCTGTCCAGTTCTCTTTCACCCAGATAGTATTTATTTCCTGAGTGCTGCATCGCTAACTATAGGGTTTGCTGGGAGGTGTCCTGGCCTTGCTGTTGAAGCTGCATTTCCAATTTAGCTGCCTGCTCCTTTGCTCTGTGATCCTTCGGGACGGGCTTTAATTCCAGCCTTGATTTCCACTGCTTTCAGGGTTTGGAAGCGTAGCCTCTCAAGTGCTGGGGCAGAGGGAAGAGGAGGAGCCGGGACTGGCAGCGCTGAGGGGTCCCTGCAGAGAATGGGGGCTCAGTCACTTGGGAGTCATCCTGGCCTCTCTCTTGGTAGAGACTCGAAGCAGCTCGCCCTCAGAACAGCCCTCCTGGGGCGTGGAAAGCCCTGAAATTCTGGAGTGAGTACTCTCTGAACTCCTCTCGGACGCTGAGAATGAATTATCTGACTTCCCGGGGAACCTCGTGCTGCAAACATTTCTAACCTTATAAGGCTGCGTGTGCTGAAGGGCTCTGTGTCCTGGCCAGGAAACAAGGTGGCTTAGAACTGCTCTAATGTGAACAAGTAGAGTAAGTTGACCGTCCTTGGCTTTTTTCTAAGGTAGGTAATGTGTGCATTCTTTCTTGTCCTCATCTCCTTGCTCTTTACCGGGAGTTTTCCATAAATCAAGTCAGGACACAGATTTGGAGAGCTGACTGACCCCTACTCTCCCCTTAATCCCATCCTGACCCGCTGTGGGGATTATTTAGGCAGTTGAAGTCTCCTGTGCTGGCTGCAGCTCTCCAGCCGTGCCATGACACAAGGTGTGACATTTAGGCCGGATTCCTGGCATGCCAGAGGGAAGTGGAGGTGGCTGGTGGTGGGGTGAGTGCATACAGTGTGGGAGCTCCACTATTTTTGGTGTGGGACTGACGGGGCCCTGCTTGTTGGGAGCAGTGCTGGGGACCCAGTGATTCCTGCTGGTTCTGCCTCCTACAAAGCTGCTCCTCTCCTGTCCAAAGCCTCTGGAGCTGCTGTGCTTCCCAGCTGGCTCCTCCTGCCCAGAGAGTGCAGGGCTTGCTGGGCCAGGCTCCCTCCCACTTGGCAGTGCTTGAGGGCATGTGATTTGACAAGTTGCCATTTTCTGTTCTGCTGCTGGCAGGAAAATCCCAGGCTTTCTTCCCCCCATGCGTTCCAATGATCCCGTTGCCCTTGCAGTGCTGGACTGGCTGTCAGATTGGCAGCAGAGAGATGGCTTGGTCACTCCTGAACGTGCTGGGAAGTGGCTGTGGGCTCTGGGAGCTCTCCTGGGGAGGAAGGGAAGGAGAAGCCGTGTCCTGGCCTGTGGCTGGGCAGGTTCAGTCAGCCATCCTCAGGCATCACACACAGCGGTGCCGTGACCAGCATTGCAAGATCCGCCCGCTGGAGCCTTCCTGGCACGTCTGTGCAAGGAGATGTTTGTTGGTGTCAGCTGTTCCCCAGCCAACCCAGCACTCCAGGATGTCTGCTGGCATCTCACACACAGCCACTGCCTTTCATCCTGCTCTAGCTGATGGGAGGATGTGGAATTATCACTTAACACCATCACTGGTAGTGATGAAGCTCTGGCTAAAATAGTAAATTAAACCCATGGAATTTAATGAGCGTCACAAGGAGCCGTCAGCTAATCCAGCAGTCCCCACTCATCCAAATATCACAAAGGAGTGAAGATCTTTATCCTAAATGATAATGTTCAAAATTACTCTTAGAACTGTTTTGTCTGGCAGACTTTGGGACAGACCTGTCCCTCAGTGGGGCATTCTGTGACTGTCTCCCTGTGCTGCAGAGCTATGTGGGATGATTGTTTGAACAGTTGGTGCAACTTAGTGGGGAATCAGATAATAATAGGGCTGTCTGTTTAATCAGGAATGCTTGCTGGGAATGGACTTATGTGAGCTACTTTAATTTGGGTTTGTGGTGTGCCTGTGAGACAGCTTGTAGGGTAGTTCTGCATTAATTACAACTACTTCGGTGCACAGCAGATGAGCCCTTGTGGTGGCTCACAATGTGCCATTGTGCTGGGCGCCATAAACGGGGACCTTTTGTCTTGGGGGTGTACAGGCTTCACCCTTTCCACTTGCAAAAACCAAACATCCACATTATTGTATAGGTTTGTTGGGTTTTTCATTCCAAATCCCAGATGTTAGCACTAACAGAAGGCTCACCCTGAGCAGTGAGCGCTGCTCCCCGACTGCACACAGCTGGCTGGGAGTAACTGGGATTTAGTTACTTCTTAGTTATCCAGTTTATTTGATCAGGCACAAATGTCCAATGAACACACTCAAGTTTCCTGTGTAGAACAACATAAATGCCTCATTTGTGATGTACTGGGATATTACTGAACTCCTTAAATCATGTCTGCAGCTGACCTTCAATTTGGGATCGAGCAATCGAGTTTCTAGTCCCTCACTCGTGTGCCTCAGTGCTCTGCAGGAAGCGGTGTGGAAGCAAGGCAGGGTCTGAGGTAGCGTGGATGAAGTTGTGTGATCGCTCCTGTGGGATGGAGGTGAGAAATCTGGAGTGAATATTAAATTATCTGAGCTCTGACACTCGGTTTGAGCCCGAGGGAGGCACAGTTTTGTCCCCCAGCTAGAATGTAATCAGCTGCTGGTGGAGATCGCGGCCCGAAGGAGTGCTGGGCTGGGAGCTGTGGTTGGGACACTTGCTCTGATAACAGAAGGGGTTTTTACGGTTGAGACAGACTAAGCATTGGGCCAACTGCCTTGATTGTGCTCTCTTCTCACAGAAGTATCATGCTTTTAAAGAGGAAGCAGATAATTCTCTTCTCCAGTGCGTGGTTCCCATTTCTGGGACATCGCTATCTCCTGCAAACAATCTTTATTTTTGTTGCTCATTGGCAGGAGTCTCGGGGGCTGTTTGGCTTCAAGTCTGTCTATATAAGCTTCCTCGCACACGTGGTGTTTTGCTTTAATTCCTGTGCAGTGAAAATATAAACTCTAAGTGCTTTGCAGCAAGGCTGTTTGGGATGTGGTAACTGTTAGCTTTGCATTCCAGCTGCAGACTTTCCTTAAGGAAGAGGAAAGGTCTGGCAGCCCTGTCTTGTGTGACCCAGGTGAGGCTTGGAAGGGGAGGAGCAGGACTGGGTCAGGAGTCTCCGTGGTGTCCAGGTTGGAAAGGAGTCACAGACTTTCTATAGGAAAAGGGACAGCTGTCGGCTGTGGGGAGTCAGGGCAGTGAATCTGGATGGAGAACAAACTTTGGAGCTGGGTTCCTAAGGTTTTAGAGAAGTGTGTGTTGTCAGACTCTGGAGCTCTGGGGAATGGGATGCTGCCTTTCAAGGGGAGAGCTGGGGAGCCCTAGGATGTGTCAGGCCTGTCACGGAATGCTGTGGTACAGCTGGGCTGTGAGTCCAGCCCAGTGCTGGAGAAACCTGCTGTGCTGGGGACAGGACTGACCTGCAGCAGAGAGGCTAGAGAAACAAGGGGAAATTAAGTGCAAAGGTGAGGTGAGGTGAAATCATGGAGTATAATGGTGAGAAATGTCCAGATATCCCTAGTCTTGGGTCAGGATCTTGTCCTGTGGCCTACTGCCAGAGCAGAGACGGGAATTTTGAGAGTGGCTGGAAAACGAGCCTCTTCATGCTCATGGCAATACCTCAAGGCCCTGAGGAGACTTTAGCCTTCCTGTTACCTTCCCTGGGACTGCTTTAACATACTTTCTTTCTCCTTCTAGATATAGTTGCTGAAGCTCTGTAAGATGGCTTTGCGCTTCCGCAATTTCGTCCCGTATGCCATTCCCGGAGTGCTGGCACTTCTTGGCTGCTGGTGGATATATTCCTGGAGGAAAAAGTACGCAAGCTATCGCGACAAACAGGCAATAGCCATTGGAAGGGAGAAGAAGGAAGAAGTATCAGAGAGTGGTTCAGCACCCAAGGCAGAAGCGTGTGTTCCTCGCAGACGGCCCCGTTCGCTGCAGGAGGAATGGCCGGAGAACCCGACCTCGACCCCCCTGCTGTCCGCGGGCTCGACGACGCCCTCTCCTCTGTGCCAAACTCACGAGAGGCCGGATCTCTCACAGGACCTTCCAGACCTGTCGGGAACGACGGTTCAGCCCAGCACCCACGAGGACGACAGTGAAAAACTAGAAAGGATAGGATGTCAGGAGGAAAGCGGTGTCTCTGCTTGTGCTCCCCCGCCTCGCGTCCCAAAGAGCGCGGACCCGGTCCGGGCACAGGGGTCAAGTTCCAGTGCAGACCGAGATCAGCAGCCATCAGCATCCCTGGCACAAGAGTCTTTGGGAGTCAAGGTGGAGATCAGCCATGCAGAGCAGTCAGATGAGTCTGTGTTTAAGCCCCCTGAGGAAAAGCAGATGCCAGGAATCTTGCAGTTGGATACTGGCTCTGTGACAGCCTGTTGCTTGGGATTGGAGAAAGAAACCAATGCCCCACAAGCCTTTGTCAGTAAGGAAGCTGAAGTTGTATCAAGTGGCGAGGATTCTGCAGTGAAGATGTTACCAGGGAGTTCGGAGCCTGCCTGTTTGAAGCAGTCCAGGGAAGAGGAGATGCCCAAGTCCATTGCCAGTGGGCCTGTGTGTCCAGAGGACACACAGCCTAAAGGAGATGAGTTGGAAGGAGAGAAGATTGGAGGCGTGAGTTTGGACAAGGAAGTTGAGAAAATTGAGCAAGTAGCAATACAGATAATTTCCAAGGTCATTTTGGCAGCAACTGAGGAAGTGCTGTCGGGCTCTGCAGGCGAGGCGTCCCCTTGGATCTGCCAGGCCGCTGCGGGCCAGGCTGAGGCACCTGTGGGTGTGGGCAGTGATGCTGCCCCGGGCCAGGTGCCCGTGGAGGGAGCTGCAGGGGGTGAGGACGGGGCCGCAGGGAGCGGGGCCGCAGGTTCCAGCTGTCCTGCACACGGCTGTGCAGCCAGCCCTGGTCAGGGAGACACAAGAGACTGTCGGGCGAAGAGCCGTGAGTGCAGGGAGTCCCAGGGAGCCGATCGGACTCGTGTGGAAAACCACGGAGGGCCACTGGAAAAGTCACCTCTGGCTCTGGAGGACTCCGGGTACAGCACATACACATCCGAAGGTGGGACGAGTGTAGAGGACCCGCTGCAGAACACGGTGCTGTCTGTCTCGTCAGAGCAGCATTCAGACTCACTGAGCACACCTGCAGCACAAGACACGTCTGCTGAGCAGAGCTTGGTGCCAAGGGAAAACCCTCCCGCTCTGGGGCTGCCTGCAGACAGCTCAGTGCCATACAGCAATGGGATCCTGAAGGAGGATGGGCCAGACTCGAGCCAGGAGTGTAGCAGTGCAGCAGGGATGGATGGAGATCACTCAGAAGGTAAGGGATTTGGAAATCCTCCAACACAACACACACGAACAACCATTTTATGTGCTGTAACCCTTCTGTTTTGGAACACTTTTAGGTAAATCTTCTTCATGTTTAACTTAGACCGTAGATGAATGCTGAGCCCTCATGTGCAGGTGTTTGTTCTTCTGATTGCCATGTCTGTAGGGTCCAGTGTTAGCCAGGTGATCTTCAGGGGACACTGCAGAGGGGTGAGCAGGCTGGGCCCCTCTCAGCACAACCCTTATGGCTGAAGCTGAGCCTGTGCTGGAGTAGCCCAGTGAAATGGAGCGTGTGTGCATGTGGGCCAGGCTGGGAACACCTTGCTGCTGTGAGACCTGCTCAAGCAAATGGTTCTACTTCAGCTTAGGGGGCCTCTAAGAAGCCCTGGGTGCTTACCTGTGTTTGTGGGCTGCTGCTGCTGCCAGGAAGCTGCGAGGCAGATTCTGAGGTGCTGCTGGATGAACCAGGGCAGAGCTCTGATGAACTGTGATAAAATCAGCTGGTGGCAGAGCAATTACCCCGAAGCCTTTTTGCTCAGAAGGGTAGGTGCATGCCAGGAAATCCCAGCAGGGGGCAATGTTCATGGAGATCCCCCATCTGTCTGTGTGGCTTTTGCCTTGTAGATCCTGGATGGTGTGTGCCTGCCAGAGCATCTGCAAAGCTGTCTGAGCAAACGTTAACCTGTGTGACCTTGGGGATGGATGTTAAAATCCTCTGTGGGACCCTGTGGTGCCAACAGCCCTTAATGACAGGGGATGTCTTTTGTAATTGCTACAGAGCAGTTGGAATGCTGCTCCTTTCAAGACATGGGGATTGAGTTTGCCAACAATTTAAGGTTGAACCTATGGAACATTTTCACTAGTGAGAGTAATTCCAGGAAGAGAATGGTGCTGCCTCATTGTGAATGCAGGTGTGACAAGAAGGTCCTGGAGTGAGTTGTGGAGCCTGGTGGTGGCAGGGGCTGAAAGCTCTGCACTGAGACACTGAAGGGTGGGGAGAGGGGATACAGCAGGTAGAACTGATAAGGTGACAGTGTTGGATAACAGGTCACCCAGCTGACCTTCACACCCAGGCTGTGTGAATCCTCCCCCTTGCCTAGGATGTCAATGGCCATCAGCTGCCCCCTTTGCCTTTCTTAGCCTCTGTGCTGTGTTACCCTTTAAGATGTGGCAAATGTGAAGCAGCTGCTGGGTTTATTTTTCTCTTTGGTCTCTAACTGGATGGTCTGAATACTTGCAAACAGGTGAGGATCTTCATGCTTCTGCTTGTCAGTCTGGAGGAAGGAGCAAGCTCGTGTGACACTTGACTGTATCTGGGATCTGACCAGGAGGAGGCTGTTTGAGCTTGACCCTTTCCCAACTGGAAGTGTTCCTGCTATTGGCTGGTGGTTTAGGAACAAAATAGTTCAGCTCTTGCACCTTGTTTCTTCAAGCATATGATGAATTTGGGCCCCCTGGTAGTGGGCACTCCTGGCACTGGGGTCACTGTGCAGCCCCTCCCGTGGGGGAGGCAGTGTCAGTGTGTGGCAGCTGGGCTGTCTGAGTGCTGACACGTGTGCCTGCCCTGCAGGTTCCGATGCAAACAGCGTGGATTTCGTGGACAGTGGCTGTGCCATGAGGAAGACGGTGGCTCGCCAGAACGCGAAGCTGGAAGGAGGATCCAGCAAGCCCGACTTCGTTATCTGGGAGATCGAGGTCCCAAAGGTAACCAGCTGCTGGCCTGCTCCTGCATCCTGCCCTGCCCAGCCACCTCCTGGTGCTCCCAGGCTGGTACTGGCTCGGTGCCATCCCGGGGAGATGGCAACAAATGCAGGAGGACTGAAGCATTGGCTGCCTTTAGGAGGAGTGAGGAGCCAGTACACAACGGTAAAGGTTGTGTACTGTGGGCTATCCCAGGGGAACAGTGGTTGTTGGACTCGTTATTCCCCATCATCTTCCACCCAGTCTGTGAGTCCAGGCTTTGAAAGCATTCAGGAGGCTTGGAGGGTACACAGGTATTAAAAGTAGGGGATCTGTCCAAATGAGCTGTGCTCACTGGTCTGTATCTACCTGGATTCATCAGAGACCAGCTGAACTCTGCACTGGTCCAGCACTGCCTTATGTTTATCCTGCCTATGCTACAGCAACTGGGAATGTGGGTGATAGAAGCCAGAGAGAACAGTGATGTTTGATCTGCATTTCTCTTCCTGACTGTTGCTCTCTTGTCCCTTTCACAAAGGAATTAGTTGGCCGTTTGATTGGCAAACAAGGGAGATTTATGAGCTACTTGAGGCAAACGTCTGGTGCCAAAATTTATGTCTCAACACTACCTTACTTCCGTGACTCCCAAGTCTGTCACATCGAAGGTGAGTGCAGTGTGTGTCTGTTCATGGTCTAATGTGTAGCTTGGGGGCTTTGATTAAATGGGTAAGGAATTTGAGTGGATTTAGTGGCTTTGAGTCTAGTGCTTTACAGAACTTCTCTGCTCAGTGCTGTTGCAGCAGAGGTATGTGCCAGGTCACCTGTTCTGTGGCACAGGAACCTCAATCCTGGGGCTGGGAACGCATTTTAGCATCTTTGGCTGCTGCAGTTTAAGCAACCCCTTTTGCAGGATCCCTTCAGGCTTGCAGGAGGAGCTGTGGGATGGGCATCAGCAAGTGCAGCCTGGGCTGGGAAGGTGTTAGATTAATTGTGCCTGAAAAATATCTGCCAGTGAATTAGGTTTATAGTGGAGGCTGAAGCTGTTGGAACTGAGACCTGGCAGTCTGAGTTGCACATGCTGGTCTGATACTGGGTTACATGACCAGTCTGTTAAAATTTACACTGTTGATGTAGCACAAGAGGCTCCAGGTAGCTGTGTTTTTTCATGTGACAGGGCTGGGGGTGTCCTCAGCATGTCCTTGCTACAGACTTTGTGTGGGATTTTTGCCTTCCAGGAACCTCTCAGCAAGTAGAAAAAGCCCTGAGCCTGATTGGCAAGAAGTTCAAAGAGCTGTGTCTCACCAACATCTACACCCTACCTCCACCCATGCCGGTGCCGCTTCATTCCCTCCTCGTTTCTGCCTGGGTGAGTCCCAGCGTGCTGGCTGTGCTGTGACCGAGGCCTGGCTTCCATCAGCACTCCTGACAATTCCTTTCCCCCCCGTGGCAGCTGTTCCTCCCCGACGGGGTCACTGTGGAGGTGGTCGTGGCACACCAGGTCGATGCAGGGCACATGTTTCTGCAGCAGCACACGCACCCCACCTTCCACGTCCTGCGGAGCCTCGACCAGCAGATGTTTGCCTGCTACTCCCAACCCGAAATTCCAACCCTGCCAACTCCAGTAGAAGGCAAGTAATGGATGCTCACAAGTTGTTCAGTTGAGAAACTTCGAGGGTCATGCCAAAGCCTGTTGTCCCTGAATTAGTCATGGGAAGTTTCCCAGTGGATAAGAATGTGATAGTTAACTTGTCATCTCATCTTTAAGCTGTTGCCAGAGTACAGATGTTGCTCTGCTCTCCCTTACCCTGCTCATCCCTGGAGTACCTCCCAAGCCACTTGGCTGCATGTTGAAATTCAGATTGAGATCAAGCCTGTCTCAGGTTATTTCCAGTCAACTTGGCATCTGGGTATTTCTGCTGACAAAGTGTGGAACTACTCCCAGACCTTCACAGTGTCCATGTCTGTCACCATGTCTGCACAGGGTGTGCGTTGCATGGAAAGGGGTTATTTGTTCCTTTGTGGAGACAGACCTTGCTCTTAGTCTCCACAGGCTGGAAGGGAACTGGGTACCTGGGCAGAGCAGCTTGGTAGTGGCAAACAGAGACCTGGCATAAAATCCCCCAGTCCTGTGTCCCAGCTGCAGACCTGGTCTGGTGGGGATGTGGGTGGTGCTGGAGGAAGGTGGGAGCAGCCTGTTGGTTCTCCATAGATAACTGTGCAGCAGTGCTCATGCCTGAAGTGCTCATTTCTGGAAATCCCCTTGTCCTGAGCCTTTCTTCTCTGTGCTCTGGGGTTTTGCAGTTGGTATTATCTGTGCAGCTCCAGGCCTGGATGGGGCATGGCTCCGGGCTCAAGTCATCAGCTACTTTGAAGAGACCGATGAAGTGGAGCTCAAATACGTGGACTACGGAGGATATGACAAAGTGAAGGTCGACACACTCAGGCAAATCAGGTCTGTAGCTCCTCTCCCACGGCCTGAGGCCACATCTGGCTCAAATGCTCATCACAGGCATCTGTATCATTTGAATTCTCACAGGTTTTCCCACAGCTGAAGTGGGAAATGGTGGAAGGGTTTCTCTCAGCAGTGGGTGTGGGTTCCTGGGAGCACAGCAAGCTCCTGTAAGGCTTTTTGAGAGGGGGGGAGAGAAAATTGCAACTTCTGACACTTCAGTATAGAAACTGAGTAAAAGGATGTCGTCAGGAGGCCCCAGAGTGAAGTTGAGTGATGAGTTAGGAAAAAGCTCTCAATTCTCAGTGCCCCACCCCATTGGCTGGGGGAGCTGTGTTGGGTCTGAGTTTTCTTACATGAGCCCATTAAATACTTGACTGTGCCCCAGAGGTGGGAGACAAGCAGCACAGCCTCTGTGGTGGATGTGGGTTTTGCCTGGAGCCTGATCCAACTTGGCATGTTAATCAAACAATTTATTGCTGCTCTCAGATTGCTGGGAGAACAGTCTGATGTTTTGGGTTTTTTTTTATTTGACTGTCATTAATTTAAAACTGAATTCCTGTCAGAGCAATTGATTAATCAATGTCACCTCAAAGAATGCAGAAGTAACTTAAAGCCATGTTCTTACTGATTGATCTTTTTTTTCTTTAAGGTCTGATTTTTTAACACTACCTTTCCAAGGAGCAGAAGTTTTACTAGACAATGTGGTGCCACTTCCAGGTAATGGAGCTCTCGATGTACCATTGGCACTTCTCCTGCAGGTTTCCATGGATGCCAGCTGTGTCCAAGCCATGATTTTGTCAAAACCTTCCCCCTCCTATTGCCACTGCAATTGGATGTGACAAGAGGAAGGATTGGAAAAATTGTATTGTATTCTTCTAAATGTGCTAGCATGGCATAACCTGTCAGAGTGCAGGGGGAAGATGATAAATGTCCAGGCTTTTTCCTGCTTGGAGAGGAGGATGAATTACTGTCGTAAGCAGGAAGTTGGCAGCACTGGCAGGGTGTAGGTGCAATAGCTGTAACTGCTCTTAATTCTTCTGTCATAGAGTCACTGTAAATGCAAATTTAGTTTTTAATCTGCAGACAAATACCTGACATTTTCCTCCTGAAATGAGTGATTTGTATAGTTCTGTGTTCAAAAGCCAAGCCTGCAAGCACTGGGAGAGTGTCAGCCACTGCCTAGGAACACTTTGATTTGCTTTTTTCTTTTCTTTTCTACTGGTGTTGGAGGTGGGTGCTGTATTGGTGTGTGAGAGCTGCCCTTCTGGGAGGGAGGGGAAGGTTGTAGGATGGGGGTCGGGCCAGGTTTCCCCATGGGGGTTGTGGCTGGCAGGACACCAGGAGGTACCAACACTTCCCAGTGTGGGGTCAGGAAAGTCCTGAGGGACCCGGGCTTAGTTTATTGAGGTTCAAAATATTAATGGCAGCTCAAAGGTACTGCAGAAATGTGCTTTGCTGTCTTGAAAGCCTCCTAATTCCTCAGCCACTTCTGTTCATGCTGTCACAGCTGGTGGCTGTAGGAAGCTCCTCATCCTTTCCCTGCAGCGGGGCTGCAGCACCGACGGCTACAGCCAGCCATGCAGCCAGGGGTGGGGGTTCTCTGTCCCAGAGTCTGTAGGGGGCCAGAGGAGATTAGCTCAGCAGTCCCTGCTGGCCTTTAAAGCCCATGGAGGATCTCATCTGCTCTGTCCTGCTCTCCTCTGCCCGCAGACGAGGATCGCTTCTCCTCGGAAGCCGACGCCGCTGTCAGTGAGATGACCAGAGGTGCCGTCCTCGTGGCACAGGTACAGGAGGTGTCTGGGGAGGTCTTGTTGCTGGTGTCCTCCCTGCCCCTGGCACACTCTCTGTCTTGTAATAAAACCCAAATCCAGGCCCCATCAGCCTGGCTGCTGGGCAAGGTTCCTGGGAAATCCTGGGGCTGGAAACTCCCATCAGCACTTCTCAGGACTGGGTGCTGAAGTGCTTCTGGTAGTGGCTGTAGCTGTCCATGTAAGGGAATTAGGACCAGAATTGCTGCACACTTACATTTTTCTGTTTCCAGGTCACGAATTATGACAGTGTCACGGGGCTGCCACTGATACAGCTGTGGAACCTGATGGGAGATGAGGTGGGTATATCCACATATCTATTTTTTTCAGTACCTTTGAAAACTCCATAATCAGCGATACCAAGTTTATCACCATGAACTTGCTGATGTTTCTTGCTGTGGTTTGTTCACTTATCTACTCTTTTTTGTTTGTTTGTTTGTTTTTTCCCCTCCCTTTAGGTAGTGTCAATAAACAGGACTCTGGTGGAAAGGGGGTTTGCTCGGTGGCTTGACTACTAGCGATGTCCCAGATGCCTTGACAACTCTTTCTGCAGAGAAACAAAAGACAAAATCTTGTTTTGCACTGTTACAATTTGGTTTGGCAACTTCCCCTGAGAAGACCCGTTTACACCTGCCCTGCCTGTGGAGTTTTGTGGTCCATTGAAACATGTTTTACTCAACTGTTACCATTTCAGTAGAACAGATACCTCATCTCCTGAAAGGGGGTGTTCAAAGCCATAATGACAGATACTGTAGCTTTAAAGCAAAAAGTCCTCCCTGGCCTCTGCTCAAAAGTTGAATGGAAAAAAACCCTTCAGACCTTGGGGCTGGCTTGAGGCAAGGCCCCGAATCAGTAACTGTGCTTTGGCTCCAGCTCTGTCGTGCCCCATGAACTTGGTGTCTGCTTTTTCCAAAAGTTACATCGGTTGTCCTTTTTTAACAGGCTCTGCCTCTGTAATTAATGATTGTTATTAAGGAATTTAATGTTCAGTTATGGATTTTTCTCCATTGTGCCACTAACCCGCACAAACAGCATTCATCTTGTGTCTTCCTTGCGGCGGGGCGTGGATGAATTGCGGCCGCTGCACTTACCGTGGCACGTGTCTCACTGCAGTCGTGGATTTTAGGCTTCATCTGCTCTCCCTGCAGGGGCTTGGAGTGCAGGACATGTTACCACTACAGTTTTTGCTCTGAAATGTCACGTATTTAAAGAAAAGAACTGCTTGCCAAGCCCAATTGTAGTTTATATTTTTCTAGCTGTGCAAGTCTGTAAATATATATAAAAAAAAAAATCATTGTAATATTTTGTACAAGAAAAAAAAAACACTGGAAACAAAGGGAACTTTACAGAAACTTTTTCACACCAAAATGTCCTATATAGGTAGAACTGGTTTGGAGTGCATTAGGGTAGCCAAATAATTTGGAGCATCCAAATGTTGGGAGTGTTTCAGCTCTGCTGTATCAGGATTAGTGTCCCCCCCTAGGTTGCTGTCTGGTTGGAATTGTGATCGCTGCATCCTTTGCTATGTTGCTGTACAGATCTGTTTAAAAAAAAAAAAAAAAGTAACAACTTGGCATTACTCTTGCAGTGGTGTTCTCTCTCAATTTTTTTGTTGCTCCTTTTTAGATTTCTATAATATATTTAAAATTTTGCTCAAGTAATTTAAGCTGACTTAATGCTCTTAAAGACATGCCCTCTAATGTGTATCATTTTAGATATGGATTGAGCTGGGATTTATTGCTGGTAGAGAAGATACTTGCCAGAAAAATGTTGATGTAGTCAGTCCTCAGAAGTTGTTTCAGGTGAGTCAAGGATGTGCTGACATCCCGTGGGTTAACATGCCAGTGCATCACACCTTTGGACAGTTGCCTGCACAAGCCTTTGGTCCAGTCCCCCCGATATGGAAGGGTTATATCCTTCCTTGGAGTTCTCCCCTATTTGGCACTTCTGATTTAATGTTCATGTTTGCAGGAACATCCAATGAAAACTAAATTTGGTAACTCAGATCTATAAAAAAATCTATCCTTTTGGAATGTTTCTTTCCATTTCAATTAAAGCTCGAATTTTAAGCCGTCTTAATCAAACTGTGATGACTTAAGAGCCTTCATTTCCTGCCTGCATTAGAGCAGCCCTGGAGCCCTTGGTCTGCACCCAGGGGGATGGAATTGTTGCTTCCTATTCATGAAAAAGTTTAACCTGTCTTATTTTGGTGCTTTCCCTTGCTTTGAGGGGTGTCAGAGTTGGGAATCTGCAGCTCTCCCGGTGTTGGCTCCATGTCCTCTGCCTTCTTCTGGCTCTGCAGTGTGGAAGAACAGCCTGTTCCCTGTTTGTGTCGTGAGCTGCCTGGTTTTTAAGCCTTAGTGAAATAGAACATTGTGGGGTGAGACGAACTGAAATAAGGAGGTGTTGGCAGGTAACAGACATCTCTTCTTCCTGAAAGTCAAAACTCAACCTATGCAGACACATTAATGGGGGGAGGGATAATTTAGGTTTGGGGTTTTTTTACGTTGTGAACAAAAGCAAATGGGTTTGTGGAGATGGGGAGGAGTTGAATATGGACTGCTTGGAAAAGAGCAGGGGAAAATACACAGGACAAAAAGAACAAGGGGAGATTGAAACAAGAGGGTTGTGTTTGCATCCCCCTCTCTGAGATGGGGCAGTGGTGTTTTGTGCCCCATCTGACCTCGGGGATGGGGCTGTGGGGGGTTTGGAAGGGGTTGTGCTACTCATAATTCCATCAGCATCCCCAAAGCAGCTCCCTAATCCTTGGCTCAGACCTGGGCACACACACATGGAGCTGAGCTATCCCACGGGGTGTTTTGACTGAAGCCCTTCAAAGGGGCTTTCCCCTTTGGAAAGTGGTAATTTTATTAGGGTAAATGAATGAGGTCTCTGGAGATGCCTGATCTGATTTATAACCTGTGCCTGGAGAGCGAGTGCAGGCGTGTGCTGTGCTCTGGTGCTCCCTGCAGAGCGGCCCCTGCAAGCACAGATCCCTCTCCTGGCTCTTCCAGGGATGGGAGGTGCTTCCTCTGAGGCTCCTTGCTGTGGCTGCTGCCCCTCGTCCTCCTGCCCTGGGACCTCAGCCCTGGGGAGGTGGCACCTTCCTGCCAGACCCTCTGGAACTCCAGGCCTGCTCCTTTGGCAGAGCCCAGACATGACTCCCCTTTGACACACTGGCTCCAAAGCTCCTTGGTGGGGAGGAGGGAAGAGTTTGGAGCAGATGGAGCCATATGGAGCTGACACTGTCTGACACTGGTGTGTGGAGCACTGACACAAGGAGCAGTTCAGCTCCTAACCCCCCACAGCCACGTGTGCAGCTGGGAACCTGCCTCAGGGGCTCCCTGGTGGGAACTCCACTGGCAGTGGGTTTTCCTAAAAAGAAAGAAAAATCAGATGCAAGCTGAGTTTTCACTTTACTGCGTCACTCCCTCCTCAGTGCTGTCCCTGCTGGAGGTTGCTGAGCAAGAGTTAAAGAACATGTGTCTTGCATTTCGTTTGTTGCCTCAGAGGCTGTGTTTTGGCTTCAGTCACCTCTGCTTCCTCTCCCCTCCTTCCCCACCCCCTTCAAAAAGAAGACCAGCAACGCTGGAGGAAAAATTCTGGCTGCCTTGGGCAACAAGGGGAGAGGATGGCACTTGGAGGAGAGAGGTGGAGGTCTTTGCCAGGGGAAATGTCAGAGCAGTTTTGCCCTGGTCCCAGCCCCAAGCAGTGCAGGGACTGCTGAGCCTGGTGTCCCACACGGCCCAGGCTCCTTAGGCACAGAACCCCCCTGGAGTTGGTGTAACAACCTTTGAGGCCATTTGTCCTTCTGACCTTCACAGCACCCTGTGGCAACATGTCCCACGACTTAATTACGTGTGAGTGACCAAAGTGCTTCCTGTTTGCTTTCTAAATTGCCTGAAAGCCTCCCTGGCTCATCCCTCATCCCAGTACTGCGGGAAGGTGAGTAATGGCCCCTGCTGTGGCTTGTCCACACTGCCACTGAGTTCACAGACTACTCTGCTGTCACCTGTCTCTGTTCAGGCTGAAGCTGCTGGGCTGTGTTTAACCCCATAGGTTTTGGAGTCTGAAAGCAGGGTGGGATGTTTCTGATAGCATTCCCCACCCTTGTGGGGAGCAGGAGGAGGTGATGGGAGTTGTGCTGTGGCTGTGACTGCACCGAGGTTTCAGCCTCCCCCTGGGAGCAGGGAGATGGATCCAAGTGACTCACTGGTTTGTGCACTTCATGTCCCAGCTTCAAAACCCTTCGTGTTGCCTGGGGGATGTTATTCTTTTCTGTACCCAAACTCTGCAATTTGGATTCAAGAACACTGAAGAGACATTTCAGGCTGTTTCAAGTGAGGTGCCCTCATTTCTGGATAACAGCACTCTCAAAGTAATCCCTGGATCTGGCTTTCCCTCGTGTGTGTTGTCTAGTGTGGGTCTAGAGTGTCTGTCACTTTACAAGTGCACCTGAAGCACTTCTCTGGCTCTCAAGTAGTGCTCTCTCATCTGTAGCCTCAGGTAGCAGCATGAGCATCTCTTGGTTCTGGCACAGAGACCTCCCCCAGCTGCCCCACGATCACCCAGCATCGCTGCTGCTGCCTCCAGCCTCCCGCTCTCCCTCAGCTTTCCTGTCCCTGCTGTGGAGGGGATGCTCAAGAGGGATGCCAGGGAACCCAGTCCTTCCTCAGGAGATCCTTGTTCACCACTGGAAAGGTTGTTTATCAGAGCAGGACAGAAATGTTTGGCTGCCTTGTCAGTAGCTCTAATTCTTCTGCTGTGTCTCTGCTGCCTGGGCAGGTGCTGTGGCTGCACTTCTGGGGCACAAACCAGCGTGTCACGTGCAGGTGTGGGGCAAGGGATGGCAGCACTGGAGCACTGCAGGTGCACAGCCCTGCCCACAGGCACTGGGGCCACAAGGACACCACAAATGTCGAGGAAAGAGTCGTGATGAACAGAGGCTGGTTTGGGGGGTTTTGTATCTGCCCTGTCCCCTTCTCGCAGCCCCAGGTCACGTCCCTTCCCCAGGAGACCGCTGGCCTTTGGTGCCAATGTCAAGCATGGAAAGGAGGAAGGAGCGAGTGCCCGAGGGGAGCAGCAGGTGGCACTCGAGCATCAGCCCAGCCCTCGCTGCCGATGGCTCCGGGCTGAGCCGCGCGAGGGAAGCGCTCGGGCTCCAGTCCTTGAAGGGAGATGTGTCATCTTGGGCTATAAGCTGCATCTATAGAATCTTGATTTACATGCTTGGGATGTTCCTCTTTGCTCACAGGTCCAGATTGTATCTCTGCTTGTGCAGGTTTGTCCTTACACAGTGTCTGGACGTGAGATGATAAAGGGAAAGTGTTACTTTTCACTCGCAGAGACTGACCCCTAATTTTCTTGGATATTTTCTGGGATTGTGGCGTGCATTTCCCCCAGAGCTGCCCCAGAGCACTGAAACAAGATTTTTCTCTTTCTTGAATCAGATCATTTCCTCCCCCCCAGCCAAAATGAAGTGAGGTCATTGTGCTCCCACTGAAAACAGAGTTGGTGTGGAGATTGAAAAGCGACGTTCAGTGTGTTTGTTACAGAGACAACAGCTGGACGTGTGTGAATGTCAGGGGAAAGTGTTCCTGTTGAGATGGTCATGGTGTGTGCTGGGCATGCAGAGTGGTCCCCTGGATGAGGAGCTTTGGCTCCTCTCATCTCACAGGGGCCGGTCCCCTCGGTGTCCCAGCACTGTTGCTGCTCCTTGCAGGGCTGTCATTGCACTGCAGGGCTGTTTGCAGGGACAGCTGAGCTTCCAAGCATACAAGCCCTGACCCCAGACCATGCTCATTCTCCTCTGGACCCCTGGGAGACTCCCCTGTGGCAGCTGACACGGGACAAGCCCCCTGAGGTGCCACAGCCTGTGTCAGGCTCTGCCCACCCAAGTTTTGCCCTTGAACAAGACAAGACATCTGGGCTGGGTTTGTCCAGGAATGGGGCAGAAGCACTTGCACGATGTCTGCTGAGCACCCCAGGCCCTGGCTGTGTGTGCTGGACTCCCCTGCTGTTGAGAATGGGGAGAAAACCCCCCCTTGAGAGTGCCCAGCTCTCTCGTGTGTGAGGCCAATACAAATCCACAGGTTTTTGTCAGCAGCTTGACCTCTGGGGCACAGTTCTGGCTCTGCAGTGAAGAGCTGCCCTCGTTCTTCCTCTTGCCTCACTCTTCTGTAATGGAAGAGCTAAATGCTTATTACTTTTCTGTAGCCTTTTCCAGTTGCCAATCAAACATGTCTGGTTTGGGGTTTGTTTTGTTTCTGTGTTGCTGGGACTTTGCAGGATGCTCTATCTCACTGTAATTATGGTTCCATCATTGTCTTGGCACGACAACATCTGCTATCTCCCTGCAATCTCCACTTCCCACTTCTCCTATTTCTTTTGAGAATTTCATGGATCCCGATGACCTTCTATTTTCCATAACATCTCATGCATCTCAGCGTACACAGCTGTTTCTCTTGCATTCCCCTGTCTTTCCATTTACCTCTTTTTTTTCCTATATCTCCAGTGCATTCCACATTTCGGCTCATCTGCTTATCCACTCAGTATCTCACTCGCTGTCGCCCCTGTGAACACGGGCCCTTTGCCCCCTGCCCAGGCTGGTTTCCCTCTGAGCACAGTGCACCCCCAGCTCCATGGAAAGGCTTTGCTCTTCTCCTTTAACACTTGACAGTCTATTTTCTCAGGCTTTTTGTTTTCAGTGTGTTGTACTCTTTGGCTCTGGGTGTGAGGTGCGTCGGTGCCGCAGCTCCCCCTGAGCGGGTGGGCAGTGATGTGGGGTGGGTGGATGGAGGGATGGATGGAGGGTGTCGTCCCTCAAGGTGACAAACTGCATCCAAGCTGGAGCATGGCAAGGAGAGAAGCTGTGCTGGGTGTGGGGCTGAGGTGGTGAAAGGGCTGGAGAGATATGGGCTCAACTACTGATTCTGTGTGACCTTGTTGAGGAGCATGAGGTCCATGAGTGCGATGAATGAAGGTACTTCAGGTTTTATTCCATTCTGGCACCTCTTATTACTAGGACTTTGCCAGTATGCCTGTGCTCTTAAAAAATATTAATTAGAAAATCAGTCCTATAGCTGCTGCAGATGGACTAATAAAATTCTAGGATATGACAGGACCTTAAATCTCTGCTTTGTTCCCTGTCTGTAAAGCATGCATCCCAGTTCTCCAGCTCCCATGCCCATGTCTCACCTGCCTGCATGGCAGGACCATGGCCCTGCCCCTCCATGCAGCTCCAGGCCCAGCCTGGCCCAGGGCACTCCATGATGCTGTAGCAAAATAATCCTGAGACTGTTAAAGGCACATGGATTTTTGTCATTTTAGTTACCCTCAACTCATGGTCTGTGTAGATCTGAGCTAGGTCTGTCCTGTTCTGGAGGGGCTTTGCAGAAGTTTTGCACCTGGAAGGTGTGACAGAGAAGGAGGAAGCAGGTAGGGAGCTGGTGGAGATTAAGGAATCCTGCAATAACTTTGTAGATGGATGGAAATAACACCGTGTTTGCATCGTTGCTTTTCCTCTTTCAGGAGTGTGTTTATGCAGAGACGGTTTTTATACAGATCTGCATTGCATGTGGGTGCTTGTACCTAAGTAGGGCTGTGGAATCGTGGATTAAGGGTTCTAGTCATCCAATGGGAGTTATGTGGCTGTCAGAGTGGATAGTGACTGCCTGATTTGGGAGGAGAAATGCTCCCATGCAGATGTGAAGCAGCAGGTTTGGTGAGGACTCAGCTCTGTGTCCTCACCCAGGCAGAGCTGCGGGAGCAGAGCTGGGTGTGGGGGCACCTTCCACTGGGCTTTTGTCCCTGGAAAGGGAGAAAGGCACAGGAAAGCACAGCGAGCCCTGGCTCCAAAGCAGGGGCTCAGGTGTTGGGCCAAGTGTGGCTCTGGAATGGGCCAAACCCAAAGGGAATTGCAGAGGGAATAAGAATTATAGGGAATAATCTCCATCGCTTAATGCTTCAATGGCTCTGAAATAATTGGCTGTTTCATGGGCGTATCCAGATGAGCTTAAGTGCTCTCCCTGTTGCCTTTTGTGCAGTAGTGATCTTTCAGAGACCTGACTGCCCACCTCTCCCTTTACCTCCTGGGTCCCCCTCCCTCAGATTTCTCCTGGAGTTTGTATTTTTCCCCCAACAACATCTCCGAAGAATCACAAATGTGGAACGCGTGTCCCAGCGCTTGGATTTTAATAACGTGCAGCAACCCCCATCAGCACAGGCAATTTCACATTCAACACATTATTGCTATTTAAAGCGCCGAGGTATAAAAATGATTGGCAATCCGGCCCTGCCAGCGCCGCCGCCGCCGCCAGAGTGGGATTTTAATGTTGGCTGCTCTGCGCAGCCGTTCCCTCACCTTTGACTTGCAGATTTCCCCGCGTCAAAATAGCAAAATCGTTTTGGGCCGTAACAGGCACTTTGCTTGCTGCTGGAAAGAAGTGACTGTCGTTAAACGTGCGGAGGGCTGGATGTACACAGACACACCCGCATGGGCCGCCGCCTTTCCCTGGCTTTGCAGATGTGTTTTACCTGAGCTGCTGGGTGTTGGGGAAGTGGGGGCGATGGGCAGGGGGTGTTGTGTTGTCTCTCTGTGATGGTTCTGGAAGAGGGAGGCCAGCAGGATTCATCCTGGAGATGCTGCTCCTCGAGGGCTGGTGGTTTCCGTGTTCCCGGGGCTGTGACAGGGATCACACACGGGGCCCAGAGGTGTTGGCTGTGTCAGGGCTGTTTACAGGAACGTGTTGCTCTGGGTTAATATACAGGGTGATTGAAGATTAGACCTCTGTGAATTTCTGTTTAAGGCCACCTCACCCTGCTTACCTTAAAGTATGAGCTGACCAGAAAACAGCCTTTCTTATGTCAAAACAAGACTTTGTCTTCCCTGAGATAATGGCCCTGGAGTTTTTTGTATGTACCGTATAAAATCCAGTGAGTACAAGGTAGGTGGGTAGTTTCTGTTCTGTTCTGTGGCAGGGTGGCCTGTAGCTGCTGGCTGGAGGGAGACAGGAACATCCCCATCCTCACCTCTGCTCGAGGAGCTGTGCAGGGAACGGGAGCTGTGGTGGTGCCTGGGGCAGCAGTGGAGCTCTGGGGCCACACCTCAGCCCCACACAGGGTCTGCCCCACACAGGGTCTGCCCCACCCAGGGTCTGCCCCACACAGGGTCTGCCCCACCCAGCCTGGTGGTGTCACAGGGAGGAGCTGGGGGTGGTGGTGCAGTCCAGGCTGGGATGGGGCGATGCTGGGGGAAGGCAGTAGGGACAGGTCTGCCAGGTTGGGTTTGTGGGGGCAACAACATGGGGCTTCTGCCTCTGTTTCCCTCACAGCAGGGTCAAACCTCTGCCCTGCACTGGGAAGATCTGCCTGCAGGGCTGTTGGTGCTTTTGGAGGGGAGTCCTTGCCTTCCCCAGCCGTGCTCACTGCCCAGAGGGATGTCTGCAGGGCTGGGACAGAGCGAGCTCAGCAGGCCTTTCTCTCCCCTAAAAATACCTGTTCCCTCGTGTTCCCCACAGCAGCCAAGGAGACTGTGCCGAATGCAGCAGCTTCAGCATCTTCTGGGCTGGGAAAGGGGGAATGTTTTGGGTGATCTTGGAGAAAACTTGGTGTCTCGTGCAGATGTGGAGTGTGCAGAGCCCTGGGCAAAGGCGGCCCCTGGAGCCAGGTTGCTGATGGCAGCACTTTGTCACCGTATTTACACTTCCACTGGCCCAACGTGAAGCGTTTGGCTCTCCTCCACTTGCGGAAGGGATTAGCTACTTCATAACATCCAGACAAGATAATCTCTCCAATTTTGCCTGGAAGAAGTCCCTGACAAAGAGCAGCAAAGCTACAATAATGCCAGATGAAACAGTAATTGAGTTTGCCTTCTTATTACTTTCTAGGCTAAGTTTGTGTTGGTATGAATTTAATTTTTTTGTTGTTGTTGATACAGAACAACAAAACACTGTCCCTGGGTTGATTCAGAGCAGTGGAGTTACATCTATGGTGAACCTCAGTGGCACAAGGAGGTGAGAAAAGAGGGAAGGGGAGTGATTGGGAAAAAGTTACACGTGACATAAGTAACAGGACATGTTCCATCTGCACCGGAGCAAAGCTGCTCTGCTGATGCATCACACTAATACACCACGAGGGCAGCAGAGTTCTGAAGGTGTGTCACTCTAAAATGGCCTCAGGCAGGAAGAAGTGCAGCAGTCTCTGTCCACTCCAGCTCAGTATTGTGCTGTCCTTTAGCTTTTCTTTTCCTTTAAACAGCGTCCTAGGAAGAAATAGCAGGAAGAGTATCTGCTGGGCTCCCGTGGGCCTCCAGGTGTGGTTCCCCAAGGATGCAGAGGGTTTCATTTGGAAAGGTGAAGCTGAAGCGCTCTCAAGTGCCAGCGAGGCAAATGTCACCTCCTGGAGTGTGGCCACGTGTGTCACCCCAGCTCAGCACCTGGGCCTGCAGAGCTGGGCAAGCAGTGATGCCTGCAGGAGACATTGGCCAGTACCACATTAGCCCACCAATATTTTAAGGATACCTAAGAGGGTGCTGTCAATCCTGGCCTCCATGCAAAACACACCATCCTTATTTCCTTTCTCTGCTCACTAAGCAATAGCCATGTGTATTTTTTAATGGATTGTCCTTTGGATTCTTTGTCATCCCAGAAGGGGCAAGGGGAGCATTGTTATAGATCTTGTCACCCAAAATCTCTTTCGGAACTCTCTCTCCTGACCAAGCCTGTTCTAATTATTTGCATAGCTTGATCTTGACATCAGTGGAAACTCCAGCTGAACTTTGGCCAAGAAGGGACAGGTATGTCAGGGCCAGTTGCTTAATTACGTTTACATCTAAATTGCTGCAGTAGATCTTCCTCGAAAGTGATTTTCCCTCTGCTCTTTAATTTCATAGAACAATATGAAAGACATGAATCTTCATGAAACTCCTCTCCTAATGCAGCAGTGTTTGCAGGCTTTGCTTTTCATCAGAAGAGGTCCCGGGGGAGGTTCAAGGTAGGATCCTTGCCGTCCTGGCTCAGCAATCACAGAAAGCCAAATAAATAAAGCAGGAAGTTGGCAAGGCCCTGATTCAGCAAAGGCAGAAGCACAAATTCAGCATTAACCTCTCTTAAGATGATTTGGAACATAAGAGTTAATCTTATCGCTGCCCAAAAGTCAGACCAAGAATCCAGGACCTTGACAGTCGGCACATCAGTGCTTTAAATCTAAGGGGAGAGGGTGCTTAAAGCTGAGGAACTGCTTAAATATGGGAAAAGGCTGCTCCCTGGTGGGAGGTAATAACTCAAAGGCTGGGGTTTGGTCCATGGTCTGGTGTGGTTTTGGCCAAGGCACTGATGCCCCGAGGGAAGATGAGGGCGGCAGCATGTGCGGGTGGACAAGTCCAGAGGAGGCTGCTGTGGGGGCCCAGTGGCTCCTCCTCGCTCACATCCCCCCCCAGGGAAGACTGGAGGTCTCTGGGAAAGGTCTGGAGACTGTGGGGGGGTGTCAGGGCCGCAGCTCAGGGAGGGGCTGCAGTGCCCCCCTGCCCAGCGAGCAGCTCCTCACCCACCCCCAGCGTGGCTGTGAAGCCTCTCAGCTGTGAGAGGGACCGTGTACGATCAGGGTCAGGGTCAATGTGGATCAAAATGCCCCCCCAGGTGAGGGGTGCAGTGCCTGCCCCCAGATGGATAGAGGGAGGGAGCAGAGAATGCCTCTTGGAGAGGTGGGTTTGCAGTTTAAATGGTGTGACACCCCCCGAGGAGGGAGCCTGAGGCTCTCCCAGCCCGGAATCTGCTCAGCCCTGCGGGACCGTGGGCACAGGGCGGCCGGAGCCGGCGGGACACGGCAGGCAGAGCCCAGCTTCCCCTCTCCTGAGCTCTTCATGCTTATCTGATCTGCACCTCTGTAATGATGTGGTTAGAATTGAATTATGGTGCTTTAATGTAGTTACAGCTACATTTCCCAGGCACATTTCTTCCTGACGTACAATGCTGGAATTTAGGATCTGGCCAGAGGCTGTGTATGACTTCTTGTCTCCCAGGCTTGCTGCAGCCTTGCCACGTGCTGTGCCAGGCCCTGGCTGGAAAGGCAAACTTAGGAGCTCAGTTCTCATCTGCAGCTGGAAAAGCAGTGAGTTATGTGGAAAGCCAGTGAATTACATGAAAGGTGACTCCAGGGTGGGGGAACCAGGGAGCCTTGGTGACAGCCCTGTGTGCACTGCATGATGCTGTGGCAGGGAAAAGAGTGGCTGGAGAACAGCCCCGTGCACAGAGAGGGTCCTACAGCTGGGCCTGGGTTTATCCTGGTTTTCCAGCTGCAGGAAAATACCTTCAAAGTGCACGGATGAAGAGTTGATCTTTAGCTGATATACGTGTTAGTGTGACTATGAGAATTTTATGCCCACTGAAGATCTGTGCTGGGATAGTCTAAAACTTCATGTAAACTTTCTTGCTCATCTCCTTTAATGTGAACCTAATGGTCATGGAATTTGCTGTAGCAGCAATAAGAATCATTTGATTAACCAGAGAAGCAAATAAACGACTTAACTCTAAAGTCAGACAGGAAACACCAGGAAATGATGGGTTTGCCATTTCCATTGTGCCAGCGGTGCAGGAATGCCCAAACTTCAATATGTGAGGGTTCCCCACCATCTACAGAGAGGAAGCTTTGCTTATCAACCTTTCAGGGTGTTTTCATCCGTTCTGATCTGCCTGTAGTTAATTTAGAGCGATGGTGTCCTCTGGGGAGTGACTTGTTTTTCCTACCCCTGATTCAGCTCCACACTTGTGAATTTTAAGTGCATGTGCACATATAAATGAGTGTCTGTATTTATACAGATCCTGCCAGTGCACGTTTTGCAATAATTCTCCTTGGATGCTCTTGCTGTCTCCCACAGTCGATTTTTTTGAATGACATGGAACTGATAATGGATGTGGTTTCAGTGTGATCGGGCTGGCTCGTCTCATTCCACCTCTCCTGGTTTTGAGCAAGAATGTGAGGACTTGCTGTGTCTATTTTAGATTCCATCATGAAAGGAATAATTGAGATTGAGGTTCTTAGTCACTCAGTGCGGAAGGTCAGGGAATTAATGCTGTGTTACACCAGACCATTCATTTACTGGGCCTCCTTTACTGTCTGTAGAGGAAAACAAATGTGCCTCAGAGAAGGTAACGCGTCTTCAACACCACGCACAGCCCCAGCCTCTGATAATACACACTGTTTATCTTTATTTTGGGGGTGTTCCAGGGTAGTTTTATCATCATAATTGATTAGTGGCAACAGGGAAAAAAAATCCAGGAGTAACAGGAAGAAATGGTTCCAGTGAATCCATTGACTCAGTGGTAGCATTGATCTACTTCTGGGAATTATTTATAGGAGAAGATTCATAGTTAATAATATTAGTTTGGACTTTGGGAGCAGTTTATCAGAGGCTCTTAAAGGCCTTTGGTAAAAATTAATCAGGTCGAGAAATAAGTTAGACAACTTGGTTTTGTGAGAGGGAAGGAAATGGGATTCCTGGCATAACTCTGTCTACCCCAGAGCGAGAGACAATGGAAGGGGTAACTTGGGGTGCTTGGATACGCCTAAGCACAGGAGTGGGAGGATGGATTTCCAGCTGCTCTATCAGCCAGTGCAGCTGGGGAAAGGTCCTTGGAAAATTCCCCACTAAACCCCTCCTTCAGATGAAGCCAAGGTGTCCCCAGGACAGTCACCCGAGCCAGATCCAGCAGGGAGAGCTGCCCGGGGACAGCACTCACCCTCCTCCTCCCCTGCCTCTCCTCCCCGCTCTGTTTTTGGTTTTAGCTTAATTGATCTGTATCCTGCAATCCTACCCGCAGGAGCAGTGACACATCTGAAAAAAGCAGGAGGATTTGTTTAAAGTGAGCTGCTTGGGTTTTGCAGTGTGTGTATATATAGAATTGCCTGGAAGTAGTAAATAGAATTAAACACTCTGGTTCTGAAAAACAAAATTCTCAGGGCTGTCTGTTGATTTCAAAGCTGATGAAAACAAAGCAGGCTTTGAAATCTTTCCTCGCAGAGCTTCCCCCTCCTCCCTTATCATATGAAAGATGGGCTTGATAATATTTGGGGTTTATTCTTCTTTTGAAACAGTTGAACAAATGCTTTTTTCTCAGTTAAGATGAAAATCCTGACATTTTAAATAAGGTCAGTGTAACATCTTCATTAGCAAATGCTGAAATAACTTGATGCAGATCTGGAACTTGACCAGGAAAAACTTCAGTGTCTACCCAAAATAGAGAGTCACATTTGCAACAGGTGTGAACCAGTACTGCTTCCCTAAAATTACTGGTTCTGGGCTAACCTATTCCAGTTTAGGGACTGGCTGCCGTGTTTTTAAGTACCTCCCAAACTCGAGTGGTTTTTGTTTGTTTTCCTGGGACAGTGCCTGGCCCTGGGCTCTGTGATCACCAGGGCTGGGCAGGGCTTGCTGTTGGGTTTGGTGGTTTCCTTTCAGATGATGGAGCAGCTGGAAATAAAGGGAGGGACTGGCAACCTGGGAAGAGGTGTGGAGCTGACCATGAGGAAGTGCAGGTGGATGTTAATGGACAGACAACCTAAAATAAGACAAAACCAAAAATATTCAACCCACTAAGTCGGTGCTCTGTTGAAATTTTGTCTACAAATGTCACAACAAAGCTGTTGGGTGCTGAGCACTTTAAAGCCTGTCCTCCACTATGAATCCCAGACACACAGAGAAAGTCTTTGCCCAGCTTTTTGGAGATGTGGATGATATCTGGACAGCCCTGACCCTCCTGACTGGTCTGAGACCATGGACTCCAAAGACATTTCCCTCCTCTGTGCTGTATCTTGTCCAAGACAGGGTTGCCACAGCCCATCTCCCGGTGTCTCTGCACTGTGCTACAGGCACTGGGGTAACACCAAAGGCACAGATGCATCAGGAAGACCAGTTGTTTGCAGTGACATATTCTGCATTTTAAATGATCTTTGATTTCCTGGCAGCTCCCCAGTGTATCACCCCCTGTAATTCTGTCTAAATAATGTTTGTCAGGTGAAGCCACATCTGGGCAGCAGACAGACCAGTCCACAGAGCTCTGCTCCTCACCAGGGAGTTCCGAAACCCACCGTCCGATCAATCTCCACAACTCGCTGAATGATAGATGGAATATAATATAGGTCATTATTTCTTCCCTATGAGTGAAAATGAATTATTCAGTAAAGATTTAGATCCTTTTTTATTATGACACTGAATTTATAGAGCATACAAAACATAAATGCAGATTTCTCCAGCACCAGAGAGATGACTTGTTCTCCAGGCAGTGGGAGGTGGATGCAGCCTCTTGGCATGGCTGCACAGCAAAGAGGGGATGTCCAAACAGCCGGAGCACTGGGCTGCAGCCTGGGCAATTGGGACCTGCCCCGAGCTCAGCTGCCAGCCTGCTTGCCTGCCATAGCACCCCCAAACCCCCTAGCTGGTTTAGGAGCCCGAGATCTCTTTGCTTCAGAAATCAGGCTCTCAGGAGCCACGTATCTTCATGGGGATTTGGGGTCTCACATCACCCTGACCTTAAAAATGCCGATCTTAACAAACTCTGCATCTCAGTCTCTGATCTGAAACAAGAGTTGCCAAAATTGAAAGGCAACTGGTGAGGCTGAAACCTGCTAATGAGAGGCGGTGCTACGTGAGTACATGGACAGACGTGGTCTGTCCACAGAGCCACTGTGGAGAATTTGGGCTGGTTTGTACCATTAGCAGTAACTTTCCTTGTTACTGGAATAACTGCTCCAACTTTTAATTGTGCAGCTTGGGAGAACATTACCCCTGACCGGCAGTTACAGATGTCAGCTTCGCAGTTCATTAGCTGCTTCCCAAAGTCCACTGGGAGTTTGGATTTTTAGCACGGACATTAGAGGTCGGAGAGAAGGAGAGCAGAGGGCAAGCCTGCAAACTCTCCTTGGGGTGGAGAAAAGTCTGGGATCAGGGCTGGGACAGCACCTTTGGGGATGGGTGCTGCCACGTGCCAGCCACAGAGCAGGACAGTGGGTCCTGGTTTGTCACCCATGGGCACAGGCACTGGAGCATCCCTGGTGCCATGGGTACAGCTTTTGCTCCCTGACAGCAGTGGGTGCAGAGAAACAGCAAACTCTCTGAATGGACTGGAACTGGGCACCTGCCTGAACCCAGCCTGGGCTCTGGGAGAGGCCAGAAAGAGAACATACCGATAAAGTCTTCCCAAAGCCATTTGACCTGTAATGTTCGCTGATGGAAGGGATAACAGTGGAGATTTCCTTTTAATGTATAGAAATCCGAATTTCTTTGTGAGCCGTAAGCAGCTGCACTGAAGTTCCCTCTGTCCATCAGCAATATCTGTCTTGTGCCTGTTCATTCTGGAACCCCTTTAAAATTCTGCACCGCAGCCAGAGAGATTAAAGGGCAGGAACCGCACTCCTGACTAGTAATTTCCCGGTGATTATTACAAGAAATAGCTAAAATCTAAAGGAAGCTCAGAGGGGGGAGAAAAAGACTGTTCTTTAATCTCCCCCCTCCATTTCCTTTGCAGGTTGGTGCCGCTCACCCCGCTGGTGCAGGGCCAGGTCAGCCCCTCTCCTGGCCAGAGCAGTTGGGGTGTTCCCTATGTGCTTGGAGGAGCAGAGCCTGCCCTGCTGCTGAACCAGAGCTCAGCACTTCATGGCAAAGCAAACCCAGTAAAGGGGATTACGTCCCCTTTTACAGGGGTCGGCAGCAGAGCGTGGAGGGGAGCGTTTCTCCACTGGGCCTGACCTCCCAGCCCTGCACACATCTGCTCATTCCCACCTCCTTCATTAGTCCCTGCTGGAAAGTACATCCACATGCTGCCCCCACCCCCCAATAAAAATATAATCCCTGAGCTGGAAATAGCTGGCCACCCCAAAATAGCTCTTGCAGGCACGGCTGCTGAGCCAGGAGGGCTTCGGTTGGGAAGCACTCGGTCCCGGGTGAGCGGAGGTACTCAAAATCCATGGATGTTTCTGAAAATGTAGGGCAACGTGGCTCAGTCCCTTTGGACAGGCGGCCCTCGCTCCTGCGCAGTGCTCCTTAATTTATGGGAAGCTGATTGCTTTTACCTTAGATAATTACACCAATACCTGGCAGCCCCATCACCGCTCTCGGCCGACACTGCGAAGTGTGGGTCAAATGCCGAGTGTGAAATGCAGGAGCTGAGGGCAGACACGGGCACCTGGCTGGGCAGTGCCTGCCAGGGCCCAAGGTGTGCTGCTGCCGGAGCCTTGGGAAGGGGGGCACCAGGATGTAGGACATCAGGATATGGGGGCACCAGGATGTGGGGACATAGGGAAACAGCGGCACAGGGATGCTGGAGCACTGGAATGTAGGGGCTGTGGGGTGTGGAGGAGCCCCAGGACAGGGAGGCCCTGGGATGCTGGAGCCCAGTGGTGCAGGGGCACTGGCATGCAGTGGCCCTGGGGTGTGGGGACTCGGGGACATGGGGGCACTGGGGCGCAGGAACCCCAGGCCGTGGGGGCACCAGGCACCGGCCGCTCTCTTTGAGCAGCCCCACAAAGCTGTAGGTTAAACCCGGGGTGTTCGCAGGGTCCAGGCGCAGCAGGTGCGATACCCACGCCTGGTGACAGGATAAACGACACCTCTCAGTAATGAATTTCTCCAGAGCACGTAAAACTTAATTTCCCTTTCCTGGGCACCCAACAGGCGCTTTCCAACAGCCCCTGGAATTATTCTCCGACAACTTGCCCGGCCGTGCCGGGGTGGGGAGCAGAGCAGCGGGGACGGCGGGGAGGGGCCACTTTCAGTGCAAGAGCCCGGTACAGCCCGGGGGTGGCGGGATCGCGGAGCAGCCCCAGGGGAGCCGGGCGGGCTGTGGGGGAGCGGGCTGTGGGGGAGCGGTGTATGAGGGAGCGGAGCAGCTCCAGGGGAGCCGCGCGGGGTGTGGGGGAGCGGCGTGTGAGGGAGCGGGCTGTGAGGGAGCGGGGTGTGAGGAGCGGGCTGTGGGGGAGCGGGGTATGAGGGAGCGGAGCAGCTCCAGGGGAGCCGGCCAGGCTGTGGGGGAGCGGGGTGTGAGGGAGCGGGGTGTGAGGAGCGGGCTGTGAGGGAGCGGGCTGTGAGGGAGCGGGTTGTGGGGGAGCGGAGCAGCCCCAGGAGAGCCGGGCGGGCTGTGAGGGAGCGGGGTGTGAGGGAGCGGAGCAGCCCCAGGGGGGCCGGGCGGGCTGTGGGGGAGCGGGGTGTGAGGGAGCGGGCTGTGAGGAGCGGGCTGTGAGGGAGCGGGCTGTGAGGAGCGGGCTGTGAGGGAGCGGAGCAGCCCCAGGGGAGCCGGGCGGGCTCTGAGGGACCGGCTGGTCCCGGACACGCGCGGGCGGCGCGCGGAGAGGGCGCGGTGACGTCACGGTGACGTCACACAGGGCCACGCGCCGGCGGCGGCCCCGCCCCCGGGAGGGAGGAGGGAGGGGAGGGAGGGGCGGGATGGAGGGAGGGGAGGGGAGATGGCGGCGGGGGGGGAGGGAGCGCCGGCGCGGCGCTGAGCTAAGCCGATCCCACGTGTGACGGATCTGGCTGCTGCCCCAGCGCCTCTCCAGTGAGATCCTCCGGTAGCGGAGGGAGGAGGAGGAGGAGGAGGAGGAGGAGGAGGGGGGACGGGAAAAAAGGGGCACAGCAAGCGGAGCGAACCGAGCCGGAGCCGGGCCGGGGG